>OY744541.1:47169991-47194991 GCA_963556195.1 Sepiola atlantica | reverse complement strand
GTCGTCTTAAAATTAAATGTCAACCGACTCCTGTTACGAAACGCCCTTACTAATAACTCGAGCTTGGTCGATCCTAACAATCCTTTAAAATCCTTTACAAGATTATTAATCTTTCAACTGACACTCATTCCATTTTATTAACCCTAATCATCGAGTCGCCTTTAACCTTGATAAGTGGTGATCCTTTAATAAAAACAACAACAACAACAATAACAACAACACCTTGTCCCCCCCCCTAAAAAACTCAATCTCATTTCGAAATTAAAAACAAACAAACTAAAATAAAATTAAAGAAAATCCGCACCACTAAATTCAACAGTTCAAACAACATATATTGAAACACGATATATTCAAACAATTGTTTTAAAACATCGTTCAAGTGCAACGCACTGTATCCCCATGTTTTTCTATGGGATTTTTCCGTTTTGTATTATTTACTCCTCTCCAGGAGTTAGGCACAAGGCCAGTTTTATCCTACTCCCACAAGTAAGATGTGACCCAAGGTCGGGTCGGAAAGTGGGGGTTGAAAAGCCAGCGCCCGAGAGGTGAGCACTCTGACCATCAAAAATTGCCTGGGCAGCCCCGTCGGCATTCCCCGGTAGGGGCGCCTCAAGCAGTAAGCAATAAACTTACTCCTCCCCAAAGAGGGGAGGCAAAGCCTGGGAGGGTGGACCTCCTAGAACTGCACAGGACAATCCCATAGACCGGCGTAAATCAAGTCCCGAAGGACAAGACAATACCAGTCTATAGGGTGCAGTATCCATCGGAACAGATACTACACTTTGATCTCGACCAAATGTTGATATTAGTCAGATAGAACGAACTGATTCATCGCAAGTTGCACGCATAATTGTGTTAAACCAAATAAAAATGGGATATTCTAGCTTTATCGTTTTTAGCGAAACATGCGTTAGAATATCTTCTTCAACGCAAGACCGCCATTTTCTGTGTATATATTTCCTTGATACACACACGAAGGTCGGAATAAACAACGGAAGAAAGATAATAATTAAAAACGTTTGGATTTACACACACACATGAAACAACAAAAATGAGAGAATTTGAATGCCTGTCCTCGAGTGTCTAAGGTCTCTCTGTAAAGGACAACCTGGCATGAGGATACTTCCTCCTACAAGTAAACCCTGACCAAATATTTAAAATAACATAGTATTCGAAGCCCAAATAAAATACCCTCGGTATGGCTATACACTGGTTTGTACGAGGAACTGTGCACCTTCTCAAAGTGAGGTTGCCTCTAGTAATAGCACTAAGCTGGACACGCCACCAGACTAGATGAATTCTTGTCCTGGAATCCGGTAAGACCAATAGACCACAAGAACGATACACTATAACATAGTTAACTTGTCAATTGGTGATAGAAAAATATATTGTTCTTACTTCTGTACTAACTCAACGTTTGAGAGATAAAGAAGAACATTAACGGAACACTCCGATATCTACGTATCTCATATACAGACCAAATGTTAGTCCCAGAAGGAAGAGGGACCTTCATTTCGGAGAACTTACGATGAAGTAAAATGAAAAAAAAAATGTAATAGAATATAATCCGAGTTTTTTGTTTAAAACATTTTATTGTAGTACTCAGACAGCGGTTTTGTCCGTAATAAATCATACTTTGTCCTGGTTCATAAGTAAAGACAAACAAATATATGTTTAATCGGTCTCATTAGTAGTTAGTTATTAAAAAAGAACGAAATTTTCCAATCACAAAAAAAAGACGAATATTTTAAAAATAGATTAAAAATAAAAAAAATTTTTTTTTTACTTATTCTTTCCCACCACAAGACAAACCAGTTCCTTCAAGAAATGCACCACTCAAAACCTCGGTCAAAGTTTTCTAAAAAAATTCTCACGTCGAAAGCCATCAAGAAATATATATATATATATATATATATATATATATATATATATATATATATATATATATATATATATATATTTATTCTCACATAGACAGTTTGTCTAAAACAAATGTTGAATACATAAGAGATCACTTAGAAAATAAAATCTCAAACAAAAACACTCCTAAGTAAAATAAAATAAATAACTCAACTCAAATAGCATCTGAAACTGAAATCCTTTATAGCATCATAAATTAATTTAAGATGCCATCAGTAATTTTGCAAAACATTTTTTTCAATCAATATACACTAGCAGACGTACCCAGCGTTGCTCGGGAATGAAACTGGTTCTTCTATATTAGAAGGTAAAAACAAAGCATATACTATATACATTTTTATTCAATGTATTTAAATGTGAAAAAGCTGAAAATAGTATTACTCTATTATTTTAAAACTCAACCCTAAATAATAAAGAACGCGAAAATTTTCAAAATTAATTTAAAAATTCAACAGATATCAACAGTGTTACGTAAACACGAGTTATCTCCCGTTGACTTAGTGACTCCCACCGTCACTCTTGACGGCAACCTCCCACTACTTGTATTAGTGGTAAACTGCTATGTATTCAGTGTAAAATAAATTGCTCGTTACGTTCACACGTGTGTCTCGCCTCTGTTAATGAATGCTTCAATAACAAGTTACTAACATGGCTTTATTTAATACTCACCTGTATCAACGCATAATATAAAATGGTGTCAGAATAAAACATCGAACCGTCAACACTCACAGCCGTATATCAATATTTTCAAAAAAAAAAAAAGAAAAAAAAAGAAAAATGGAATTTTTACCACATCCAAAAGAATTAAATTTCTCTTCGGATAATCTCGGACAGGAATGGGAAACTTGGAAAAAACAATTTCAATTGTTCCTGCAAGCTACAGAGTTGGACAAGAAACCGGAGAAGGTGAAAACTTCAATATTGCTGACCTGTATAGGAACCGAGGGAAGGAAAATATATTATACGTTTAACTTTGAAAATGACGAAGAGAAGCTAAACTTGAAAAAAGTTATAGAAAAATTTGACGCGCACTGCCAACCAAGAAAAAACCTGACATTTCTCACATATCAATTTCTCACGTGCAAACAGAAAGAAACACAGAGATTTGATGAGTACGTCACAGAACTACGGCAAAAGGCAAACAAATGTGAATTCGGTGACCTCACTGAAAGACTAATAAAAGACATTCTAATTTGTGGCGTTAATGACAACATGTTGAGAGAAAGAATGCTCAGAGAACCTTCACTGGATTTACAAAAGGCGATACAAGCAGGCCTGAGTGCTGAAGAAACGAAGAGACACTCCAAGATAATGGCTACATGCGAAACAGAAAATATCTCAACAATTCGCAATCCAAAGAAAAACAGGCTGTCGTCGAAAGTCATGTTCAAACGTGAAGACAAAAAGCCCGCGAAAACACAACAATGGATTGAGACATGCACCTACTGCGCTGGGTCACATCAGAAAGGAAACTGTCCAGCATACAATAAAAACTGCACAAATTGCGGCAAAAAGGACACTTCGCTCGAATATGTCGAACGAAAAAGAAGAAACTATATAATGTCGGACACTCACACAATTCAGACCACGTGGAGCAAAATCAGTTTAACATGGACGCCATATTGAAAAAAAATGTAGACGCACTACAAACTGACAAATGGAAAGTAAAGATTCGAGGCAACGAAACACTTATCAACTTCAAAATCGATACAGGTGCTGAAGTAAATGTATTACCAGCAAAAATATATAGAACTATTGAACCAAAGCCAAAATTAAATAAAACGTCTATAAAATTAACCGCCTACAACTCTACGCAAATTCCACCAATAGGGAGCTGTGTTATACAATTACAAAATAAAAATATAAAAGTAAGTTCGCATTTCATTGTGGCAAACACAAATGCAAACGCAGTAATCGGCGCAGAAACAGTGGAAGAACTAGGACTGATAAAAAGAACTTATGAAATAAACAAGACGGACATAGAAGCATTAAAAGAAAAATATAAAGATTGCTATGGTGACATCGGAAAATTACCAGTCACACATCATATAACAATAACTCCGGACATAAAACCCGTCATAAATCCTCCAAGGAACATACCGTTTGGGATGAAACCAAAATTAAAAAAGGAGTTAGAAAAAATGACAAAAATGGGAATAATAAAACCCGTTGAAGAACCGACAGATTGGGTAAATTCTCTGGTAATAGTGGAGAAACCGAACGGAAAATTAAGACTATGTTTGGACCTAAACAAGGCCATAAAAAGAGAACACTACAAATTACCCACCGCCGAAGAAATATTTGCAGAAATGGAAAATCCAAAATATTTCACGAAATTAGACGCTTCAAATGGATATTGGCAAATACCCGTTGATGAAGAAAGCTCTAAGCTATTAACATTTAATTCGCCATTTGGTCGTTATTCGTTCATGCGCCTGCCATATGGAATACATAGTGCCTCTGAAATTTTTCAAGCACAAGTTGCAAAAATAATAGAAGGCATACCTGGAACGAAGAACTCACAGGACGACATAATAATATGGTCAGAAACATTAGAGGACCATATAAAAACATTAGACAAAGTATTCAGTCAACTACGCAAAGCTGGATTAAAATTAAACAAAAATAAATGTGAATTTGCAACAAAGCAATTAACATATTTAGGTCATTTGATCACTGATGAAGGAATAAAACCAGACCCTTCTAAAATAAAGGCAATAACACACATGCCTCTACCCGAAAATAAAAAAGATATCCAACAATTTTTGGGAATGACCAACTACCTGTGCAAGTTCATACCAGAGTACTCAGAGGTAACTACACCGTTGAGAGTACTGCTACACAACGATACGCTGTGGTCATTTGATAAACCTCAAATAGAGGCTATAGAAAAACTAAAACGGATAATAACTAGCCTACCAGTTTTAAAATTTTATGATCCCAGCAAAGAAATTAAAATCACCACCGATGCCAGCAAACATGGATTGGGTGCAGTGTTACAACAGAAACATGATGAAAAATGGTTACCCGTGTCATACGCGTCACGATCGACAACCTCAGCAGAACAAAATTACTGCTCGATAGAATTGGAAACGCTCAGCATAGTGTTCGCCTGCAACAAATTCCACCAATATATCTATGGAAGAAAATTTCTCATAGAAAATGATCACAAACCATTAAGACAAATTTTTTAAAAATCCATTACAAAAAGCCCTCCGAGAATACAAAGATTCATACTCGCGCTTCAGAAATACGAATTCGAAGTAATATACATTCCAGGGCGAGAATCCGTAATTGCTGATGCATTATCACGTGCATACATATCAGACAGCGAACAAGAAATATCGGATACAGAAATGGACAAATATATCCATACCATTATAAAACAATATCCAATGAGCGACCAAAATCTCAACATATACCGTGAGGAGACTGGGAAAGACCCAACACTAAAAATGCTCATGAAATATACGACATCAACTTGGCCAGAAAAAATGGACGTGCCACCCACAATAGCACCATATATGCCAGTCCGCGATGACATATCGGTTGTGAAAGGACTAGTATTGAAAGGTACACGAATAGTGGTCCCAACCTCCCTAAGGAAGGAAGCCCTACAAAAATCCACACTGGACATTTGGGCATAGAAAAGTGCATTACAAGAGCAAAAGAGGTCGTATATTGGCCTAACATAAACAATCAAATAAAAGAAATGGTTAGCACATGCACACATTGTCTAGATCACAGAAACCGACAACCGTCAGAATCACTAATACACCATGAAATACCCGTAACACCATGGACCAAAGTTGCGACAGACGTATTTTACTTATATAGTAAAGCATATGTAGTGATAATAGACTACACGACTAGATATTTCGATATCCACGGTGATCAATAAAATAAAAAACACCTTCGCAAAATTTGGCATTCCACAAATAGTGATTAGTGACAATGGACCCGAGTACCGATCATCAGAATTTAGACAATTTGCTAAAGATTGGGATTTCAGGCATATCACGACAAGTCCGAACTATCCACAGTCGAATGACTTAGTAGAAAGAAACATTCAAACAATTAAAAGAACATTAAAGAAATCGTTTGAAAGTAGACAAGACCCATACCTAGCAATGTTAGCGTTACGGACTTCACCATTAAAAGATAAAACCCCGTCACCAGCCCAACAGTTGATGAAAAGAACGCTAAGGACAAATCTTCCAAATATCATGCATAACAAAACAATGAAAAAGCATGAAATAAATAAAAAGTCCAGAGAGCTACCAGAACTAAAGAAAGACGATACTGTCCGTATTCTTTCACAAGAAAAATGGAACCGAAAAGGTAAAGTTGTGAAAAAATTAAAAGAGCCTCGTTCATATCTAATAAAAACAGAACAAGGAAAATATGTACGGCGCAACAGACGTCATATTTTAAAAACAAAAGAAAATCAAAAGTTCAAAATCAAACACGACTATGAAAACATATTAAACCAAGAAAATAGTCGAAAACAAGTCGTATCAAAAACAAGCTCGGAAAACAAAATAATACCAAACTCCACAAAGAAAGGGAGACCAATTAAATGTCCAGCCCGATACAGAGACTAAATGAGAAAACTCTAAAAAATAAAAATACTTTTATTTTTCAGTTAAAACAAAGAAAAAAAAACGGGGATGTTACGTAAACACGAGTTATCTCCCGTTGACTTAGTGACTCCCACCGTCACTCTTAACGGCAACCTCCCACTACTTGTATTAGTGGTAAACTGCTATGTAGTCAGTGTAAAATAAATTGCTCGTTACGTTCACACGTGTGTCTCGCCTCTGTTAATGAATGCTTCAATAACAAGTTACTAACATGGCTTTATTTAATACTCACCTGTATCAACGCATAATATAAAAAACAGTATCTAGCATAATACTATTATTATATTATTTTTTAGTGTATTTATTTATTCTTGATTAAATGTTATCCATACAACGATAACTAAGTTTAATGCTATTCTTATTGATAATTTTATATTGCATATTGTTTTTATGGAAAAATGGTTTTTAATTATCATAAAGAATATTTTTCCAATTTATGTTTTTATTTGTCCGTTAAAAGGCGGGTTAAATCGGATTATATTTCGTTTTAAAAACGTTTTTGTTTCTATTATTATCTCTATATAAAGTTAGGCATGTGTATATGTTTATATATTTGTATGTACACGATTCACTCCTAAACTAATTAACCGATCATTATGAATTTTGGAACACAGCTGCAATTCGTAAGAGGTCGTAATGTGAACTATATATATTTAGTTTAGGGGGTAAAAAGGGCTTTGAGAAAATTCAGATACCTACGATTCTGATGAAATTTTAACAATAAGTATTAGGCATCAATTAATAAATATTCCCTAAATTTCAGTTTCTTTGAGTGTTTTAATGTGGGTTCGCGAGCATAATATAGACATAATTTGGAAATTCAAATAGATCATATTTTTATTAAATTTGATCCATAGTCATTAGACACCAATTAAGCAAATTTCAATTTCTTCTTAAGACCCCTTCGGCTTAAATCTTAAATTTTAGACATTTTCTAAACTCGAAATCATGTCATGGATTTTTATGAAAATTGGAACAAAGATTCTAGACATAAAGTTTAGTGTCATTATATCTTGATTTTAATATTCACAAGGAAACATAAAAGTGGTGCAAAACTATTCTGTTCGGGGAGTTAATTTTACCTATCTTGGGACGGGTATTCACCTATTTAATAAATATTAGCGACAGTTGTATTCGGTTGCCATAAAAAATGAACGAAACGAAATAGGTTCGGTTGCTAAACGATTATTGAAGGATCAATTGAAATTTCTTAAATTCCAGTTTTTATTGGCAACATTGATATCTGTTTACATTTCTAAATAATTCCAACGGATTTTTAATTAGCTTTATAGACATCGTATTTGTTACCGCCATTAATGTATATATATATATATATAAATATATATATAAATCATAAAATTCACATATAAAAATCAACAAGAAAAATAAAGTTCACCTTTAATTACAAAATAAAAATATGCCTTTCTCCAAATTAAAAAATCACAAAATAATCTTAATTTTTAATAAAAATAATTTCAAACAAAACATGTTTTTTAAAAAAATAAGTCATCGCTTACAAAGGCCTGAAGCCACTTAAGGATAAGGATTAAAAGGAGTGTTGGTTGGACGATGGTCGCCACTACGAAAGGATTGGAAACAACGGGTGGAATCGGCAGAAGATTACTTATGAGGACTTGATTTTCCAAGAGGATGGTTCGACAAGTATTTGTTTACATTAGACTTGAAGACGACCATGTTGTAGTCGGTTGGGAAGCAGATTCGCGATATCTTGTTCCACAGATGGGAAATAAACTTTGTTCATGGAAGTTCCGCTTGGTTTTTGGTAGAGAGAGAGAGAGAGAGAGAGAGAGAGAGAGAGAGAGAGAGAGAGAGAGAGTTCTTTGCTGTGGTTGTAGTCAGAAAAGTTCTTGTTGTGAATGTTTTACCGGGGGGTGCAGGGGTTGGAGCTAAGCCAAGTACCTACCATGAGCATAATGATACAGTAGGGGGAGGCTTGCAACATCTCTTTCTGTGTGAAAGAGGCTGTACGAATATGATATACCAACTAGTATTACTTATATGTTATTATTTTAATTTTATTACTTATGCTATTACATATATGTTATTACTTATATGTTATTACTTATATGTTATTATTTTAATTTTATTACTTATGTTATTACATATATGTTATTACATATATGTTATTACTTATATGTTATTACTTATATGTTATTACTTATATGATGCAGCAACTGTGTTATGTTAGACGAAATATATTGAGGGTGTGCAGAAAGTAACTCAATATTAATTTAATATCAATCGTAATTTATTACTGAAATATAATTCTCACAAGAAATGACTATGATAAGAAAGTATATAGCATAGGGTTTTATTTAGAATTCAATATGGGCGCCAGCATTCGTCACCAGCTTCTTAAGCCGTTTGGGAACCGCATCAACTGATTTCACAAGTAACTCTTTTTTTACTAATGAGTCGCAATTATAAAAGAAAAACACCCTAGGATAAGGGTTAATGAGCTGGATGGATTGACAATTGAATGATGATGGATACTATGAGAAGATTTAAAATAACAACCGACCAGAAAACAGCAATTATTCCTTTCCCTGTCAAAAACATCGCTAATGAAATGCAAGGACAAAATATAGAGTTACAAGGTTACCCCTATTTTGTTCTTTAGTCTTTAGTTCTCTTGTCAAATCAGTTGATACGGTTCCTTTGAGAAGCTGGTGTCGAATGCTGGTACATCTCTTGAATTCTAAATAAAATTCCATGCTATACATTATTTATCGTATTCACTTTTTGTAAGAATTATATTTCAGTAATAAATTATGAGCACTTAATAATCAAGAGTTACTTTCCACACACCCTGTACTTAAGAGTTGTTTCCCTAAGATGCTGTTGCACTTGATGTTAGGGGTAGCTCTACTAATAAGTTACAGGACCAAGTGTAGATACAGCACTACAATTCTTTTTAAAAAACTTTTATTCACCTAAAATAAGGTATATTGTCATTAGAGCATACGGTGCTACTGTGATAGGAGCCAGACTTATAGAGGGAAACCTGTAGTCGAAAACGCGCACAAAAAAAATAAATAAAATGTCCAACTCTCGAATTGTATTAACAATTCTCCAAAACACGACGACGCCAACTCTCAAAAGTCCGACTCTCGAATTGTAATTAACAATTCTCCAAAACACGAATCGAGTAACAGACATAAACGACGCCTACTCAGTTTTTCTCTTTTTCTCTCGTTGAACACACGACGTGGTCCCAACTCGTTACGTCAATTGTTCCCGTCTCCCCGAGAGGAAATTTCTACTTTTTTTTTTATTTCGACGAAAATTCGCCCATGCAAAACAATGCTCAATTGCATAAGTGAACTCTTGTCATCGCACAAAAATAACAAGATTCTATCTCGTAAGTGGAATGCTCTGGGTGCAATTCCCGATGAATGACATACGGCGCGACCCTCACTCTTTTACCTCTTGGGCCCGCATGATTGCTACTACAAACTTGTGTGGCTAGCTGAGTAACAAGATATTTGTTTACATTATATTTAAGTTACTGCGTGTTAGTATGGTCAGGTTGGAGGTGACGGTGGTTAAGTGGATATCGACACGGATTGAAGACTTGGGTGTTCCAAGTTCGAATCCAGTCGGTTCCACAGTACCACTTTCACTTAGGGATGTTGGCAACCTTCTTGTGGTCCTTCCCGTAAGTACCCGATGTCTTTCCAGAAAGATTTCTAACTAGAAAAACATCGGGGAAACTAATGCCAACACCAGAACCATCTGATTCACACGAAAAAAGAAGATTGTCAGGAAAACAGGGAGCAGGAGAGAAATTCCAAAGGCAGGCAGCCAAAGAAAGAAGATATGGTAGTACATCTTCTTGTATCTATGGCACTCTAAAGTGAAAAGGGGAGAATTTGCTGCTCGTCAGGTGGGTAGAATCATTAAAAATGTTACGATGTATTGAAACTGTTTTTTTTTTTGCGTACGAGCAAAGTTCAAAGGTTACTCTAAGATAAAGGTTATTGAGTTTGTCAAGAGAACGGTGAGACAACACTGTGGGTGGGGATTCGTACCGATGATTGAAACTGGGTAGAATTTGATTATTTATGAGATCGGTTCAACAAGAATATTTTTATATTGGACTTAAAAACGACCACGTTGTAGTCAGCTGATAAGCAGCTCTGCAGTATTGTGTTCCATAGACGGGTAGTTAAATTTTTATTTAACTATCTGTGCATACTCAGCGTTGCCAGGAAGTCGTTTTACTTTTATTCATGTTGCGCCGTTTTCTTTTCTTTTAACTGTGCCGTTTTTTATTAACTTATTTAAAAAAAATACGATTTTATGAAACTAATTCGCCTTTGAGTGTTATCAGCACAGCCGATATTAAAAAACTATCCGCTAGTTTAGTTGCTCACAGTAAACTATTACTGTTGGATATGGGGTCATTATTTTTTTTTATTAATAATAATAAAAAAAATGGTCTTACTTGTGTTAGACAGTGAAGTCCTTCGACGGGTTGATGGAAACCTGAGCCCAAATCTTTGATTATTAATTTGATTCCCGTCAGGCCTTCTCTGCAAACAAACAGGACAGCAACACATAAATATACTTAATATATAAAATGTTACAAAAGCGTAAAGGCACGTTACGGTTTTTGAACTGGCCATAGTAACAAAAATGTAGATTATGTAATTAGACAATTCATACGTTGCAGAAGTGGACCAAACAAATGAATAAAAACAAAAATGTAGATTATGTAATTAGACAATTCATACGTTGCAGAAGTGGACCAAACAAATGAATAAAAACAAAAATCAAGAAATAAAATGAATACACCCATAAATAACGTAAAAAAGGTACGTTCTCTGAAACCACGTCTGACTTTTTATGGTTTTCCCCGAGTTTATATATAACAATCGATCATGTCATTCTAGATCAGTCATTTGGTCTTCAATTTCCGAAACAATATTTTAAATTTATGCTTTGACCCTGTTTTAGACTTATTTGATGAATTCGTTTTTATAATTGTCTATTATTCCACTATTAAATGTCAAAGGTAGTGTTGCGATTTCCGATTTCTCTCAATTGATTTTCAAGTAATCCTTTCTTCTTCTTCTTCTTCTTCTTCTTCTTCTTCTTATTCTTCTTATTCTTCTTATTCTTATTCTTCTTCTTCTTCTTCTTCTTCTTCTTCTTCTTCTTCTTCTTATTATTATTATTCTTTTTCTTATTATTCTTCTTCTTATTCTTCTTATTGCATTACATAGTTTCGAGTTGACACGATTTCGTCCGTGTTTCTAATCTAAGCTGTCCGTCGTCTGCCTCATCTTATTACATGTATATTGAAGCATAGAAACAATGGGTATTATTATGGTTGGTAATGATGATCTTTATCGAACCTGTTACAAACTGTAAATGTAAGAGAACTGGTTTCATTATATTTTAAATGATGAACACACTAAATACAAACCTTTGAATTCCTTTCTTGATAATATCCACATGCCGCTTGTCTAACCAATGAACACCGCCAATCACTAATGCTGTGTTTGTGCTGTTCTCTAAGGGCAGGTTTCTGAAGAGAAGAGTCGGATAGGAACATTTATTTATCATATTCGGCTATTTTCAATAAAACAAAATCTTTATAAAATTTAAACAAACAAACAAACAAACATGCCAACGCAGCGAAAAGACATTCTATAAAATATGGTCGGACTAGGTTGACCCGAATGTCGGATATTTTAGAGGACGTCAAGTGCGCCGAGGACCGAACAGCTGATTTTAAGTATGCGCAATACACCCGGAAACGACACTCCGAATCACGCTAGACTTGGTCATACCTTATTTATTAAAAACTAGCTCTACCTACCTATCATTGCCCTGGATGAAGTGAAATCATTTTAGCTTTTAATTTTTATTTGTTTGCATATTCTTTAAACTTCTGCAAAAGAGAAATAAAATTTTACTTTCAAGGGAGACAACTTTTTTTATATTCTTCAATTAAAAATATCACTTATCCCCCTTGCTAATTTTAATTTTTCGATCATAATTGAAAAATGTTTCCATATTACCAGTTATCCGGGCAGGACTAAATAATGTTTTTAATAAACGGTAGCGAAGTATGTTATCATAGTGTCAATAACATGGTACGACAACAACGAATAAAAATTGGCTAGTTAGAATCAAAGTTTGATATGCCAGCTTAACTGCTATTTAGGTTTAACTTTTAAAACCTCACAGGATAACTTTATATATTAGATAAGAAATGAAGACGGGCAAACCAGAACGTAAATTCAACGCGGTATTCTGAGCCCGGAGTATGTGTCGGTAACAATTAAACCACACCCAACTGCAGACGTGTTTATTAGGTTTGTAAGTAAATAATGTCGGTATTTGGCTTCTAACCTTAAATGTTTATAAATCAACTTAGACTTAACTTTATCAATAAAAACGCATTAAAACCAAACATTTTTGCGACACAAGAAACAAGTTTATAGAGGCTGAACATCCCGCAACAAAGAAAAAAATGCCATCCATGGAATCGTTAATAAGATTCACAATCTTTTCTACAATGCAACCATATTTGGTAGAAATAAACTTTAAGTTTACGCCTGACTTGTCCACCAAGTTTCAGTCTTTTCTATCGCCGATTAATGACACTTTGGTGATCGTCTCATCAGTAGGAGATGTGATGATGAATGAGCTTCAGACTCATTGGACCATAACCCCCTCACATTTTTTATCTGTGGCGTTATCTCAAATATATTGCCGATCAAAACAATCCTCAGACTATTTTTTATGGAAGTCGCTCCAGACAAGGCATGGAGCCACTTGATCGAAGGAGCTAAAAAAATCTACTTCAAGGTAAAAAAAACTAGCCAAGTGTTTGATGAATAGAATCCGACCCAGAAACAGCAATTCTTCCCTCTTTGTCAGAAACATCGCTCATGAAATGTGAGGACTAAAGGACAACATAAGGGAAGCGAGAGTTACGACGTTGCCGAAAGTAAACTCAAGGTTCACTTTCTACTCTCCTAAAATTGCTGGACTATCACAGCCCAAATCCTGGCAGTTGCAAGAGAGGAGTTAGGGTCAGAGTTAGGGTTAGGGTTAGGGTTAGGGTTAGGGTTTAGAGTTAGGGTTAGGGTTTAGAGTTAGGGTTACTGACAATTTTGCACGTCATATTCAGGTGAGCGTACACGCCAGAGGTGCACAGTTAGAGTATATTATTGAATTACGATAAAACAAAGACTGGTGGATATTCATGACTCAAACTTGGTGGACAAATCAGGTATATACGGAATTTTATTTGTACCAAATATGGTTGGATTGCCGGAAGTATTATGAATTATATTACCGATTCCATGGATAGAATTTTTCGGAGGTGGGGAGCACCCTATATAGTATTAGTAATAAGTTTATATGTTTCAGTTGAATAACATTCTGATGTTCGAGACTAGACTGGCTGTTTGTAGATTTACTACTGCAAGAGATGCTTGACGAAGTGGTAGACTGTAGGTGAGTGGTCCAGCGAATATGGTGAGTGAGGCAAAATTTCATAGTGATATGTGAGACGTGTAGTCAAACATTGTCATGCAGCAAGATTGGGCCTTATCTGTTGACGAATACTGGATGTAAACCCTTTAATTTTAGGTGCATCAAATCGCAGGAACTATTTTGCCTACATTCAGGAAACTATAACGGACCCCCCCCCCCCCGGTGGATTGTCAAAACAGTCACCATTATCTTTTGAAGCTTCTTTGGTCTTGGGACAATGTTCGGTGCTCTACCTTGAGCTAACCTCTGAGATCGTTGTGTATTGTTATATACTATTCAATTTTCATCGTACGCGACGATACAACCAATATATAGATCGTCCATCTTCCGCAAAATAAGCATTAACGACAAAATCATAAATTGATGATTTTTGTTGTTTTTTTGGAGTTCGTGCGGTACCAATTTGTCCAGTTTCTTTGATTATTCCAGTTGCTTCAGGTGGTCCGGAACTGCCAGATGGTTTACGCTTAATATTTCAGCAGTTGTGTGTGGATCTGCTTCAAATGACAACTTAAATTCGTCTTGGTCAGCTGAAGATGGACCCATGACTATTTTAATCCTCCATGTTGCCATCTCCATGACGAATTATTTAAAAATCAACGTTACCGTGTACGTTTCTTGAGTACCTCGCTGGTCAAATGCTTGGTTAGTCAAATGTTGCAAGCTGTCTCTGTTGCTTCAGTAACAATTTTGAACACATACAAGGTGACTCGCACCCAATGCCACCCACACAATCTTTAATAAAATTCACAATCCTTCCTGCAATCCAGCCATATTTATGATTAATAAACTTCATTTTTTAAAAACTTTTTATTCGTTATTAAAAAAAAAAACTTCGGTTGTCCCAAACAAGGCATATTTCCACTGAAGCGTTAGGGCTACTGTGCTAAGGGTCAGATTTATATGGACAACCTTGGTAGTGAATTCGGCAACATGTTCGTTCATATTATATTAAAATTTAAGCAAGTTGGTACAGTCGAGGAAATAGGAAGTAGAGAGGGATTCAAAGGCAAACGGCCCGAGGAAAGAAGAAGAAGAAAATTCTCCGGCATCGAAGAACCGCTACAGAGAAGGATGTGATTTTGCTGCTAGTTCGGTGGGTCGGGCCTGACTCTACCACTAAGTTATATTTACAAAATATATGCATAAAAACAATTAATGTATAAATATTTGAAGGTATTAAGAACTTGAGGCATAACAATTTTTAGCAAACTGACTGAATTCAGCATTAAAGTACTTAAAATTGGTTGATATGCCGTACAACAACATAACTAACAAACCTATACTTAACCACATACACGTTACACAGAGAAGTTTTCTTACTTGCGTACGAGCTGATAAAACGCCTTATCAAAGGTGGGTCGATGGTCTGTCGGTAGCCAGAATTGAGGGTAATAGGCGAAGCTCATGCTGGTTTTGTGATTGTTGAGATTTCTGTATAGTTTGATATCGTGAGTCTTGTCCCATTCTTGTAAGGTTCCGTTTACCTGTTCTAGCATGTAATGCATGATGCCACGGTTTGTTGAATCACCCAAGAACAGTAACTGAAAGAATACAATAACAAAAAAACAAAAACATTTTAATTTTAGTGATTGAGCCAATTTCAAGTTTTACCGGATTGTGATACGACCTGCTGTTTTGTACGGCCCTGAGTGCTACCCGTCGAAGAATGAAAGCAGAAAGAAAGATAATCAGTCAGAGAGACGATGCTGCATTGCACTTCCGGTCTGACAAAACTCGACTATGTTTGAAATGTGGACATTCGCCATCGTTAAGAAATTGCGACCATTTCAAACAAAATGGAGGAAAAATTACAAAATTCATACCACCATTGGATTTTTCGTAATATCTTAATCTAGAAAAGCTGTGTTGTGTATAGTTCTTTCTTTTCAATTACATCCCCGGATAGAGATATTGATGCCCTACACCAAAATCTCAAGACGGCTGGACTTCATTTTAACTAAGACTTTGATCGTCTATGGTGGAGGGTAAAATCCAGTGCGGACCTCACTGCCCGGAATAAAAGCAGAAGAAAATGATGCCATATTATTTGCAAATGTCGCTTAAACGGTGTACAAAACAAAAAATCAGTTATATGAACGATAGTCGTATAAAATAAGTT
This sequence comes from Sepiola atlantica, assembly GCA_963556195.1. Taxonomy (NCBI): domain Eukaryota; kingdom Metazoa; phylum Mollusca; class Cephalopoda; order Sepiida; family Sepiolidae; genus Sepiola; species Sepiola atlantica. The sequence continues at coordinate 47,178,770 of OY744541.1, read as the reverse complement.
CACTTTTATTTCGCTACTAGAGGATGTCCACGGCGTTACCCGGATGTAAAATACGTTGAATGATTTTGTTTAAATTCTGCCAGTTTCATGTTTATTATTATACGACAGCAACTAGACAATAAATCTGAATCCTCTAAATCCGGCAAAAATGTTGAAATTCGTTAACGAATATGAAATTATTATATTTACTTACGTTCCACTCTACTATGAATAAAATAATTTCACATGAGTAAAAAAATAATTTCAGTCAAAAAGCAGATCCCAAATTTCGAAACACTTCATTTACAACAACGTTTTAATTTTATGTTTTGGAATTTTTGGATTAAGATTGATATTTTGAATTATTTGGATTATTCAGACTACTGTTCTCGTCTTGGATGTTATTCTCACTGCGAGTTACACTGCGAATACAATTACCAATTACTTAAGACTTCTACCCGGTAATGGCTGACGGTATGAGAGCAAAGTACTCTCATGGACTAAGTAAAGGGTTCCGTTCGAAATTCCATACAGATTCCCGAGTTCGACAGAAAGATTCCCGAGATTGACAAGACGCAACTGAAGAAGGTCGGAGGTTACATTAACCGGAACGTTGTGAGAATTACACCCAAGATGAGAACAGTTGTCCGAAAAATCCAAATAATACAAATGTTTTAATTTATTATTACCATAGTTAAAAAAAACGTGTCTTATTCCACTATTCTTAACTTTTAAAGACGACAATAATTAACATCATTGGATACCTCATAAAATTGTACTTAATCTTCTTACAGATCTGCATTGTTATAGAATATACATTTGTTATTTTAATCAATTAAAAGTGCAAAGGTTAAAAACAGGTTTTACTCCATTATTATTGATAGATTTTATAGCAAGTTCCAGAACACCAAGCGATCGAATTGAATAATAATTAAAATAATTGGTGCTTATTCACTGTTGTATACGTATAACATATTTCCGTCTTTAATTTAAAAGAGTACCATGAAATGGGGAGATAATTTAAGCTTTTTTTCGGGGGGTGAGGGAGGGTGAAAGAGGGAGATAAATACATAATCAAATAAAACTTGTCAAATCTGATTTCTCCAAAAAAAAATGGACGTAAACGATATGAATCTAAAAGCTGTTTCTTTTTATTAGAGCTATGGACAATTTAATTGATTTTTTGCAAGCACACGGGCTTTTTTCAGGTGCCGAGAAGTGCATCTGTGGCGCTGAGATGAGACTTATCTCAGACGCAATTAGAATCCTCCCCCCCCCCGAAAAAGGTTAGAAATACATCCCTCTTTCATGTCACTCTTTTAAATTAAAGACAAAAATATTTCATATGTACACAACGACGCAGAAACACTAAATAATTTAATTTCTCGGAAATTCTTACCCTAGAAAAGTTGTTACACGATATTGCTATTTTTGTTACTATTGAATCATCGCTTATCAAGGCCAAGAACCACTTGAGGATAAGGGTTCATGAGACTAAAATGATTGTCAACTGAAAGGTGAAGAAAAATTATGGAAGTACTAACATTGATCAATAGTATGAACTAATTATTACTTATGAGGCGATTTTTAACAATAATTTGTTGACTTTGGACTTGAAGACGACCAAGTTGTAATCAGCAGGGAAGCAGCCCCGCAGTAATGTGTTTCACAGACGGGAGGTCTTTGCAAAGAAGCTTTGTCAACGAAAAGTTTGTTTAACGCTAGGAACATCGAGAGAGAAAGGAAAATCTTCCTGCTGTAAATGTCTTACAAAGAGAAACCAAAGATCGGAGCTAAGTCGAACATCTTCCATGGTAATAACGAGAGAGAGAGAGAGAGAAAGAGAGAGAGAGAAAGAGAGAGAGAAAGAAAGAGAAAGAGAGAAAGAGAGAGAGAAAGAGAGAGAGAAAGAAAGAGAAAGAGAGAAAGAGAGAGAGAAAGAGAGAGAGAGAAAGAGAGAGAAAGAGAGAGAGAGAAAGGGAGAGAAAGAGAGAGAGAGAAAGAGAGAGAGAGAGAAAAGGGAGAGACAGAGAGAGAGAGAGAAAGAGAGAGAAAGAGAGAGAGAAAGAGATAGAAAGAGAGAGAGAAAGAGAGAGAAAGGTAGATAGATAGAGAGAGAGAGAGAGAGAGAGAGAGAGAGAGAGAAAGAGATAGAAAGAGAGAGAGAAAGAGAGAGAAAGGTAGATAGATAGAGAGAGAGAGAGAGAGAGAGAGAGAAAGAGAGAGAGAGAGAGAGAGAGAGATTTTGCACTCTGTTAAGGCAGGAAAAAGTGCGCTGTTGAGCTCCGCCCCAGATGTGGTAGCAGTACTCAATTTTTGGACATATTTGACTCTTATACAGTTTGATGATCGAATCAGATTCCAGGTACTTTCTGAAGCGATAGACTAATGCAACCATTTTTATTCCAGTGATCTTAGCAACGGACTGGATATACGACTTTCATTTTAGATCTGGGGTGGGTATTTATCTACCTCCCACAAAGTAAAATGTGACACAAGGTCAGAAAGTGGGATTTGATAAGTCAGCACCCTAGAGGAAGAGCACCTGTGACCCTCAAAAAATGCCTGGGCAGCGCCGTCGGTATCTCCCGGTAGGCGCGCCTCAGGCGATTAGCAATAAACTAACCCCTTCTCAAAGGGTGAGAAGGCAAAGCCTGGGAGGGTGGACCTCATAGAACTGCACAGGACAACCCATAGACCGGCGGAAATCAAGCCCCGAAGGCCAAGACGATACCGGTCTATGGGGTGCAGTATTCATCGGAACAGATACTACACTTTCTTCTTAGCCAAAAGGCCGAGATCTGGGGTGAACGTCAGACCTAGGAGCTTATAAAAAATAAGTGTCGTTTTCGAAGAGAGAACCATTTATTTCGACTGAGGTAAAACAGGGATCCGAGCGTTGGTGGTGAAAAGAGAGAAGCTTGGTTTTAGAGATGTTAAATGTAACAAGCCACTTTTTCCTCAGTGCACAACACGCTACAGGTTGGAAGAGGAAGAAGAATCAAAGTGATCTTGCTCATCAGTGTGATTGGAAGTGAAGCCATAGACAGCCGTGTCGTCTGCGTTTATAGAATATACGAAACGAATACAGACCCCGCGATATTATTATCGAAAATGAAGCTGGTATAAAATTAATACCGTGGATTAAATAAAAGGTTTAATTCGCAATTCTGTCCGTCGACATAAGGATCGATAAGTTCAAAAAGATGCACCTGAAGAAACTCGGAGGTTACATCGGTTGAAACGCTGTGAACATAACAACCAAGAATAGTAGATTAAATAATACAGATAATACAAATATACTAATGTTAAATCTCCGCACGGCATCATTTTGACTGAGGTGAACACAATGCCAACAACGAGGTGACACCGTTCATTGATATAAACACAAAGAAAAGTAAACAAATAAAGCGACCAAAAAACCAAAAACAATTCTTACCTTTTTTCCTGCAAAACATTTCTTTAATTTGTTTCGTGGAATCCAACGGTAAGTGCACGACTTTGGCTGCCATATTGCTTTTTGCCAATAGCAGAGTGCACCCGGAGTACAAGAATTGCATGGCACCACCCACTGGCCTATAAATAAAAAGAAAAATGCATTAACAATCAATTAAGAAGCAGCTCAACGATTAATAATAAATGAAAGAAATGTTCAAATATAATTATCCAAATTATTAGCTGTTGTCAAAAGTATTTAATCCTTATTTCATAGAGACATGAACAGAGAAATAGGAGACATGATGTTCGAATTTAGAGTCGAATTCACGATGTTACTATCCTTCATACTGGGAAATAATCGTGAATACGACTCTAGATCCAAATGTCATTCCATCTGCAAGTTTTGTGCACGTAAAACCTTAGGTACAGTAAATTAAAACCAACTTATCTTTTAAATAATATTAAGCTTTCTCTGAGAGGGATCGACCACTGTATATAAAATCAAATCCAGAACTCTGAATCAACCAACAAAGCCGATTCCTGCAACTATCAGTATATACGACCGGCAAGAATTGACACTCTCCTACACTGAAGATTGCATAAGAATGAAACATCGATAATGAAATATTTATTAAAAATATTATTATAGCCCGCTTATTACAAGAACTGGTGCCTTTTTAGAAGATTTAATAACGAGAAGTTATTTTATGGCATAAATGCGATGTTCCAACCATTTGTTGTTGAACCTTATTCGACTGATTACGATGTGTGTTCGCTAGTTTGACTTATCTAGAGTTTAATTTCTCTTCGTTTCGATGCCAGTTGGTGGTGGCCAAAGTGTAGAATACCGGACGACGAGTCAGTGGTGATTTTGAAACCGGGTTCGTGTCCCTCAACCGGAAAGAATAGACACTCTCCTACACTGAAGATTACATAAGCATCAAACATCGATGTCTGTAATAAATAGTAATTGAATATTTATTTAAAACATATATATATATATATATATATATATATATATATATATATATATATATATATATATGATTATTTACACAGACATGTACAAAATCTGCGACACTGACATGTCGATGTCATCGATCAACAGCTATTATAAACTGAGATCTCATTAGGCAGAGTTAAAATCCGATCTTAACCTTGGATCATATTTCTTTCCAAATATGATCTAAGGTTAAGATCGGATTCTAACTCTGCCTGATGAGATCTCAGTTTATAATAGCTGTTGATCGATGACATCGACATGTCAGTGTCGCAGATTTTGTACATGTCTGTGTAAATAAAAATAATCATATATAAAAGCTCTATTTGATATTGAGCACTTTTTTATAAACCCGGTTGAAATTCTTTGGATTACTACCCTGTGGATGTTTTACCTGGATTATATATATATATATATATATATATATATATATATATATATATATATATATATATATATATATATATATATATATATATATATATATATATATATATATATAATAAAGTTATGAAATGTATGAAATTTGTATAGTTAACAAGTGTTCAAACAAAGAATACAAATACATATTGACCTTTAAACCATATCTTTTTCATTATCCATATATAAATGCTCTATCCACTATATTGAGCTTCATCGTATCTCGATAAGATCTAATATTATTCTTGATCTATCTATCTATCTATCTATCTATCTATCTATCTATCTATCTATCTATCTATCTATCTATCTATCTATCTATCTCATGTATCCACATAAAATGTTATAAAGAGATATAATCTTTTATGTATCAATTTTCAGTATTTACTTCAACAGTGCTCAATACGTGAGTAGAGCTAGGTAGTAAGTTATGAAAATATATTTATGGCAATTAAGCTACACAGAGGCTCACGCGTTTCATCCCCGGGGGAATCGTTAAGCTAAAATGCATGGAGTTAGTTTTGCCCCGGGGGATGAAACGCGGGAGCCTCTGTGTAGCTTAATTGCCATAAATATGTTTTCATAACTTACTATATATATATATATATATATATATATATATATATATATATATATATATATATATATATATATATATATATATGAACAAGTTTGAATGTGTAGACCAGCTTCTATTTAAATTATATATATATAATCATGGCGGAAGTTAGTAGAGAATAGAAAATCCTCACCTGGCATATCGGAAGTGACACACGGCGGCAGAATGGCAATATAAGAGAGCAAATCTGGCCAAGAATCAAACGCCGTGTTTTGAAGACCACATTCAACGTTTGGCACAAACTTCAGGGAACAATCCTTAAAAAAAAAGAGAAAACATGAAATGAATAAAACCAAACCGGTAAGTCTTTAAACAATATTTCGTGGTGACACAACTTTATCAAGTTATTGAGAACGTTTTTTTGTCATTTTTCCCCAGAGAGAGAGAGAGAGAGAGAGAGAGAGAGAGAGAGAGAGAGAGAGAGAGAGAGAGAGAGAGAGAGAGAGAGAGAGAGATACAGAATAATAAATTAGCCTTGATGATACGTTATATTCTTAATCGGAGACAGTGGACATTGTCCGCTTTATTTCTTTAGTTTTGGGATTGAGTTATGTTTGAAAACATTCCATTTTAATGGTTTCTTAGGTATTATTCACAATTGAATACCTTTGGGGTTTCAACGTAAGCCCTTTATAAAGAAATAAATTGATAATTTGACATATAAAAGATTTGAAGTTGGATTTTAGTTGCGTGAGAAACCTCAATGAAAAATAAAAAACGTCGTAGATAGAGACGCTTACATCTCTGAAGCTTCGTTTAAGTATTATTTTAATTAGTAACTTATCGGGAATTTGGAAGTAGACTCTGGAGTAGATTGTTCTCTGTCAACGTTTTCACTCCCCTTTTTAAAAATCTCCGATAGTTCAATCCTGTTGGGCACATGGTCTAGTGGATATACGCATTGGTTAAGGGATATTCTAGAATTGATTCTACCTAGAGGTTGTGAGTTTAATCTCGATTGCCTTTTTTTCAATGACTTATTCACTCAAAAGAAACTAAAATGTCTGAGACTACTCCTCGAAGACATGTTAGGAACTTTCATTTTACTAAGAGGGAATCGCAACTTAATTAAAACGCCCGGAGGCACATGGGAAAGTAATCTGTCGTTAAATTGCCACAAGGCATCACTGATTTTTATTCTTAGGAAACAAAATGATAATTAAATTTGTTGGCTTATCAAATAGCAATTAGACTGCGTATATTATATACTAGCAAGGCTACCAGGTGTTGCCCGGTGGAGTAGTAAGTAATTTCATGTTCGTGCGTAGTTATCATCTTTAAGACATTTGAAAATAACAACTGATTAGTGATGGGTGATTAATCTGACGATGCTAAACTAAAAGAATTCCGATTCTTTCCGTTTTAAAATGAATTGTTCCCAGATCAAATTATCTTGTCCCGTCGATTAAAACAACTTTAAATAAATATATTTCAAAAAGTGATATTCGTTTTATTGGTTTGAATAGTATTTACCTGACAATATTTTTTACAGTAAGAAGACAGAGATTATTTATTGTTAAAAAAAGAAAGAATTACATTGCTACAATTTCAAATAAATGAATAAAGAGGAGACATATTCGTTTCCTTTATTCAAAGGATATTTAGCTGACAATGCCAATTATTCTTATGGAAGGAGAAAGACTCATTTTATTTCTTAATAGTATTGACCCTGACAGACATTTATTATTTCAAAAGGAATATTATTATTAACAGTAAATTATACAGATTAATGTAGAAAGCACCGTGGAATTTCCACAGAGTCTCGCCAGAAACACTTGATTTCCTATTGTCAAACATGAGTTAAACTTTACTATAAAACTAAGCGAGGTAAAATTTACCGAAAAAAAAAACAATAAATGCGCGAATTAAATCTTACTTAAGGAACAAATACGCAGGTAAATAAAAATTACCCCCCCCCCAAAAAAAAAACTCGAGATAAATTTTATTTAAATAACAAATACGCAAGTAAATAAAAATTACCCCCCCCCCAAAAAAAAACGCGAGATAAATTTTACTTAATAAAATAAACTTATCTCCTCTCTTTCTCTTCTTAATCTGTAAATAAAGCATATATGTGGCCGTAGATTAATTCCTATTTAAGTCACAAAACTATTAAAAACAAAGGAATATTTCTTGTGTCTATTAAAAATGAAAGAAATTATTTCCTTTATTTTTATTATCAGTTATTAAGATTAAGCCTTCTCTACTTTGCTCATAAAAAATCAATTTGCATACGTGAGTAGTTTTTCCTGTCTTTATAATTATCAGTTAATATCAAGAATAAGATTAAGCCTCCCTTCCCTTGCTCATAAATTTACGTACGTGATTATTGAAGTGAGTCGTACACACGTACATTCATGTTTATTATATAGAAAAATGGTTGGACGGTTGCCACATATGGGGAGGTGCTGCTCAGAGCACCCGTTCTTTCTTTCTTCTTCTTCTTCTTCTTCTTCTTCTTCTTCTTCTTCTTATTATTATTATTATTATTATTATTATTATTATTATTATTATTATTACAGGGTGTTCGAGAGAAATTTGATAATGATTTAATATTCGTTCATTTCAAAATAATTTTAAGTTTTTAATAGCGGTAAAGTGCAACGGATAGCTGCGTACTATTGGTGGGTTTGAGAGATGCAGACCATGGACGACTGGAAAGCACCAGAATATAGAAAGACAGTTACTTGCTTCATTAAGATTTGCACAGGATACAAAAATTGAGAAAGCCTAGCTGTAGCTCAATTGAGTTGCTGTACACTGTTGTGGTGGAGAGGGTGGCTGTACGAAAGCCGTACGTGTAACAGCAAAACTCAGTCCGTGTCACACACCCGGTCAAACGCTAGAAGTGGCTGTCTTAGTCAGTCCCAACTCGACTAACTGCAACCCCATTGACTATTATGTATGGCGCGCAGAAAGACACCAACCATTCCACTGCCGAACCAACAATCTCTTTTACCATTATCCTCGAGTGGCTCATGAACCTTGATAAACGTAACCTATTAGTATAAAAATGCCCTGCAACACCAAGGACACGCTGATTGCCGGAATCAAATTGGTGTTCACGCATCTCTCGAAGGACACCGTGAAGGCCGCGTGTTCCAGATTTAAATTCCGTCTGGAGGCCGTAGTTTAAGGATCAGGGCGATTTTTTCGGGTGAGCAGTATCCGATAAAAGATCCTCTAATAGGTGCACTTTGAATTTTAAGAATACATCAATTATTCGCCAAGATATGACATGTTTTTTAAAGTCCGAAATTTGTGTCGAACGCCCTGTATATGGAAGTATTCTTCTTCTTTATTAATCTTATCTATCGAGGTAA
>OY744541.1:47157491-47164991 GCA_963556195.1 Sepiola atlantica | reverse complement strand
TCAATACACATAATGTTTTTTTTACTTCTTTCATGATTAGACTTTTTTTTATTCTTTCATCAATACACATAATGTTTTTTACTTCTTTCATGATTAGACTTTTTTTTATTCTTTCATCAATACACATAATGTTTTTTGCTTCTTTCATGATTAGACTTTGTTATTCTTTCATCAATACACATAATGTTTTTGCTTCTTTCATGATTATACTTTTTTTCATTCTTTCATCAATACACATAATGTTTTTTGCTTCTTTCATGATTAGACTTTTTTTTATTCTTTCATCAATACACATAATGTTTTTGCTTCTTTCATGATTAGACTTTTTTTATTCTTTCATCAATACACATAATGTTTTTGCTTCTTTCATGATTAGACTTTTTTTTATTCTTTCATCAATACACATAATGTTTTTTGCTTCTTTCATGATTAGACTTTTTTTATTCTTTCATCAATACACATAATGTTTTTTGCTTCTTTCATGATTAGACTTTTTTTTATCATTTCATCAATACACATAATGTTTTTTACTTCTTTCATGATTAGACTTTTTATTTATTCTTTCATCAATACACATAATGTTTTTTTTACTTCTTTCATGATTAGACTTTTTTTTATTCTTTCATCAATACACATAATGTTTTTGCTTCTTTCATGATTAGACTTTTTTTATTCTTTCATCAATACACATAATGTTTTTGCTTCTTTCATGATTAGACTTTTTTTTATTCTTTCATCAATACACATAATGTTTTTTGCTTCTTTCATGATTAGACTTTTTTTAATTCTTTCATCAATACACATAATGTTTTTTACTTCTTTCATGATTAGACTTTTTTTTATTCTTTCATCAATACACATAATGTTTTTTACTTCTTTCATGATTAGACTTTTTATTTATTCTTTCATCAATACACATACTGTTTTTTACTTCTTTCATGATTAGACTTTTTTTTTATTCTTTTATCAATACACATAATGTTTTTACTTCTTTCATGACTAGACTTTTTTTTATTCTTTCATCAATACACATAATGTTTTTGACTTCTTTCATGATTAGACTTTTTTTATTTTTATTCTTTTATATTCATAAGGTTTTTTTTACTTGTTTTATGATTAGACTTTTTTTTATTCTTTCATCAATACACATAATGTTTTTTACTTCTTTCATGATTAGACTTTTTTTTTTATTCTTTCATCAATACACATGTTTTTTACTTCTTTCATGATTAGACTTTTTTTATTCTTTCATCAATACACATAATGTTTTTTACTTCTTTCATGATTAGACTTTTTTTATTCTTTCATCAATACACATGTTTTTTACTTCTTTCATGATTAGACTTTTTTTTATTCTTTTATCAATACACATAATGTTTTTATTTCTTTCATGATTAGACTTTTTTTATTCTTTCATCAATACACATAATGTTTTTTACTTCTTTCATGATTAGACTTTTTTTATTCTTTCATCAATATACATAATGTTTTTTACTTCTTTCATGATTAGACTTTTTTATTCTTTCATCAATACACATAATGTTTTTACTTCTTTCATGATTAGACTTTTTTTATTCTTTCATCAATACACATAATGTTTTTTACTTCTTTCATGATTAGACTTTTTTTTATTCTTTCATCAATATACATAATGTTTTTTACTTCTTTCATGATTAGACTTTTTTTATTCTTTCATCAATACACATAATGTTTTTTGCTTCTTTCATGATTAGACTTTGTTATTCTTTCATCAATACACATAATGTTTTTGCTTCTTTCATGATTATACTTTTTTTTATTCTTTCATCAATACACATAATGTTTTTTGCTTCTTTCATGATTAGACTTTTTTTTATTCTTTCATCAATACACATAATGTTTTTGCTTCTTTCATGATTAGACTTTTTTTTATTCTTTCATCAATACACTTAATGTTTTTGCTACTTTCATGATTAGACTTTTTTTTATTCTTTCATCAATACACATAATGTTTTTTGCTTCTTTCATGATTAGACTTTTTTTAATTCTTTCATCAATACACATAATGTTTTTTACTTCTTTCATGATTAGACTTTTTTTTATTCTTTCATCAATACACATAATGTTTTTTACTTCTTTCATGATTAGACTTTTTTAAAATTCTTTCATCAATACACATAATGTTTTTTTACTTCTTTCATGATTAGACTTTTTTTTATTCTTTCATCAATACACATAATGTTTTTTACTTTTTTATGATTAGACTTTTTTTATTCTTTCATCAATACACATAATGTTTTTTACTTTATTCATGATTAGACTTTTTTTTTATTCTTTCATCAATACACATAATGTTTTTTACTTCTTTCATGATTAGACTTTTTTTATTCTTTCATCAATACACATAATGTTTTTTACTTCTTTCATGATTAGACTTTTTTTTTATTCTTTTATCAATACACATAATGTTTTTACTTCTTTCATGACTAGACTTTTTTTTTATTCTTTCATCAATACACATAATGTTTTTTACTTCTTTCATGATTAGACTTTTTTTATTTTTATTCTTTTATATTCATAATGTTTTTTTTACTTGTTTAATGATTAGACTTTTTTTTATTCTTTCATCAATACACATAATGTTTTTTACTTCTTTCATGATTAGACTTTTTTTTTATTCTTTCATCAATACACATGTTTTTTACTTCTTTCATGATTAGACTTTTTTTATTCTTTCATCAATACACATAATGTTTTTTACTTCTTTCATGATTAGACTTTTTTTTATTCTTTCATCAATACACATAATGTTTTTTACTTCTTTCATGATTAGACTTTTTATTTATTCTTTCATCAATACACATAATGTTTTTTACTTCTTTCATGATTAGACTTTTTTTATTCTTTCATCAATACACATAATGTTTTTTACTTCTTTCATGATTAGACTTGTTTTATTCTTTCATCAATACACATAATGTTTTTTACTTCTTTCATGATTAGACTTTTTTTTATTCTTTTATCAATACACATAATGTTTTTTACTTCTTTCATGATTAGACTTTTTTTATTCTTTCATCAATACACATACTGTTTTTTACTTCTTTCATGATTAGACTTTTTTTTTATTCTTTTATCAATACACATAATGTTTTTACTTCTTTCATGACTAGACTTTTTTTTATTCTTTCATCAATACACATAATGTTTTTTACTTCTTTCATGATTAGACTTTTTTTTATTTTTATTCTTTTATATTCATAATGTTTTTTTTACTTGTTTCATGATTAGACTTTTTTTATTCTTTCATCAATACACATAATGTTTTTTACTTCTTTCATGATTAGACTTTTTTTTTTATTCTTTCATCAATACACATGTTTTTTACTTCTTTCATGATTAGACTTTTTTTATTCTTTCATCAATACACATAATGTTTTTTACTTCTTTCATGATTAGACTTTTTTTTATTCTTTCATCAATACACATGTTTTTTACTTCTTTCATGATTAGACTTTTTTTATTCTTTTATCAATACACATAATGTTTTTATTTCTTTCATGATTAGACTTTTTTTATTCTTTCATCAATACACATAATGTTTTTTACTTCTTTCATGATTAGACTTTTTTTATTCTTTCATCAATATACATAATGTTTTTTACTTCTTTCATGATTAGACTTTTTTATTCTTTCATCAATACACATAATGTTTTTACTTCTTTCATGACTAGACTTTGTTATTCTTTCATCAATACACATAATGTTTTTGCTTCTTTCATGATTATACTTTTTTTTATTCTTTTATCAATACACATAATGTTTTTACTTCTTTCATGATTAGACTTTTTTTATTCTTTCATCAATACACATAATGTTTTTTACTTCTTTCATGATTAGACTTTTTTTTATTCTTTCATCAATATACATAATGTTTTTTACTTCTTTCATGATTAGACTTTTTTTATTCTTTCATCAATACACATAATGTTTTTTGCTTCTTTCATGATTAGACTTTGTTATTCTTTCATCAATACACATAATGTTTTTGCTTCTTTCATGATTATACTTTTTTTTATTCTTTCATCAATACACATAATGTTTTTTGCTTCTTTCATGATTAGACTTTTTTTTATTCTTTCATCAATACACATAATGTTTTTGCTTCTTTCATGATTAGACTTTTTTTTATTCTTTCATCAATACACTTAATGTTTTTGCTACTTTCATGATTAGACTTTTTTTTATTCTTTCATCAATACACATAATGTTTTTTGCTTCTTTCATGATTAGACTTTTTTTAATTCTTTCATCAATACACATAATGTTTTTTACTTCTTTCATGATTAGACTTTTTTTTATTCTTTCATCAATACACATAATGTTTTTTACTTCTTTCATGATTAGACTTTTTTTATTCTTTCATCAATACACATAATGTTTTTTACTTCTTTCATGATTAGACTTTTTTTTTATTCTTTTATCAATACACATAATGTTTTTACTTCTTTCATGACTAGACTTTTTTTTTATTCTTTCATCAATACACATAATGTTTTTTACTTCTTTCATGATTAGACTTTTTTTTATTTTTATTCTTTTATATTCATAATGTTTTTTTTACTTGTTTCATGATTAGACTTTTTTTTATTCTTTCATCAATACACATAATGTTTTTTACTTCTTTCATGATTAGACTTTTTTTTTATTCTTTCATCAATACACATGTTTTTTACTTCTTTCATGATTAGACTTTTTTTATTCTTTCATCAATACACATAATGTTTTTTACTTCTTTCATGATTAGACTTTTTTTTATTCTTTCATCAATACACATAATGTTTTTACTTCTTTCATGATTAGACTTTTTATTTATTCTTTCATCAATACACATAATGTTTTTTACTTCTTTCATGATTAGACTTTTTTTATTCTTTCATCAATACACATAATGTTTTTTACTTCTTTCATGATTAGACTTTTTTTATTCTTTCATCAATACACATAATGTTTTTTACTTCTTTCATGATTAGACTTTTTTTTATTCTTTCATCAATACACATAATGTTTTTTACTTCTTTCATGATTAGACTTTTTTTATTCTTTCATCAATACACATACTGTTTTTTACTTCTTTCATGATTAGACTTTTTTTTTATTCTTTTATCAATACACATAATGTTTTTACTTCTTTCATGACTAGACTTTTTTTATTCTTTCATCAATACACATAATGTTTTTTACTTCTTTCATGATTAGACTTTTTTTTATTTTTATTCTTTTATATTCATAATGTTTTTTTTACTTGTTTCATGATTAGACTTTTTTTTATTCTTTCATCAATACACATAATGTTTTTTACTTCTTTCATGATTAGACTTTTTTTTTATTCTTTCATCAATACACATGTTTTTTACTTCTTTCATGATTAGACTTTTTTTATTCTTTCATCAATACACATAATGTTTTTTACTTCTTTCATGATTAGACTTTTTTTTATTCTTTCATCAATACACATGTTTTTTACTTCTTTCATGATTAGACTTTTTTTTATTCTTTTATCAATACACATAATGTTTTTATTTCTTTCATGATTAGACTTTTTTTATTCTTTCATCAATACACATAATGTTTTTTACTTCTTTCATGATTAGACTTTTTTTTATTCTTTCATCAATATACATAATGTTTTTTACTTCTTTCATGATTAGACTTTTTTTATTCTTTCATCAATACACATAATGTTTTTTGCTTCTTTCATGATTAGACTTTGTTATTCTTTCATCAATACACATAATGTTTTTGCTTCTTTCATGATTATACTTTTTTTTATTCTTTTATCAATACACATAATGCTTTTACTTCTTTCATGATTAGACTTTTTTTATTCTTTCATCAATACACATAATGTTTTTTACTTCTTTCATGATTAGACTTTTTTTTATTCTTTCATCAATATACATAATGTTTTTTACTTCTTTCATGATTAGACTTTTTTTATTCTTTCATCAATACACATAATGTTTTTTGCTTCTTTCATGATTAGACTTTGTTATTCTTTCATCAATACACATAATGTTTTTGCTTCTTTCATGATTATACTTTTTTTTATTCTTTCATCAATACACATAATGTTTTTTGCTTCTTTCATGATTAGACTTTTTTTTATTCTTTCATCAATACACATAATGTTTTTGCTTCTTTCATGATTAGACTTTTTTTTATTCTTTCATCAATACACATAATGTTTTTGCTTCTTTCATGATTAGACTTTTTTTTATTCTTTCATCAATACACATAATGTTTTTTGCTTCTTTCATGATTAGACTTTTTTTAATTCTTTCATCAATACACATAATGTTTTTTACTTCTTTCATGATTAGACTTTTTTTTATTCTTTCATCAATACACATAATGTTTTTTACTTCTTTCATGATTAGACTTTTTTAAAATTCTCTCATCAATACACATAATGTTTTTTTACTTCTTTCATGATTAGCCTTTTTTTTTTCTTTCATCAATACACATAATGTTTTTTACTTTTTTTATGATTAGACTTTTTTTATTCTTTCATCAATACACATAATGTTTTTTACTTCTTTCATGATTAGACTTTTTTTTAATTCTTTCATCAATACACATAATGTTTTTTACTTCTTTCATGATTAGACTTTTTTTATTCTTTCATCAATACACATAATGTTTTTTACTTCTTTCATGATTAGACTTTTTTTTTATTCTTTTATCAATACACATAATGTTTTTACTTCTTTCATGACTAGACTTTTTTTTTTATTCTTTCATCAATACACATAATGTTTTTTACTTCTTTCATGATTAGACTTTTTTTATTTTTATTCTTTTATATTCATAATATTTTTTTTACTTGTTTCATGATTAGACTTTTTTTATTCTTTCATCAATACACATAATGTTTTTTACTTCTTTCATGATTAGACTTTTTTTTTATTCTTTCATCAATACACATGTTTTTTACTTCTTTCATGATTAGACTTTTTTTATTCTTTCATCAATACACATAATGTTTTTTACTTCTTTCATGATTAGACTTTTTTTTATTCTTTTATCAATACACATAATATTTTTACTTCTTTCATGATTAGACTTTTTTTATTCTTTCATCAATACACATAATGTTTTTTACTTCTTTCATGATTAGACTTTTTTTTATTCTTTCATCAATACACATAATGTTTTTTACTTCTTTCATGATTAGACTTTTTTTATTCTTTCATCAATACATATAATGTTTTTTACTTCTTTCATGATTAGACTTTTTTTTATTCTTTCATCAATACACATAATGTTTTTTACTTCTTTCATGATTATACTTTTTTTATTCTTTTATCAATACACATAATGTTTTTACTTCTTTCATGATTAGACTTTTTTATTCTTTACATCAATACACATAATGTTTTTTACTTCTTTTATGATTAGACTTTTTTTATGCTTTTATCAATACACATAATGTTTTTACTTCTTTTATGACTAGACTTT
>OY744541.1:47142491-47152491 GCA_963556195.1 Sepiola atlantica | reverse complement strand
ACCTAAAAAAGCAGCATTCTTTATTTCTGATATAGAATTTTAAACATAATTTTATAACTAAACGCTTTAAAAAAGTTTAAAAAAATTTATTTCAGCATTTAATTTTCGTAGTTTTTACATTTTCCGTGAAAAATAAATAAATAACAATAAACTTATTGTTTGATGCTTTGTTTACAAACCGTCATTTTACTATTCTGTCCAAATTACATAAAAATAGATTTGTAGTATAATTGTAAGTTAACATCATCTTCCAGAAAACAAAAATAGATTCTTTTTTAGGCGATTACGTATGAACATCCTTAAAAACTTGATGGAAAGAAGAAAAAAAACCCTGCTTATTTTAGAATTTAGAGTAGGTATCAGTTTCGTACATACATTTAATTTTAAGTGATCCCCTTATTTCCAGACCATTCTAGCGTTTTAGGGCATTAACTAAATTATTTTTTGCTATTTTTGCGTAGCATTTTTTTAGGGGGGGGGGAGTTGTGAACTTTACATGTGGTTTTGTGATCTTTCCACTCGGACTTAGGGTTATTGCTTAAAAAATGCTTGATTCTTCTAACAAGTTAGAATCGCCTGGAGATGGAAGGTCATTTTACGTTAAAGATATATGAAGTTGATCGCCCACTTTAAATTGTGAGAGAAATGTTTTTTCGTCTTTCCGTGTTCCACAGTGTTCACCCTTCACACGTAATCGCCTAAAAAGCAGAATTTTGGGGTGGGGGGTTAAACGGAGGCTATTAATAAAAAAATTTACCCATACTTTTTTCTTTAATCTGATATTTTTTAACTATACATCCCTTTTTTAAATTTTAATTTTAAGCAATTCATTTGTTTAGTTGTGTTTACCTTTATTATTAATAATTTATTATTAATTAAATAAATAACTTCTTTAAACTTTGCTAATTAAATATCTTATTTTTAAGGCGTAAATAAAAATATTAAAAGTTTGGGTGTTATTGTAGAGTGACCCCCTTCAAACCCCCTCCCAAAATGAGATTCTACTTTTTAACCGATTGCGTGTGAATACCCTAAACAACCTGATGATGATAATGATGATAACTTTAAAATTGGCCATGAAAAAGAAAAAAGACCTCCTCTAATTTTTCTAAATTACAGCAATTTTTTTTACTATTCATTAAGTATTTTTTCTGTCTTAAATAATAAAAGCGAAAGGCACAAAAACAGTTTGAATAACTCAGTAGTATGAAATTGTTTTATTTGATCAATCGACGTTCCACTCTTTCATTTGTTCATTTCATTATATAACGAGTTTTAAATACGGAATTTATTTTCATTTTTATGCTGAAACAAAATAAAATTTCTCGACTTTGAATAGCTTAAAGACCTTATCAATTAAATTTTTTTCTAATAAATAAAATTGGAGTATGTTCATGCACAGTGAATTTCCCCAACATTGGAATATATCAAATTACACTACGACAATCATATTTTTGTTGTTTTCCTCCAAATTACCAAAAATATCAAATATGAATTATTTATTTTTCTGTAAAGAAAACTACTGTCTCAGTAATTGCTGCCCGGAGCGCGGGTTATTTTTGCTAGTATATATATATATATATATATATATATATATATATATATATATATATATATATATATATATATATATATATATATATATATATATATATAAAAGCAACAACTTTACGTTAAAATTCAACTATAAAGACATAACACAGGTAGAAATGTAATTTTGATATGCATTTACAAAAATACTAAGTATATTTCGTGCATTGCTCGCAGGAATAAAATAGTTGAAGACGCACGTGATTTGTTATTGTGAAACGACATGTTTAACTGTTTTGTTTCTTCTTACCTGGATACGCCGAATTTGTCGTCCATCTTGGCTTCACATTGACAGCTTCGAGCGAACGCCCAGATTTTAACAAGCAGTATTTCGTAAGGCACACTGGCTTCGTAGCTCACAACACTAGAATCGAACTTGGGGGTGATATTTATTTGAGGTTCAGTCATAATATTCATTAAATACGCCATATCCAAAGGATCTATAAAAAAGTAGATACATAAAAAGTCAATTAAATCTAAAAGGTGAGAATACTTTACAGAATATTTATTTACATTTTTTTTCATGTTATTGTTCCCATTTACGTTGATATTTACTACGTTTCAGCCGATGTGTCCACTTTGCAGATGTATTATGCGTTTATGCTGGTCTTTTGTCGTATTTAAAAAAATATATTGTATAGCCAGACTTATTTGAGTTATTGCCTTTGGATTTATTCTCGGCTAATGTTAGAGAACTGGAATTACTGGATGTTTCCTTACATGTACCATCATACACCCTCCACCAGGTAATACAACCGAGTTTAATCACACCCGAGCTTGTATTCAGATAGCTAGCTGTTATGATCTCATCTCTCTTCTGTGAAAGTTTAGAAATACATTCTGTCCATGCGTAAGAAATTCAGAACGTATACGCCCCTTCCAGGAGTATGCCTTCACAAAACCCAGCAAGCGTTGCATGTGTAGCTTACGCTTCCTGATCGCAGTTCATAAACTCTCAGAAACAAACAGTACAAAATAATTAATATTTACTTATTCACTGGTTACGCATTTTCTCCATTCACGACCCTGGAACATATGTTCTTTCTGATTGTACTGGGAACTTTATGCGTTCATTTTTTGTTGGTACTTATGTATATTGATTTTCTTTTTGTATAGTATGTTTTGTACTACATTGCATGTTTCATTTTTAAGTGACTGGCGACCTTATGTACAGGAAAAATACACCAAGCACGTGCTCGGCTAAAATGTAAAAGTTCGAATATAAAGTATTCATTAGCTGGAATTTTCTTTTCTTCTTTGAAGATGATTTTTTGATAATAAATCACAGTACAATCACTCGCAAAAATTGCTCTTCATCAAATATTTATACTCAAATAAGAAAACATCAAAATTATCTCAGTTTCACACCTATGACGTTATTCTAATAATTATCCCCACAACCATGCGTTACAAATGGCGTCTCCAATACACAACGCCTGTTGATTTAAAATGACATACCCAGTGACAACACATGCGACTCATAAAACCTAAAACTTCGATCTTAACTCTGAATTTTCTTTCGAAGAAGAAATATATCTAGAAACATTCGATATTAAATATATTTATAACTATTAACATCGGAGTTAGAATAACTCAGGCATTATTAATATATTAATATATTAATTATATTATGTTAAAATTTATTTTATACTGTAGAAGCTCTCAAATAATACAAGCATTTATATACATATTGTCACACACAGCCTTTCGTTGGAACTATGGCGGCGAGCGCGTAACAATGATAAATATAAAAAAGGTAAAAGTATCCGGAAGTGGCTCGTAGGCCTCTAGGCCCCAATATTATCAACATAATACAGAGGGAAGAGTATTCTCCACTTCAAGACATCACATAGAAAATAAGGAAGAATAACGAGCAGGTAAAAGACGACCCTAACACCAAGTTAATATTAAAATAATATTTATAATAGTAAGAGAAGGGATACATATATACAGAACAAAACAAGAAGAAAAAAAGTAATATTTTAGGGGAGAGGGATAATGTTTAACGTTACTTAATAGCGAGCAAAATCTATCAACAAAAATAGTGTTCCAAACAAATCACGGAAGAAAAAGATAACCCACTCACAGAATGTAGAAGGTTGTTTCAAGACTCCCCAGGGGAGTTGAAAAGTTCAATTATCCAGGAATGTCACACGTCACACTCATCCAAGATCCACACCGATCTTTGGATGGAGATATCAGCAGATATCAGATATAAAGATGTAAGTTTTCAAGAATTATATATATGTATATATATACGGGTGTAATCATTGAAGTCTCAAATGAGGGGTTATGCAATCCTTACATAGGATATGCATTCGTCATCTCCGCGGTAATGTGATATATTTTCAATCAACGGCAGGTTGGGTGATGTGATCTCGAGAAGCCTTTGTTTTCGTCAAATTAACTTTCGCCATAGAAGAAAATCTCGAGGAAATCCGCCCGTTTATAGAGTCAGATTCTCTCTCTGCTTCGTTCTTTTCTTACTCTTCTTCGTCTTTTAAACCTTCCTCCTTTTGGTAGCACACAGCGCATACGCTGGTGCTAACTGGTTCCCTCGATCAGCGACAGCTCACTCTTCGCCTGGCAGGAACTCACGAGTCGATTCGTAAAATCCCTTTTTATATCTATTTTCTGCTGAGAAGCCTGGGCGGCTGTGTGTGTGTGTTGAAGGTTTATTTGAGTTACCAGGCGACGATACTTTGCAATGACTTTGTGTCAAGGCATTCCTGAATGTTAAGAAATGACACAAGATGTTTGATTGACGTTAAACTTCCCTTCGTCTAATGGTTTATGATGGGGAGAGGGTGTCGCTAACTGGAAATAAGAGTTAAAAGGCGACGGTACTTTGCTCTTTTGATGTGAGGTAACGACGTTCGTAAATGTTTTAATAGACGACAGTCGAGCGGATGTATCGTCTGACTTCTTCTCAGCTAGGTTCAGGACGGGGTGTCGCTAATAGGACACAAGATTAGCGACTCTTGAGTGCAAGGATAGGGAGTGGGTGTTCTTGACGGCGTCCGTCCAACGCGATATAACATTGTTTACTTTATGACTTCCTTGGGTTCAAAGTGAAAATAGAAAAGATACGGGATAAGATAGATTTGGCTCGCCTGGGATTAATATTTATAAAATACATTTAATTTCTCTGATAATTTCGATTCAACTACTCTTGATTTGTAATATATATATATATATATATATATATATATATATATATATATATATATATATATATATATATATATATATATATATACATATATATATATATATATATATATATATATGCTTTCATTTCTTGAGTTGTCGAAGATTTTAAATGGGTTGTAAGGGCCTGTTTTAAAGAGTAGAAGTCTACCTATCTCAATGAAACCATGGTACGTTTCTGAAATATGTAATGTATAGTTTTTAAATTAATAATTTTTATTTTAGCTCTTGTATTCTTACAATTGAGCACTTTATTGGTCTCTTTTCGACATACCCCAGCGCACTCCCACACTTTACACACATAATTATAAATATTTGCTTTTATCTACATATGTGTACGTTTCATCCTTACGAGAATCATCAGTGTAGAGTAGATTATTCATAACGGTCTCTGGACTCGAACCTCGGAACACAAGTCATGTTTCAAACTCAAATTCCGACGTTTTAGCCCACACAGCCGTTATCAACAACCTGGTAAATCAGCGAGAAATTAATCCTATTTAAAGGCAGTCGTTGTCAAAGTGTTCGACTACTGAAAGGAACATGCATTGAAGCCACGATAACGGCTGTGTTAATACTACTCACTACAGAGCCCAGCCTAGATTTTGGGGCGACAAATAATTATAAATATTTGTTTTTGTCTACACACGTATACATTTCATCCTTACGGGAATCGTCAGTGTAGAAAGGATTATTCATACCGGTCGCCGGACTCAAACCCACTTGAAGAATACCCGTCTAGGGCGCGTAAAATTTATTCTCCGGACAGAAAAGTTTTACACAACTTTTATGCCCTCTTACAAACATTAAAATCATGATATAGTGATACGAAATCTTATGTCTAGAATCATTATTCTAATTTTGATCAAAATACATTACATGATTTTAATTCAAGATGTCTAAAATTTAAGGCTTGAGCTTAAGGGGTATTAAGAAGAAATTGAAATTCAGGGAATATCACTTAATTGGTGTTAATGACTCTGGATAGTATTTAATGCAAATCTGAAATATTTGAATTTTTAAATAGAAGATAGTACCCATGTAATGCCCTCTAAAAATCCCTTAAAATACTCTAAACGAAGTGAAATTTGGGAAATGTTTATTACTTTATGTCTAATACTTTTCATTAAAATTTCATAAAAATCGAATTTATCTGAATTTTCACGAAATGCTTCTATGCCCCTTTTACCACTTTTGCAATTATTAGTTAATTGGTTAGTTTAGGAGTAATTCCTGTACATACAATTAAATTAAACGTATATATATATATATATATATATATATATATATATATATATATATATATATATATATATATATATATATATATATATATCAAAAAAATATATTTTGGTATATCTGAGTCGCATGTAGGATGATCCCCGCAGAATCCTTTGTATAAATTATTAAACACGTAATTTTATTTTATAAAATACTGCAAAATCACTTTTTAAAGGTAAGTC
The DNA here is from genome assembly GCA_963556195.1 of Sepiola atlantica. Taxonomy (NCBI): domain Eukaryota; kingdom Metazoa; phylum Mollusca; class Cephalopoda; order Sepiida; family Sepiolidae; genus Sepiola; species Sepiola atlantica. Next base: position 47,146,228 of record OY744541.1, on the reverse strand, counting down.
GAAAAATCAGCCTGTATTTTCCAAACGATCTAATCCATGCATCGATTATAGCTTCATTGATACATATTAGGTGATTGTGTTTATTATTATCGATATGAAATCAATAAATCATCGGGTCTAACTCCGATGGAGTTCGTTTCATTGAAACTCATAAGAAATCGTATCAATCCATCTCTTCTATTCATTCAATCGTAAATACGCGTAACATAATGAGAATGACTCAAGTATCGTGCCGAGTTGACTTGAGGCTCAAAACAAAAGTCAAAATCTCGGCATCATTTAGATCAACTTTCCATTGTTACAATATAAGGTCGGGATAGATCAAATTCAGAACAATGTTTCACGAAATTTTTGGTCTGTAATATAAAGGAATATCGTACTTGTAAGAAATGGGCACCTTGAGTATGTCAGCTCTTATTGAGTCAGTTATGAGTATTGACGGAGAATCTCGAGTCAGTCTAAAAGATGGCCGAAGTAGGTTTCTTCTTTTCTTTTCCCTTTTCTTGAAGAAGTTTTTCAACTCTACTTTTTTGTGAGGGGCTAAATTTTTTTTCAACCTTAACTTAAACCTTACTCTGCCCCAATCTAACCCTTCGCATGCTTAGTGTTGTCTGCCTTCTTACATTTTTAGCAACTTTTAAATCGTAAACTGCTTCGGTCATTTCTGAGACTGACTCGGCATTTACCGTCAATACTCGGAACTGACTCTACAAGAACTGATATCCTCTGGGTGTCCATTCCTTAGAAGTACAAGGAGTATTTCACCACAATAGACATAAATATACGAACGCAATCCGCACAGTGGCAAAGTCTGTGTGTGAAATTGTACACTGAACTTGCCGGAGATCGCGGTGCCGACGAACACCTGGAAAATGAGATAGAAATCGAAGACGACGACGAAACAGGTTCAAGTTCTCCCGAGAAAGTAAACCTGTCAGCAAGGCTTGGTTTGAGAAATTCTAGAGGCGTTACAGAATTCGGAGCGTTTCTTTGCATGGAGAAACCGCCTCAGTCGATACATTTGCTATCAACCATTATGTAAGCGAGACGTTCAAAGAAATTATAGAAGGCGGCTATAAGCCCGAACAAGTCTTTGATATGAACGAGTCGGGTTTATTCTGGGAACAAGATGGCCTCTCGTATCTGTATTATGAAGGACGAAGCAAAAGTCTACAAATTCATCTTTCCCGGTCATTTCTACCATTTTCTGCCTACCCTATTTCCCAACCCTATAAATCTCTCACCTCAACTCCCTCTAGGTATGACACGATAGACATACATCGACAAGCTGATTTTAAGGAGATTATTTCATTCATTAATTGAAACAAAAGGAAAAGAAATAGATTAACGGCATAAAACCAATAAATTAATTTTTACTATCAAATTAAAACAATAACATCAAATAAATAATGTTGAACTTCAAATTAAAACAGTACAATCCCAAATTGAAAAAAGTAAAAGAGGTGAAGCTCAAATGAAAAAATTCCACTTCAAATTAAAACGGGTTAACCTCATATTAAAAAGCTGAACTTCAAATGAAAAAGTTCCACTTCAAATTAAAATAGTTCAACCTCAAATTAAAATAACTGTTCTTCAAATCAAAATATATTCATATTCAAGTTCATATCAAATTAAAAAAAAGTATTTTACTTTACTTATTTATAATATTAATTTAAACTTTTGACATTTGAAGTTCAGCTTTTTAAAAGCTTCAAGTTCAACTCCTTTAATTTGAACTGATGTGTAACTCTTGATGTGTAGGACAAAAGATCAGGATCAAGTAGCTTAATCACAAATAACACAATCAGTTTGGGTCAAGAAGAATCTGTCCGCTTTTATTTTCTTTTCTTCAGGTCAGTTTTTCACCGCATTTAGAAATGCGTTGAAAAAATAATCCAGGCTATGAAACAAATATAGATAGCTTGATAGTTAGTTCGTTACCTATCTAACGAGCTAGAGATAGATAGATAGATAAATATATTTATAGAGGGATAGATAGATAAATATATTTATAGAGAGATAGATAGATAAATATATTTATAGAGAGATAGATAGATAAATATATTTATAGAGAGATAGATAGATATATTTATAGAGAGATAGATAGATATATTTATAGAGAGATAGATAGATAGATATATTTATAGAGAGATAGATAAATATATTTATAGAGAGATAGATAGATAAATATATTTATAGAGAGATAGATAGATAAATATATTTATAGAAAGATAGATAGATAAATATATTTATAGAGAGATAGATAGATAAATATATTTATAGAGAGATAGATAGATATATTTATAGATAGATAGATAGATATATTTATAGAGAGATAGATATATTTATAGAGAGATAGATATATATATATATAGAGAGAGATAGATAAATATATTTATAGAGAGATAGATAGATAGATATATTTATATAGAGAGAGATAGATAAATATATTTATAGATAGATAGATAGATAGATATATTTATAGAGAGATAGATAGATATATTTATAGAGAGATAGATAGATAGATATATTTATAGAGAGATAGATGGATATATTTATAGATAGATAGATAGATATATTTATAGAGAGATAGATATATTTATAGAGAGATAGATGGATATATTTATAGATAGATAGATAGATATATTTATAGAGAGATAGATAGATAGATAGATATATTTATAGAGAGATAGATAGAGAGAGACTACTAATATAACATCAGCTTTATGTTGTTTTTCCCTGTCAACTAATAAACGGTCGACTTTTTTACCCACAAAGTCTAATTTACTTTCTTTAAACTCCCATTAATAGTAGACACTAAATCTCTAATAATTCTAAGTTAGACCATAACCGATATTTTAACAAAATTTGGTTCTGATTGGTCGGGCGATGTTAACACTAGGCTGTACACAAACACAAAGTCCCAGTAATGTATTCAGTTTAACACCGACTTTTAGTATATTGATAATTAGAAATTTGTCAACAACATTTGTGTTTGTATATTCTGACTGGTATTTTCCATAATGGAACCATTACCAAAACTGCACACGCATACGAGGTTCGTCTGAAAAAATAATACCTGGACTCAGTGTAATATATGCTGTGTGATCTATGGACGAAAGAGTACTACTCGGATTGTGTTATCATCTAACTAAATCTATTGACGTTATATAACTCTAACTTATCTTTCGGTAATCATAGCCTTTTTAAAATATCCTTTTGTTTACATCTCTTTCTCGAGTCGTTCAGAAATAAGCACTGACGAACGAACGCTGACAAACAAATAAAAATAACACCACTGTACTAGAAAACCCTCCCTATTCACCTGATTTTATTTCGTGTGACTTTTTCTTTTCACCTTTATGCAAGAGGATCATCAAAGGGAATAAGTTTTGAAGGTGTAGAGGTCATTAACAGATCATAACGATCGATTGGCATGTCGAGCATTATTGGAATATGTCACCATTGTAAAGTAATTCCGAATGGGTTAAAATTGTAATTGAGAGAAAGTGAATAAAAATACATTTTTGCTGTCGTAAAGAAAATAGATAGGCCAAGTTTTCTACAAAGAAAACTGACGAATCCGAGTAAATTATTGAGTCTGTAGGCCGTATGCTATCGATGACAATATATGCGACATACAGGCTCTTCTATATTATAGAATTGATTAAATTTGTACCCGAAATGAATACTGAAAGGAATACTTACCATCACTACATGTTGGTCTGAGATACTTT
>OY744541.1:47124991-47132491 GCA_963556195.1 Sepiola atlantica | reverse complement strand
TTGTTAGTTTTCCCCTACTCGACCGATATTTCCATGATAGGTTCTCAGCTGAGCTTCAAGCTCTGCCCCCCCCCCCCGAAAAACCTCAGCAAGAACTGCAAATAACTCCCCTTCCTTCCATTGTGTATCTTAAATGAAACTAAATATCAATCAACAAAGTTTCTTTCTAAGAACTTTCCACGGTCATTGAACACGTTATCGCGGGTGTTGGATAATGGCCCTATGGGAATGGACGTATCTGTTGGAAATCGTTGGTTTGACTTGCGTGAATTAACGCGGGGTGGACTCGGCAGTCGAGTGCAGAATAGGGCCTGTTCTCACAGTCGGAGCTCACAGACGTGACAGGGTCACCGTGTGACGAGACCCCAGATCAAGGGTCAGTGTACCCCTGCGAGAGGTTGTGACGTAATGGGCCATTGCGTGGGAAACAGATGGATCTGTGACCTCACTCGTTCTTCGTGAGAAGCAAGTTTCGTCAGTCTGGGGTTTGGAGGCGAACCTATCAGACATGATTTTGATGTAGTCAGCAATTTGATTTAAGGAAATATTTCCCTAAGAAAATACAAGCGAGAGATAGCCTTCCCCCTCTATGAATGGTTAAGAAAATAATTGTTAAGTACTACGATAAAGTTGTGATTTGCTCTCTCTCTCTCTCTCTCTCTCTCTCTCTCTCTCTCTCTCCGTAGTGAATGGCCCAGGCCGATACATAACAACGCTTGTAATAAAAGTTAAGAGGATTGTTTGTCTTCGGAGTGCGTCATGGGGGTTTTGTTGCATACAACGGACGGCGTGGTTCACAGCAGGAAGAAAAGAAGAAAGAATTCATCCACTAGACGACACGACCCTCTACACGGCGAGGGATAAATCTAAGGTATGCAAACAATATATGAACTATGTGATTTATGATGTTTTAAAAATGACGAGTATTTAATGTGAACTGCCACGATCCTTTCAGGGACGAGTATGCGTAACAAGTAAAGCCACGGCCCGTAGTGGGACTAGATACGAAACGCGTACTGCCGCGGTCCAAGCAAGAGTAGATATGCAATAGCGGGAATGTTTCCATACAGACTGCAACACGGTGGTTTTCAAGTCCAATGTCAGCAAATATCTGTTAGTTCGTCTTGTGAATTTATCATAGTTCTCAATCCTTTCATAGTACTGCTCCATCATCTATCTACAAATCTCACCAATTCTTATCCTCGAGTGGCTTTTAGTCAACAAGTTCGTGCGAAGATCTTCCAAGACCAGGAAGACCAAAGTCTGTTTGTACCTTCATCGCATGCAGTTAATTTGTTTCACGTGAGCACGAACATTAAATAATGTATTACCTACATGTCAATAAATTTTATTCTTTGAAACTAAAAATATTTTGACTGTCCGATTACTTCTGACTCACCTTCTACATGCAAGTTCATTATATGATGGAATTGTTGTTTTGCTTTACGGCATATCAATACTTTTTTTTTTAATTTAATACTTAATCCAGTTATTTTGGCAAACATTTTTATGCTTTAAATATTTATAAATGTTGTAAATGTATGTTTTGTATATTATTGACTTATATTTTGTAAACGAATACTCTGTAAATGATAAATTCTTCAGGGTGACCCCAGAAAAATGCCACCGATGAAATCGTTCATAAAATTCATATTCCTTTTCGTAATCAAACTATATTTGGTACAAATAACCCTCAGTCCATGCCTGACGTTGCCCACCAAGTTTCAGTCATGAATGTCCAACAGTCTTGTTTTATCGCCGTTTAATGATATGAGGTGCCGTTTTTGTGATTGCCTCATAAGTAGGAGTTGTGACCCTGAATGGGCTTTACACTCACCGGACTATAACCACACACATTTTTATATATAATGTTATCTTAAAGGTAATGTTTATAAACACAATCCACGGGCTATTCCCGAACTAAAGAGAACCATCACAGCAAACAAAGCAATGCCAAGAGAGAAGTGTGTCAGAGTTGTTGATAATTTTATACGTCGTGTCCAAGTGCGTTTACCATTCAACGGCGATAAAACAAAGACTGTTGGAGATTCACGACTAAAACTTGGCGGACAAGTCAGACATAGACTGAAGTTTATTTGCAGTAAATATGGTTGGGTTGTAGAAAGAAAAGTAAACAAAATAGTTGTGCATTTTTTTTAACGATTCCATGAGTGGCATTTTTGGGGGCCACCCTGTATTTAACCCATAGATGGCAACCCGACACGTACTGCGCCTCTGAGTCAGAATGGTCTCGTCAGTAATGGTAAGGTCATATACAGGACGAGGTTGAGGGATACAAAGTTTGAGTACTCCATATTTACTTGCATTGCTATGAGGGCAGAGTTAGACACACGGTCGGTTTTTAATGTGGGGAAAATCCATCTCCCCCAAAATGGACACTCTGGATTGGAACACAAAAATAAAAATTGCCTCAGTCTAGAAGGAATTCTCTTTCACTGACCGAGGACAGAAAAGAGTAAGTGCAGCATAATAACAGATACTACGCTTTGCTCCTAAAGTTTGAGTAGTTTACCGGGTTCGGAAATAACGTAGATAGAAAAAAAAAGAGACGATATAGACGGGAAAGATGGATTTTTGGTAGTAGGGTGGTATAGGGTGGTGTCGACAAGGCAGTTTCATCTCGTACCCGGGACCTGCTAGACAAACTATGCCGGTTTGAAGAAACAAATACAGTAAAGTACCCCGATTGGATTTATATATCGTTTGCTTCCACAGATCGGCATCCTTGAAGCTTTTGAAGAAGACCAACCATCGATCTCAGATTAGAAATCTAAATAAATACGAAAGTTATGCCCATTTCTCGCACTAACGGTAAAATCAAAATCCTCCATTTTAAGTATATTCAGCTTTACACAATCGACGCATCATTTTTATATACTGCTTATGTATATGCGATATCAGTCACAAAATAAACTAATTTGAATATTAGTTTTGAAAAAGGACATTTTATTAATTAACAATTATTTGTTACTGTTTTTTTTTTAATTCAAAGATTGTTTTGATTTTAATATAACAAATAGTTCTGTTTCGCATATTGTTTTGTTTCCTGGACAAATATTTAGATTTGTGTTCAAATGTTTCTTTTCTTTAGAAGGACTGAGTTGATTTCCAACAAGTTGTGATCTATTTCTAAATTGCATATGAAAGGGCCAATAGATTTCTTCGTTCTTTTCCTTTCTTTACAGTCACATTTACAAAGATAAATGAATTTATATAGAAAAACTTACCGAAATTTTAATGTTTATCAATCTATATGAATAAATGAGAAAGATTCTGTTTCGTGTTTACAACAAATTTATGAATGAAATGTTTATTATTTTAAATTAATTTTTCAAGTAGCGAACTTTGCGAAGCGATATCGAGCCGGCAAAGCCAGCTAGTATTCCATAAGATGCAGACGAAGATAATTCATTTTTGAGTTGGATGACGTGAACTAACCAAATGTAGATCGGAGGGTTAAATCGATCAAGCAACCGAGTCGTAGTTTGATTATTGAGTTAGTCAGATATGTAAGGTTATTACTTACTCGAATGAAGGCCCCCATGTTCAGACTCTCGGCTCGGCTTTCAAGCAAATAAAGCAGCTGGGCATCGTTCAGACACAGTTTATCAATTGTATTACACTGGCTGCCCTGGAAAAATAAAACAATTAAATCATTAGAGCACACACACACGTGCGCACGCGCCCCCCCACACATCAATCTGTTCATACACAAGGCAGGAAGATGTAAGCAATGATGTGAACCTTCCTGCCTCTGAAATGGTGCTCCAGCCATGACAGAGGCCAACCAGAATCAGCCATCAGGCTTTGAGACAAAAGAACCTGGACCCCTATCTCCATCATATGCAGCAACAACAACATAAAAAAAAGAAACAAGAGGCTTAAAAGACCAACCATGGACTGCTGCACAAAAGAAGGTGCTATTGTTTTGCTACCACTACTCAAAATTTGAAAAGTGGAGCAAAACATCCAATGAAATCCTGTCCGAAAAGATCAAAGAATCTACCCTCCCTGAAGAAAAAAAACCCGGTTGCCCACCTAAAAACTATCTGGCGAATATACTCGGCGAATCGAGTGCAAGAGAGGTACAAAGAATTGTACTTAAAGGGACAGTTAGAATCTTAAAAAGATCTCTCGGCTGGAGTGTCTGAAATAGCCGGTGAATGTCTGGCATCCGGTAGGGTGCCCCATCCTCAGCAAAAACAAAAAGATAAGAAAAAAAAAAATGAAAACACACACACATATATATACATTCAAAAATAAGAGCGTAATATTTATTTATACATATATTAGAGAAGATTATAACAACATCGGTACCGTCGGTTTCAAATCAACAAGTGATCAACAAATGATCGCGTCTTGTTGAATCTCTTGAGCCTTTGTTGTGGATTTCACACAACAACGGCCGAAGAGAGTCAACAAGGCGTGATCATTTGTTGATCACTTGTTGATTTGAAACCGACGGTACCGATGTTGTTATAATCTTCTGTAACACACACACACACACACACACACACACACACACACATACATACACATGTATCCTCCACTCTATAATAAAGACGAATCTGTATTTATTTGTACATACAAAAATATATATCTGTTCAATCAGACAAAAGTTAGCGAGTAAAAATGAAAATGCTGGATGAAACCATTTCAAGTGTTTAGGGGAATACAGAAAGCAAATAGCAAGTCAGTCAACCCCTCGCCCTCTTAAACACTGGCGAAGCATAATTCCCCCCCATCCCCGTCATTTTATAATAATTTAATGCTCAAACTGTACCGTAATAATTTGATTTATCTTTCAAAATCCTATTTAAAATATTATTTGATAATAAAAAAAAATTGGCATAGTTAAAAAAATGCTAAACAAAAATGAAAGTAAAAAGAGTCCCTGGCAACGTCGGATAGGTACAGCGAGTACTGAATAAACACGTAATGTAAGGTCCTTAATTGGTGAATGTATTTAGCCAAGCGTGGATCACAAGTATTAACGTTGAACAGCATGGATATTTCGTTATTTGCAATTTGATGACAGCGATTGCTGGGAATAAAAGCATTATCGATTTTGAAATGAACGGCGATGAGGTCGACGAATCGTTACAGAATCAACGAAGAAATAAAAAAGTTGTTTTATTTTGTGTCGGTGTCGGTGGGGTGGCTACTCATTAAGTGGACAAGGCTATTTCCTGTGTAAACAAGGGGCGATTTAAATAGCCACGATAAATGCCATTATATCACGTGGGACATCATTAATTCCATCGGAGATGGCAGTTGAGAACTTTCTCGAAATTATGTGAGCAGGATTTGTTTCTAAACCTGAAGGAATAAATTGTATTAGCAGGTTCTATCTTCAGTCTTAGGAGGCAATCTCCCCAAGCAGTAACCGCCCCCCCATCGCACCAAAGGGTGAGGGACAGGCTACCTGCCCGTCGTCTAAGGTGCCCTCACGTCCGTGAAACCCCTCAATTATGATGAAAGTATGTACTATACAGCATAATCACGTTGACACATCGATTCTCATTAGATTACCGAAGTTAAGCGACGTTGAAACTGGGCAGTAGGAGATGGGTGACCATTTGGGAATACCAGGCGCTGTATGTGAGAGAACAACGATACCTCCGTGTAAATAAAATTACTGCAAAAAGCCAAGGTGCTTGTGCATATCAACCCTGACATGTTAGACCGCTCTTAAAAATAAGATAGCTAAAGAAATGTATAAAATTTGTTATGTACTTACGTGGTAGATGAAAAAAAGACTGTACACCAAAATATATGCAAATTCATCCAGTATTTATTTAATTATAAATAAAAAACGATTTTATCACTCGGTAGATATTTCCACCATTTTGTATCTTAGATTTTCCAGTGGTCAAGGACGATAACTCATATTTTCACGATTTCGGGGTTTGGGGTTTTCTGTTTGTCCAGAAAATGACATAACTCAAAATCAAAAAAATTAGGGTTTTCCGGAAATGACTCATAATCGACATTTTTTTTGAATCGCCACCCTAGGGTTAGGGTTAGGGTTTAGGTTATCGTACTTATAAGTTGTTTTTCTGCAATTGGTAAACATTTTTTTTAACTTAGTAAAACAAAAAAAAGTTGTTATCTCCCTCGTTTACAAAAATGTACGTAAAATCATTTTTTTTCTTTTTCTTATAATTTAATAACTACTGGATGAATTTGCGTAATTTTTTCTGCACAATCTTATTTTCAGCTAACACGTAAGTACATAATAAAGTTTATACATTCTTTAAATATTTCAATGTCAGGGTTGATATGCACAAGCACCAAAGCCAACGTTGTTATCTCCCCTAACTGGGATATGCATGCGACTGAAGCACACGTGTGAGTTTAAGATTCCTCTAGAATTTTCCTCCTTAGGAGGAAATCGGATCAACCCTATCAGGGCGGATGCAAAACCAGATAAATATCATGAGAAATGTCGATGGGATTAAGGAATTTTTATTAGGGTAATTGTTACATAAAAGGACATAAAAGTGGTGCAAAACTGTTCTGTTCGGGTAATTAATTTTACCCATCATGGGACGAGTGTTCTCCTAGTTCTATATTATAAAATTCAAAAAGTTATGATGAGTCTAAGTCGATAAGATGTTGTATCTTACCCAGAGATGACCACACATATTATAGCGTAACCAACTCCTCGGTTTAACACCCCCAGGCAACACGGATTGGAATAAGTACGTAGAAGATACTGTCAAGTCTGCTGCAAAGAAGTTTGGCTTGAAAACCCCTCACACCGGCCAGTATCGTTTATCTCTATAAAGCCACCATTCACTAGTGCATTGAGTATTGGTGCAACATCTAGGTTGGTGCACCAATCACTAACATAGTGCAAGAAAATGTCTCTAACCTAATAAGTCCCGCACTGTCTGTCCAGCTTCAATCCCTGTCATATCACCACAGTGTTTTATCCCTGTGCTTTTTTTACAAGTACTTCCACGCAATGTGCTCCGATGAACTTACAGTACTTGTACTCTCACCTGATTAGCAGCAATGTCCCACCCATTCACTAAAGAAGTTCCTAGATGCTGGAATATGTTCTACGCTAATGGCTTCTTTTCTTCGGACCGCTTGCTTTTGGAATTCACTCCCTGCTCCCTATTTCCACGACCGTACGAACATGCAGAAATTTAAATGTAATGTGAACAGACATCTTGCTGCCCGACTCCCCACTTAGATTGCACCTATAAATCCGGTCACTATCACAGTAGCCCATTATGCTTCAGTGTCGATATGCCTTGTTTGAGGCGAAGAAAAGTAATAGAAATAAATAAATAAAATGTAGCCTGGAATGATTCAATTCTAATGCAAGTTACTGTTCTTGGGTGATTCAACCAACCGTGGCATCATGCATTACACGCTAGAACAGGTAAACGGAACCTTACAAGAATGGGACAAAACTCACGATATCAAACTATATAGAAATCTCAACAATCACAAAACCAGCATGCG
>OY744541.1:47054991-47112491 GCA_963556195.1 Sepiola atlantica | reverse complement strand
TTGTTACTGCTACACCGCGTTATTGGCACTATGATAACGAACTTCGCTATAGTTTATAAAAAAATTATGTAGTCCAGCCCGAACAACTAGTAATATGAAAACAGTTTTCAATTATAATCGAAAAAATAAAAAGAATATAAAAAGAGTTGTCACCCTTACAATTAATTTTTTTGTATTTTATCTGTATAAGTTTAAACAATGACTTAATTGCTTTCCGGACAACGCCGAGTAGGTAAAGCCAGTAGAATAATTAAAAAGGTGTATGTTTTTGATATGGATGCTCAACGAGTATTTACACTGGAAATATTGGGTCGCCTGCAAAGTTCTGCGAGGTTTCGACAGTATGTCTTTGAACGATCCACATAAAAGTTGTAATGTTTGTATGACTGATATTTTGATGTCATTTACAGAATTTACCGACCTGTTACACATTCATACCAAAAACTGTGATATTTAAAACTTCGAACTGCGTGGTTCCATCAATAATCCTTAAGCTGTGATATGGAAAACAATGATGTTATAATGACTTGAGAGAGATTCAAGAGACCGGTCTCATACGGAATAATCACGTTGACACACCGGTTCTTGTTAGATCATCGAAGTTAAGCAACGTTGAGCCTAGCCAGTACAAGATGGGTGACCATTTGAAAATACTAGGCGCTGTATGTTTATCGCCCCTAACTGGGATATACATGCTGACTGGGGACTGCATGTAAATTTGTATTCCCCATAAACTTCCACTTTCACTGGAAGGTAGAATATCACAAAAACGGGTATTACCGGTTATTCGTTCGAGGCATACCAAAGACAAAAAATACTAGTTGAGGCTTCCTTGTAAAACAACATTACAAGGTGGAGATCAAGGGTAAGATAAATAATCCTGGGAAAGGAGTAGCACGCTCCCCTGCATCTCGGTGTAGCAGTCAATAAAAAAGGTAGCCGCAGTCGATCCAATTATTTATTATTTATAATTTTCGAACAAATTTTTATTTTAAACACCGCTTAATACTGAAACACAGAAATACGTTTGTTTTTATGTTTCACTTGTGTTTAGTTTCAATTGGCGCCATCTTGAAACACGGATCACGTGGATAATAGCAGAGTGATCACATTCTATTATTTACTTGGAAAAGATGCAGGTGAAACGATGTCAGACACGGAAGAGATGCAGACGAAGGTGTATCCATCTAAAGCCACATTATATTATTGAAGTAACGAATTTAAAAAGAAGGTTGTATATTATTAATGACGAGCTGGCTTCGCTCGCTACCGTTTCGAAATGTAATTCCTATTCACTACTTGAAATCATTGAAACTAACCTGATCTCTAAGAAAATAAACAAAATTAAATTAAAAATAGACACGAACAAATTAATCGAATGAAAAATAGAAAGAAAGAAATCTAGAATAAATTCTTTATTTCATTTTTATTATTATAAGCTATTATTAAGAATCAGCCTCCCCCCTCTTCATCACATAAAAATAAAATTTGCATACATAATTATTCTTTCCGTTCTTTTAAAAAATATTATTATTATTATTATTATTATTATTATTATTATTATTATTATTATTATTATTATTATTATTATTATTATTATTATTATTATTATTATTATGATGATGATGATGATGAAGAAGAAGAAGATAAAGCCTCTCACTTTTTGCTCATAAAATTAAATTTGCATACGTGATTATTGAAGCGAGCCGGACACACATACGTTCGCTTCTATTATACAGGGCAGACCAAAAGTACTGTTACAGTAATTTCATTATCTGTTTCGCCTTCACAATCACGTTTTAAAAATAATAAATTATAGAAAACAATACAGAATTAAAATAGATTAAATGTTCAATATAGAATGTAAAATATGTGAATGTAAATAATTGTCTAAATTTCTTATAAAGATAAAATGTTTTAGTGTTGACTGTAACCCTACTTTTGGCCCACGCTTTATAGATGCCAATGCAGCCAATGGAAGACCGGCAGAAGTTTCAAATGAAAACAAGATTAAATGCGAACATACAATTAGAGGTGACAGAAAGGCCGACGTGCGTGATTAGATTGATATTTTGAAAATAATCAATGGCTTTACTTATTCTATGGTAGCGCAAATTGGATATAGAAAACGATGCAACAGATTCGTATCAAAGTTTCTATCCTTGGAAATGAAAAAGTTTGTCTTCGATCTCCACAATATAATCTGCCTAACCTGGACGAAGTTTGGAATGTTTTTCATCATTCTACCGTAACGAAAAAAAAAAGACTTTCCTTTCTCCTTGTGCCTAGCGTCAGGCTGAACTTCCGTGGACAGAACCTTTTTGCAAGAGCTTCGCATTTGTGCAACACATTACCGCGGGGCTACTTCCATGCCGATTACAACTTTGTCGTCTTCAAATCCAACGTCAACAAATTCTTTTCACAAACCGCTCCATAATTTCATATCATTGATCAATGTTAGCACTCGCATAGTGTTCCTCATCTTTCGACTGGCAATCATTTCCGTCTGATTAACCCTTATCCTCGAGTGTTTTTTAGCCTTGATAAGTGGTGACTCAAATAGCAAAATAAACAGATAAATAAATAAAAAGACGAAATCACATGGGCAAATACCTCCCTGAAACAAAGATGCGGTCATTGGAGTGACATCGTGCTGAAGAAAAGCCTAACCCTAACCATAACCCTAATACCTCCCTGAAACAAAGAGGCGGTCATTGGGGTGACATCGTGCTGAAGAAAAGCCTAACCCTAACCATAACCCTAATACCTCCCTGAAACAAAGAGGCGGTCATTGGAGTGACATTGTGCTGAAGAAAAGCCTCCAATAAAAATGATGTTTGGCGCCATTCATAAACAAGAATTCATGTTCTACATTTTTTTCGCGCCAAAAATAAATAATACCTTACGATTTCTGTGAAAGAAAAGAACAATTATCAATGCCGAATATTTTAGCCAACAACGCTGAGTGTAAGGGAAAGACGTGCAAGTCTCCAAACATCTTCAATTTCAGAAAAAAAAAGATAAAAATGATATAGGATTGTGCATTGAGAGCAGAAGTGCAAGGGATTGTCATGACTTCCCGGGCAACGCCAGTAGCTTATAAAAGCGAGTTTACTTTTAGCAAATTTTCTACTCGAACGATCTTCCGTCAATGTAACATTCTCGCACTAATCGTCGAATGTTAGTTGAAAGATATGGATAAACAATTTACTAAATTACCCAACTTTTATTAGCTACTAGCAGGGAGACTCGACGTTGCTCGGGATTGAATGAGGATCATTACTATGTACTTTTTCACGATGCTCATCACAACATATTAATTTCTTTATTTTACTACCCCCCTCCTCCCCCCTAATAATATAGTCAGAAGAAGCTGAAATATTGGAAAACTTATACATATGGTTTAAATTTCATTAAAATCGGATATACGTATTTGAGGTTTTCAGGAGTTTAAGTCTCCATGATTCACTTAGAAATGGGGGAACGTAAATATTCGGCAAATAGAGGGTAGCGTAGAGATTCGGGACCACTTCAATTGTCTTCCTTAGAAAATGTTAGAGATATGATTTTAATTTCATAACAAATAGGATATATTTGAAATTTTAGGGAGATTATGTTCTCATAGTCCCCTTAGGAGTGCACTCAAGGATTCGGGAACACTTCTATTGTCTCCTCCGATAAATTTCACATAAAAATACACTTTCAGATTTTATGTATATTCTCTAACCTTTATTTCTATAGAAAACACACACACACACACACACACACACACACACACACACACACACACACACACACACACACACTTTGAATTTTATATATATTAGCTATTATTATACTTCATATCCATCGACATTTATGCCAGAAAAGAAACTGTTATTTTGCTTACTTCTAGCGTCATTAGTGAATATTGACGATTGACGATGTGAAGTGAGATGGCCTCCGTGTGAAGGTAACTTCGTAAGGGTTGCAATGATGTCACAGACACGAAAACCCGGAGGAAAACCGCCTGATCGTTTAACAACATAAATTGACTGGGAAGTGGTTGCAGAACTGTGTTATCCGGCAAGCTGTTTGGAAATTAAAAACAGAAAGAAAGAAAGAGAAAACAAAATATATAATTCGCATCATATCAACTTGAAGAAATGAAATTTCTTAAAAAGATTTTAGCGGAACAACATTTTACAATTGTCATATGTAGGTACATCTATTACTAATGGAGATTTTGTATCTGTCTGTCTGAAGCCGAAACTATACTATTACTATCTTCTGAAGCTCATTTCAGTTTACTATACTATTTCAGACTAATGTACTATCTTTTAATACTCAAGTCAGGGAGAGAGGGTAGTGTAGTATCTGTTCTGCGTGCATAATACCACGTTTCCAGGCATTACATTCTTCTTAAGAAAGGGTTGTGTAGTATCTGTTCTGTTGTAATGATAACATCCTCTCATGCATTACCTCCGCCTTCTTTTTTGGGAAGTGTAGTATCTGTTCAGTTGTTATGATACCATCGTCCTAGGCATTCCTTTCTCATTTGGGGGTAGTGTAGTATACGTTCGTCATTATATTACCGTCACAGGCATTACGTCCTCCTTTGTGAGCAGTGTAGTATATGTTCGTGTGTCATGTATACTGGCAAAAATATTGCTAGGAATTAGCATACTATCGCTAGTCATAATAAATAAACAATACAGAGTGTCTCAAAAAAATGTACTCACTCGTAGAATGACGAGAAAACTTTTATTTATGAACATAGAGTGAAATGAAATAGCATCGAATACATGAGACAGATGTAATTG
Organism: Sepiola atlantica; assembly: GCA_963556195.1. Lineage (NCBI taxonomy): Eukaryota > Metazoa > Mollusca > Cephalopoda > Sepiida > Sepiolidae > Sepiola > Sepiola atlantica. The sequence goes on along the minus strand of OY744541.1, from coordinate 47,107,689 downwards.
AAGAATCATGTTCGCAAATGTTCAAACTGATGACCATTATTGTTCAAACAAAGCTGATAACGCGCACCAAGGTAAATAAAGGTTTTCTCGTCATTCTAAGAGTGAGTACATTTTTTTGAGACACCCTGTATATACATTACCATATAAATATTTTTATGATTAAAATAAAAAAAATTGTCAGCTATTATTACGTCATAACTTTTGAAATTCAAGTGAGCTGAACATGTTTACTAAGCAAAACGATACATAAATTGATTATTCGTTTTTATTATTTTCAATTTCAGTGATTGTTTATATTTGAATATAATACTTAGTTCTATTCATGAATAATTTAGCATTTTTGATGAAAGCGCATTTTCGATCAATTTGCTTCCGGTGGTTGTAATTCTTGGTTACCTCAAATTTCCCGGGCAACGCCGGAACACGGGTGCCGCTAGTAAATAACACATTTTGCTTATCTGAACAGGTTACTGCAGTTTCATTGTTTATCCATTCTACAGAAGTATTTTTATATATGGCCGAAAGAAAAATTCTAAAGTATTAAAAGTTTTATATGTGCAAAATCAGCTGTCTTGATTCGGATTGGTTTCGTAATTCTTCCAAGCGAGACCCGAACCTGGAGCACACAGCTTTCACGATGTGTTTCGAGAGACGCCGAAACACGAGTTTGAATCTGGCGATCAGTTAGTCCTTGGTGTTGCAGACACTACGTTTGGTGTTCTTCTCAATTACGCCCCACACATAATAGTCCACGGAGTCATGTTACCATACGTATGGGCTTCCAAAGCCGCATTCTCCACCAGAATTTAACAACAGTGAACAACAACTCAATACACCATCTGAATTGAACCTGGTTCTCTTTTCAAAGATATAGGGCCTTCGCTAAAAACACACTAAAAACCATAACAGTTTGGAGGAACTTTGTCTTCATGAAGCGTAGAACTTCGTGTAATGTGCAACCGGTACTGAGGAGAATCAGCTCATCCCCAGCTCGACTCCTTGTTGAGGAGTTTCTTGGCTTTCGTAAAGCCGTTCTGTTAGTTTTAGATCTTAGATGTGAGTAGTTGGCCGTTGTATTTTTTCTTTAAGAAGTAGCTAAGATTCTCGTCCAGCGCCTTCTTCACAGTCCCCACTCTGATGCCATCTTTCTCGCCAAGGTCTGCATTATCTTGTCTGGATCTTGCCGCACATTATTTTGCAGCTTCAACAAATTTCATTGTGTGAACACAGCCACTGTTTCCACATCTACGGCGATATTCTTCAGCTTACATCTGACAGCCTTCAAGGTATTCAAGAAGCACTAAGATGTAGCTAAGATTTTCGAATGTTTGAATCCAGTATGAATCTTCATAATGCAAGTCGCTCTCTTCCAATATTCCGATGCTTCCCCAGCTGTCTATGGTCTCCAGATCTAAACCCACCAATAGTAGACAGACACAGCTATCCGTTGCACTTTACCGCTATTAAATAATTCAAATGGTTCTGAAATAAAAGAAATTATCAAATTTATCCCAAACACTACGTATATGAAAAATGAATGAGCTTCTTGAAAGATAGAAATATAACATAATAACGATTCTACAAAAGTATGTGCTATACTTAATTTCTTCCCGGTGTTTTTGGGTGGCTGGAGATTAACTTTCACTCTCGTGTTTTAACGTTTCTAGAAGCATAACGTGAAATTGTCTATTTGAATTGTAAAGAGAATTTATTTATTTACTAACGGGACCCTGTGAAACTTCCACGGTGTTTTCTACATCAATCTGTATAATTTACTGTTAATAATAATATTCCTTTTGAAATAATAAATGTCTTTCAGGTTCAATTCTATTAAGAAAAAATGGCTCTTTTTTCCCCCTTAAAAATAATTGTCATTGTCAGCCAAATATTATTTAAAGAAATAAAACGATTATGCCTTTTCTTTAATTCTTTAAAATTGTAGCAATGAAATTATTTTTAAAATAATAAAATAGTCTCTCTTCTTATGGTAAAAATAATTGTCAACTAAATATTTTTCAAATCAATTAAACAAATGTAACCTTTTGAAATGTATTTCTTTAAAATTGTACTGTTTTAGTCGACGGTACTGCATGCCTTGATTTTGGAACAATTCATTTTAAAATTTGTAAAATAAGATTTTTTACCTTAGCGACATCAGATTAATCACCAAATTACCATTGGACGAGCTCATTCTTGTAAATTTGCGTAAAAGGTGATAACGTAGGCACGAACATGATATGTGTTAGCGTATTATTATATAGATTATTATTAGTACATAGTTTTCAACGTATATGCGTCTATTACATTCTTATTATTATGAAGTCCAAGTAATTTGCTTATAGCTAAATATGAAATAATTTACATGCTTTTATGTTTTCCATCGGGAATTGCTGTCATGACGAACGAAGATATTCTTCACGACTCCACAAATAAAGGGGGTAATGCCCGGAAGGATGATTTCATCACGACAGAACATATACTACACTAACCTCCACCCCAAAAAGAAAGAGGTATTACCCGAGATGGATGGTATCATGACAACAGAACATATACTGCACTACCCCCAAAGGAGGAAGTAATGCCTGGAAGGATGGTCTCATGACAACAGACCACATACTATACTAACTTCCACCCTGAGAAGGAGGAGGTAATACCTGAGATAGATGGTATCATGACAACAGAACATATACAACACTACCACCCTGCATTAAACATGAATGGACAATACAATAGTACAATTAATAGAAGTAATAGTATAGTTTTACATTCAGACAGATACCAAATCTCCATTAGTAATCCATTAATTTTATCTATAATATTATATCAAATAGTAAGTAAAAGAGTTAGACCCGTTTCATGTGTGTGTGTCAAAGAGAGATAGAGAGTGACACAGAGAGAGGGAGAGAGAGAGAGAGAGAGAGAGAGAGAAAGAGGGGAGGAGGGAAAGAAAATGTGTGAGAGATACACGTAGATAGAAAGAGATGTCAGATGAGATTGTGTATATGAAAAAAAGTATATACAGGATGTCGATACCAACCTAGATAACTCTCTCTCTCTCTCTCTATATATATATATATATATACTAGCTGTACCCGGCCACGCGTTGCTGTGGCTATTAGTTGAAATGAAGAGGTGGCCTTTTGGAGTTCATTTTGATCCAGTTCCATAAGTTGCCATTTAATATGAATGGTTTAATTTTCCAATACTTGTGGATACACAATATTCTTAGTGGTTCCCGTTTCAGTGTAGATGAAGAGATTGTCCGGTTTGCCGACTCTAGAACATGCAACGTATAATTGCCCATGTGAGAAGCAATCAGTATGTAAATATAAGCCACAAAATTGTAAAGATTGTCCCTGTGCTTTGTTGATTGTGATAGCAAATGCCAATCGAATTGGGAATTGTAATCTCTTAAATTGAAAGGGCAGATCTGTTGGAATCATGGGAATGCGCGGAATTAGGACATCTTCACCTTTGAAAGGCCCTGTAAGAATTGTTGCTTCAATGATGTTGGTCAGTAATTTTTTTACTGAAAGACGTGTGCCATTACAAAGCTTAGGCTGGTTAATATTTCGCAGCATGATAATTGGTACACCAATTTTTAATTGCAGTACATGTGGTGGAATCCCTGGCAAATCTAGCGAATTCAAAAACTCTGAGGGGTAATTGACTGCTTCATCTGCTTCAACAACAGTGTCGACTGACTTGTATGTGACTAACTCACCATGAATGTTCAACTGAACATTATTGTTGAGTTCGTGGACATCTTTGTTCTTCGGTGCAAGAATGGCTCGTTCACTCAGCCAACTGTGATTCTTAAAATGAATGTGGATGTCCGGGAATACTTTTGTAATTAATTCGTCTTTTGATGTAACTAAATTACAGAAGTTGTGTGGCAATGAAATTCGCCCTGTAGTGAGATTAGCTGGCACTTTTCCATTCCCAATTTCCAACAATTGTTTTGAAAAGAATTCTGGTGATAGATTATTTTGCTGCTGGACACGCATATTTATAGTCAAATTTAATGTCTTAACATGTCGCCAAAAAGTGGAGTATTTGAGGCAAGCATTTATTTCATCTGCTGGTGTTGATCGAGGAATTATAGGTAATGTTTGCCTGAAATCTCCAGCTAGCAATATCACTGCATTCCCAAATAATCTACCATTTCCACGCAAATCTTGCAATGACCGATCAAGAGCCTCCAGTGATTTTTTGTGTGCCATTGTGCATTCATCCCAAACAATAAGTTTACATTTTTGTAATACCTTTCCCATACCTGATGTTTTGGAAATATTGCACATGGGAGTTTCAATAAATTGCATGTTTAAAGGTAGTTTCAAAGCTGAATGAGCAGTTCGTCCACCTGGTAGCAATGTTGCAGCTATTCCTGAAGATGCAAGAGCTAAGGCTATGCCGTTTTGTGATCGAATGGCTGCCAAAATAAATTTAATTAAGAAGGTTTTACCAGTTCCTCCTGGCGCATCTAAGAAAAATATATTTCCCACTCCATTATTTACAGTCTGCATTATTTTGTTGTAAATGGCTTTTTGCTCAGGTGTTAGTTTGTGAATATTTTCTTGCACATACAACAAAAGATCATCTGTGTTGTAATTTTGTTCCCTATGTAATTCTACATCAAACAAAGCAGCAGCAGGTCGTGTCGGCGAGGTAATTCCTAATTGATTGAGAACTTTGTTTGCAATTTCTAAGCACAAATTTTCAATTCTTATCAATGCCTCATTATAGATTTCTGATGTAAAATCCAGGTAGGTATTTGGATTTTCATCGCGTATTTGATGGAAAATGTCTTCGGCCATGTGTGATTTATATTTCTCCCATAACTCTATTGGAGATGAAGGGGAGCAATTGGTCAAGATGATTGCAAACAATGCACGAATATTATTAGGATGGGATGTGTTGCACGCATCATTAATGCATTCATCCCAGTGTCTGTCATTTTCCAATAAATTCAGAGCTTGACATGCACTGCGAAAAGTGGCATGTGTAATGCTATTGACAATTTTTAATTGCTGAAATGATGTTGGACCAGGCACATTTACCAACAACATGCGAAGAAAGAAACATTCATCTTGTTTGGGATGGATAGTATACAGTCTGCCTATTGTGTTTTCTTTGAATATTCCAGGTTGTCCTTCAACTTGCTGTCCTCGTTTGCGTCGTTCAAATGAATGTCTGCTCCTATTCCATGTGTAATACTGAGGCACTTCCGAATAGAGGAGTGTTTTTGCAAATGTGTCAGTTTGACATAACATGAAGAAAGCCGTTAATGTTGTAGCCGGTGGATTCAAAGCTATTTGTTCCACATTCGAAGCTGTAAAGTAAACACGTTGTCCATTTTCTAGATGTACCGCTAAGTGCACAATAGCCGGACTTCGTTCATGTATGGGAAAAGAAAGAATTCGCCATACCGCTTCATTGCTGCTTATGTATCTTCCAGCTTGATACTGTGTGATTTCATCAATATGTAGGCTTTCATTCAGATCATTTCTACGTGTTTGCACGGCAAAAACTGCCATATCGCTGCCTTTATTCACATACTTACAAATGTATTTGATGGACTTAACAGAGTTACAGTATTCCACATTGATGTGTGATTTGTAGGTTTTTGATAGCAAAGGTGAATATGGGACAACCCATCGGTTATCAACTTCTATATTGCCATTTCGCATTTGTAAAGTTGCTAATTTACCGCCATCTTCTACCGACCTTCTTTTGTATAAAGGGTATCCATCATTTCCGGTAACTGTGTTGGGTAGTAATGCTCGGGGATATCGCTTTGAGCATTTTCCATCAAGCATGCATGGTGAATTTGGATTAATTATACCGCAAGGTCCGTGTATCATATGTTTAATTACAATTTCATGCAAATCCTTGTCAATGTCAGCATCAGGTAATTCAGCAGATATTACATTGTCGATTTCGTTTGGACTGATTTTGTTGTAGAGCCAGATTAGGATATGGGAGTGTGGCAATCCTCTCTTTTGCCATTCCACTGAATACATCCAGCAGCACACAGAACCAAATACTTTATGTTTTACAATGAAATTTATTAGCGATTTAAGCTTTTGTCTGAATACACGCGCTGTAATATCATGTCTATCTACTGATGATTGGCCAGGAAGTAAAAGTTGTTTTATATCATTCCAAGCTGGGTTGCATGTAAAAGTAATGAAGAGGTCAGGACGCCCATAGAGACGAACATATGCAAATGCATCTTGAGTGTACTCATGCATATGACGTGGACTGCCTAAATATGAAGATGGTAAAATTGTTAGTCTTCCAACATTAGTTGTATTACCATCATTTACAACTGCATCTCGCAAATGAACATATTCTTCAGAACGAAGTTTGGACTGATTCAAACGGATGAATAGCAGACGTTCAGTTTCAATTTTTGCATACATGTCTACAATATATTGGTGGAACAATTGGCGGCATTTCAGAATGTGAATGTTTTCGTTATCTCGAATCATAATTCGGTATGAGTAATAATTCATTGCGCTGCATTTCTTATCCGTTTCTTCGCCACTAACTGGATTTATCATGGTAACATTGAAATGATATCCATCAGCACCATCCCAAAAAAGGAGTGGATATTGCAGGGCATCGTAGCATCGATGAGTTGCAGCAATGTTTGTTAATTGGTCATTCCTCCTATGAAGAACAATATCCCTAGGTTGAAATTGATCTCCAACTATAACAATTGCCACTTCATCTATACTTGGAGCATTGAATCTTCGCACATGTTCTCCAGCAGGCGTTTTGTCAGCATGAATAATAATTTTGTGTGTATCAGATGGCATCATTTCAATGGCAGTTTTGAATAAAAGAACTAAATTGTTTTTATTATGGAGCATATCTTGCAGTTGGGAAACAATGGACCTTTTTATACTGGTTGAAATTCCACAGCGTGCATTCAGTTCATCATTGTTATCACCGATAAAATACATTTGTAGAAATTTATGTTGAGTATCTGGATATGGAAGCAGAGATCCAACTTTATGGTAAATTTGTCCTTTTACTTTAAAAGTTGGCATGAATTGAGCTGTAATAGTTTCTGCAGCGAACGACGTCATTTGGAAGCATGAGTTGTAGTTCCTGATGTTTGATAAAAAATGCTTTGATTCAGCCGTATTACCAGCAAGCAAAGTTTTTAATGGTTCTGGTGGATCTGCCAGTTGAGGTAGTTTAATTTTCCCTGCGGCACAACACAATCCTTTAGTTTCTCCCTTAAATTTCAGAGCTTTGCAATAGGGACACACTTCAGTCATAGTGCCTATGTGAACATGGTGGCTTAAACTATAATCCTCATGAGGGTTGTAATGAAATGCTAGGCGATCCCAATCCAGGGATTGTTGAGCATGGAGCCTTGTTTGACGCCGATCTGCTAGTCTCAGCCTCTCGCGTTCGTTACGTTGTGAACGAAGCAGATCTGAAGATGCCTGACGGGATTGTTGTACCCGCAACCGTTCCTCTTCAAGTCTGGCTGCACGTCGCTGTGCTGATTCATTCGCACGTACTTGAATCATCCTTTGTCTAGCTTGTTGGTTTGCAGATGCCAGTTGTTCATGAGTTTGATTTGCAAGTAATCGACGCCTTGTTTCTGCACGGAGAGTATGACGACCTAAGTTTGATCTTCGGGGGGGCATGTTTACCTGTATAAATGTAACAGTAGGAAAGAATAATTGTATAAAGGTAAATGGATTAAAAGAAACAATAAATTATAACCCGCTTCAGGGTTGTCGAAGAAATGCAAGTATGGTTTTTTTTTATAGATGAAGCATGTTAAAAGTAAGAAAATGAGGAAGAAGGCAGGTTTAAAAAACAACGAAGTAGATACGAAATGAAATTAAAGCACGTCTGTTAAGTATTAAATTGTACCTGAAGGATGGTTAAAGTCTAAAAAATGAGTAAATGCGAAATGAATTTAAAGCACGTGGGTTATGTATTAAATCCTACCTGTAAAAATGAAGGTAACTGGTTTTAAAATAAACAATCAATTATAACGCGCGAGCAAGGGTTGTGTAAGAAATTCAAGTAGTGTTGTTTTGTTTTTTTTAGAGATGAAGCATGATTAAAGGGAAGAAAATGATGAAGGAAGCAGGTTTTAAAAACATCGAAGTAAAGAGGAAAGTAAATTAACGCACGTTGAGTTTTTTTTTTTAGAGAGGAAGCATGGTTAAAGTAAAAAAAATGAGTAGATGCGAAATGAACTTAAAGCACGTGGTATATGTATTAAATCTTACCTGTAAAAATAAAACAGTAGGAATGAATAATTTTATAAAGATAACTGGTTTTAAAATAAACAATCAATTATAACGCGCGAGTAAGGGTTGTGTAAGAAATGCAAGTAGTGTTGTTTGTTTTTTTAGAGATGAAGCATGATTAAAGGGAAGAAAATGAGGAATGAAGCAGGTTTTAAAAACATCGAAGTAGAGAGGAAATGAAATTAACGCACGTTTGTTAGGTAAGTATTAGTGTAAACGTTTGTTTAGGGAAAAAAACAACGAATAAGGAAAACACTTTTTACGTATGAAGTAGATACGTGACAGCGAGAGGAGGAAGGTCAATCCGGAAGTGAAGTTGGACATGCAGGTTCGCAGAAACGGATTGTAAACCGGAAGTGCAACTTAGTAGGAACGAATTGTAATAAAAAGTGTTTTTTTTATGTGTAAAGTAAAAATTATGTTAATAACAGAAAAACATAGCTCGGATGTAAGGATTAAAAATTTCAGTGGTAATGGTATAGTGGAAGTATATTTCCATGGGAAACGAACAAACTAACTTTACATTTTTATATATATAGATATAGATTTAAGGCGATTACATGTAAACAGCTTGAAAAAAATATCCGCACTAAAAGAATTTAAAAAATATTAGACTTTAGGGCACTTATCCAGATTAGGACCCAAGCTAACCCTAACCGACGCCAAGTCGATTTTTGCTTGGGTCCTAATCTGGATAAGTACCGACTTTAGAGTAGGGCATCACTTTCCTGTATCAATTTAACGTAAAATGATCACACCTTTCAGACCAGTTTGTGGTAAGAAGGGACATGTGACCAATTTTCTTTTTTAATTTATGAAAAAAAAATATATATATATATATATATATATATATATTTCAAATCGTAAACTGCTTCGACCATTTTTGGGATTGCCTCGGGATTCTCCGTCAAAGTATTGAAGAAACCTCTTTTGTCATAAAAATTGATTAATAAATTTAAACAAAAATAAACAAAAAACGCAGACAAAAAAAAATGTTTAACAATTTTGTGTTTATTTTTAATAAAATATTTAACTTCACACAAAACAAAATAACATTCGTGTTTACTGGTTGGTGCTAGAAAAATATTTAATTCAGCCGTAAAAATTATGTTAATAACAGAAAAACATAGCTCGGATGTAAGGATTAAAAATTTCAGTGGTAATGGTATAGTGGAAGTATATTTGCATGGGAAACGAACAAACCAACTTTACATTTTTATATATATAGATATAGATTTAAGGCGATTACATGTAAACAGCTTGAAAAAAATATCAGCACTAAAAGAATTTAAAAAATATTAGACCTTAGGGTACTTATCCAGATTAGGACCCAAGCTAACCCTAACCGACGCCAAATCGATTTTTGCTTGGGTCCTAATCTGGATAAGTACCGACTTTAGAGTAGGGCATCACTTTCCTGTATCAATTTAACGTAAAATGATCACACCTTTCAGACCAGTTTGTGGTAAGAAGGGACATGTGACCAATTTTCTTTTTTAATTTATGAAAAAAAAAAAAAATATATATATATATATATATATATTTCAAATCGTAAACTGCTTCGACCATTTTTGGGATTGCCTCGGGATTCTCCGTCAAAGTATTGAAGAAACCTCTTTTGTCATAAAAATTGATTAATAAATTTAAACAAAAATAAACAAAAAACGCAGACAAAAAAAATGTTTAACAATTTTGTGTTTATTTTTAATAAAATATTTAACTTCACACAAAACAAAATAACATTCGTGTTTACTGGTTGGTGCTAGAAAAATATTTAATTCAGCCGTAAAAATTATGTTAATAACAGAAAAACATAGCTCGGATGTAAGGATTAAAAATTTCAGTGGTAATGGTATAGTGGAAGTATATTTGCATGGGAAACGAACAAACCAACTTTACATTTTTATATATATAGATATAGATTTAAGGCGATTACATGTAAACAGCTTGAAAAAATATCAGCACTAAAAGAATTTAAAAAATATTAGACCTTAGGGTACTTATCCAGATTAGGACCCAAGCTAACCCTAACCGACGCCAAATCGATTTTTGCTTGGGTCCTAATCTGGATAAGTACCGACTTTAGAGTAGGGCATCACTTTCCTGTATCAATTTAACGTAAAATGATCACACCTTTCAGACCAGTTTGTGGTAAGAAGGGACATGTGACCAATTTTCTTTTTTAATTTATGAAAAAAAAAAAAAATATATATATATATATATATATATATTTCAAATCGTAAACTGCTTCGACCATTTTTGGGATTGCCTCGGGATTCTCCGTCAAAGTATTGAAGAAACCTCTTTTGTCATAAAAATTGATTAATAAATTTAAACAAAAATAAACAAAAAACGCAGACAAAAAAAATGTTTAACAATTTTGTGTTTATTTTTAATAAAATATTTAACTTCACACAAAACAAAATAACATTCGTGTTTACTGGTTGGTGCTAGAAAAATATTTAATTCAGCCGTAAAAATTATGTTAATAACAGAAAAACATAGCTCGGATGTAAGGATTAAAAATTTCAGTGGTAATGGTATAGTGGAAGTATATTTGCATGGGAAACGAACAAACCAACTTTACATTTTTATATATATAGATATAGATTTAAGGCGATTACATGTAAACAGCTTGAAAAAATATCAGCACTAAAAGAATTTAAAAAATATTAGACCTTAGGGTACTTATCCAGATTAGGACCCAAGCTAACCCTAACCGACGCCAAATCGATTTTTGCTTGGGTCCTAATCTGGATAAGTACCGACTTTAGAGTAGGGCATCACTTTCCTGTATCAATTTAACGTAAAATGATCACACCTTTCAGACCAGTTTGTGGTAAGAAGGGACATGTGACCAATTTTCTTTTTTAATTTATGAAAAAAAAAAAAACTGCTTCGACCATTTTTGGGATTGCCTCGGGATTCTCCGTCAAAGTATTGAAGAAACCTCTTTTGTCATAAAAATTGATTAATAAATTTAAACAAAAATAAACAAAAAACGCAGACAAAAAAAATGTTTAACAATTTTGTGTTTATTTTTAATAAAATATTTAACTTCACACAAAACAAAATAACATTCGTGTTTACTGTTTGGTGCTAGAAAAATATTTAATTCAGCCGACGAAAAAGAAAAAAATAATAATAACACTTTTGTCACCGAAATGTCAAAAAATCCATAACAGCTGTAAGTTACAGCCTGTAACTGTAGTAAACACACAAACAGAAAAGAAATTCCGTTTCGTTTTTATCAAGAAAGGGTGTACTATATTATATACTCATTCACGTGATGAGCAGGTTGAGATTGCGCAACACTTGCTTAAATGTAGACAGACACCCTTACAGGGGGTATCCATTGTCTTTCGAGACTGAAGAGGTCTTTATTACATATTTCATTATTTCTTGTGCGGCGAAGGAAAAAAAAAGACAAATATTAACAACCAAAAACGAAAATTGACATTCACACAACTTACTGTTTTTTTGTTTTGTTGTTGTTGTTCTCGAAGTTAGATTATTTAAAAATAAACAAAAAACGCAGACAAAAAAAATGTTTTTAATAAAATATTTAACTTCACACAAAACAAAATAACATTCGTGTTTACTGTTTGGTGCTAGAAAAATATTTAATTCAGCCGACGAAAAAGAAAAAAATAATAATAACACTTTTTACGTACGAAGTAGATACGTGACAGCGGGAGGAGGAAGGTCAATCCGGAAGTGAAGTTGGACATGCAGGTTCGCAGAAACGGATTGTAAACGGGAAGTGCAACTTAGTAGGAACGAATTGTAATAAAAAGTGTTTTTTTTATGTGTAAAGTAAAAATTATGTTAATAACATTAAAACATAGCTCGGATGTAAGGATTTGCTATAAAAAAATTTCAGTGGTAATGGTATAGTGGAAGTATATTTCCATGGGAAACGAACAAACCAACATTACATTTTTATATATATAGATATACATATATATACATATATATATATATATATATATATATACATATATATATATATACATATATATATACATATATATATATATATATATATATATACATATATATATATACATATATATATATATATATACATATATATATATATACATATATATATATATACATATATATATATACATATACATATATATATACATATATATATACATATATATATACACATATACATATATATATATACACATATACATATACACATATACATATACACATATACATATACACATATACATATACACATATACATATATATATATACACATATACATATATATATATATATATATATATATATATATATATATATATATATATATATATATATATAAAATAAAACTGATTAAGAGAGGAGGGTTTGAGAGATGGAGTTTTAAATGCAAAATCCTTAAGGAGAGTACACGACCCTCTAAAGAAATTATTTAAATCGTCCCCTAGGCAATTCTTTGAGAATATTTCGGACACAATAATTCCCCATCTCAAGGAGCCGATGTCTACAGAAATTGAGTTCCTGTCAATAAAAAGCGGCAAGAAAACCCGGTTTCTCGTCCCTAAAGTTTTACCCTCCAGGAATCACGGATAGAATTCATCCGTCAATTCCCATTTTCTTAATACTTTCGATGCCAACAATTCTGTTTTTTTTGTTGTTTGTTGCTTATCTCAAAAGTGAACGCTCGCTTTTGATTTTTAACGTCACTCAAACGTATTTTGTTTTTACACTAAACTCCTTTGATTTCCTTTGAGTTATCATTTTTTACATGAAATGACGCCATTATTAACACTTTCTTCCGCTGAAATAAGCAGATGAAACCATTACAGAGCTGAAACGCATGCGCGCATTATATATATATATATATATATATATATATATATATATATATATATATATATATATATATATATATATATATATGTTTTTAACTAAAGATTCTGAAGAGAATTGTTTTATGATGAACTACCTGGATATTTCTTTTAGTGTGCCGATTTGTTGAAACAATTATAAATCCGTTGAGTTGTTCTGGGTATAAGTATGAGATGATATAAGAATAAAAATCTTAAAATAAATACATTTATAATCTCTATATAATTGCAAACTATCGAGCTTGTTATTGGAATTGAAATTCTGCTGTGAATCGATCTTTATAAATTTAATTTATATTATCCTATTAATTAATAAATTAATTAATTAATATATATATATAGCATTATATAAAGTGAAATAATATATATATATATATATATATATATATATATATATATATATATATATATATATATATATATATATATATATATGTGTATATATATATATATATAATTTCATTTATCCAAATAAAATGTTATGAGGAGATATAATCTTTTATGGCTCGATTTTCAGTACTTACTTCAGCAGTGCTAAATACGTGAGTAGAGCTAGCTAGTAAGCCATGAAAATATATTTATGGCGATTAAGCTCAGCAATAATCGAATGGAAAATAATACGACAGGCCAGTACATGTAGCAATTTAGACGACTATGTCTGAATGAGAAATTTGACATCCTAAACTTTAAAGACCCCCAAAACCTATTAAACTGTAAAAGTGAAATAGCAAACAACTGCTTACACAGAATAAAATTTACTTTCGGTTAAAAATACATAATAAATAAATAAATGAACAAATAAACAAATAAAAAAACTAAACTGAAAACTAAAATAGAAATGCAAGTAAGCACGTGTTAAAATAAGGTCACTCATTATTTCGACACAACAAAGAAACAGGGATGGGCCATCCCATAGAAAACAGAACAATAGAATAGGAAGTAAAATCAACGGAACCTTTGTTTGTGAGAAGCCCAACGATTAGATTATGGAAACATTAACCCGTGGGAAGGAATGACAAAGAATCTGATTGGTTAACTAGCTAGACTAAACAACACGTGTGTGTATAAAAACACCTGGTAACACACACTCCATGCATTTCACCCTGACAACTTCTTACGGAGATGAAACGTGGAAGCTTCTGTGTAGCTTAATCGCCATAAATATATTTTCATAACTTACTATATATATATATATATATATATATATATATATATATATATATATATATATATATATATATATATATATATATATATAAAAGTGTGTGTGTGTGTGTTTGTGTGTGTAAATGTAGTCGTCTCTTTGTCATTGTCGTTTCTTTTCCTGTTTACTTCCAACATTCGTGTGTTCTAAAAGAAAACATTTTTTTTTAATGGCGACGGCCTTCTCGGTACTCCATCACGTAGTCGCCGCACAAAAGTAAAATTAGAATATAAAATATTCTAATTTTATATAAATAATATAAAAATACAAAGTAAAAGACAATCAATCGTTCTCTTTAAAGTACTTACTTAGATTTAAGAAATTTCAACTTTTCGCGCGTTAACAACTGTAGCTGATGCATCGTCCCTCCAACGTTCACGTAGACTCCCCACCAGGTGTCGTTGTCAGTTTGTAAAAGTTGATCATTTTGCAGTGAGAGGTCAGACACATGATAACACGGAGATTGGTAAAGCCCACCAACCCAATCTAAATAACAAAAAAAAGAGAATATTATTCAACACTGATTATTTAAATTATTGATGCAGATGCATCACTTCTGGTGGTTTAGGATCAAAGACAGAAGTTGATGAGAAAATGAACATAGATTTATTGTCTTTTGAATGTCTTTCGAATGACCTGCGAAACCTCTGAACAATTGAGCCAGAACCTGAAATGAGTGGTGGAAATAGTCTTGATTTATCGCCATCATAAAGGAGCTAGTCTTTGCCTAGCGTCTAGAAGCTCGATTCGAGAAGAACCAGTACACGCTGGAACGAGAGTATTTATACGTATCGACCGCGTGCTTTGACATCCATAAAAGACAGGCTCAATGGAAGTCGATACAAGGCGCTTTAGCACACGAAGGGCTAAGATCATTGAGCAATAAAAACCAGTGCTGATCACAGTGTTGTTGAAGAAAAGTCCACTACGCTATTAAGGTACAGTGGCAGATACATATTTACATTGAATACGGTGTTGTCGTCCAAATTTGATAAATATATAACTTTTTAAAAACTTCTACTTTTAATCTTAGCACACATCAACGCCATTACATTAATTTGAAACAAAAGCATCGATTGATTAAATGTATCACAAACTATCTGAATTAGCCAATCAAAACGTATAGGGAGAAGGAAGCGTACCGTGTTTTCATGTGAAAATATATATTAGTTCAGTTAACAGTGCAAAATAGAAATATGAAATAATAGCGGTGCTACAAGGGTATTGTATTACGAAATATCTTCTCCGTCATTCATGGACAGCTTCAATCTAAACGCTGAGAAAAAGTAAGAATATTATTAAACAATTATTATTTCAATTATCATCTAAATTTAAGAAATACAATTAAATCTCGGTCCACGAAGGCTTCAGAACTGGAACAATTCAGATTTCGCACAAAAATTTCAAGCTGAAAATGCCTCGGTTTTTTAAAAAAATTGCGATTTCTGAACCACACAATATTATTAATGAAAACAAAACAAAAGAATCTCCACAAGATTAAACATTAAAATCGATTCGAAATATCTTTAAGAACATGCTCGAATGAAAGCCATATGCTTATATCGAAGCAGATTCAAACATGTACCTTGTATTAAAAGGCTATTTAAGTCAGAAACAGAGAATCGAGTCCATCCATCGATATCGCATAACTTCAAGCGACGTCGTTGGGGAGTCATTCAGATATTTTATCTGTCATAACTTTTCAGTGGGCATGATAGGACCCGTTGGAGTCCATACCCTCTCCAGGCAAAATACAGCACCTGATATTCCCAAATAGTCACCCATTTAGTACTGACCAGGCTTAACGTCGCTTAACTTTGGTGATCTATCGGGAACCGGTTTGTATAATCGAGTGGCTCTACTTTATTCATAAGATAAAAAAAGAATGGGGCATTTTATGAGTAATCACAAACATTTGCTGAGTCCGTGAAAAAATTACGGATTATGCGAACACTAGAAAATATTAATAGAAGAAGGAGTTACATATTTTAGTACAAATTCGGCTCCAAATTTAAATTAAATAAATTTAAATAAACATTTTTAATCAATTTGAAAATATCGTCACCAAAAGCAATAAAAAAACGTTTTTAGAATTTCAATATTGTTTTATCACATTGTTTGAGGTGTTTGTTTTGACGTTAATTTGCATACTTATGTAATTGTATTATGTGTGGATATGCCCTTTGATGCATGTAATTACTATATTTTTACAGAATTTTGTTTATTATGTTAGGACGTATAATTTTTAAACTATTTTTTAATATTAGTTTTGACAACTATGCTTCTCTTATTATGATAGGTAAAACATTAATAGGTCTTGTAAATACCTGTTGAATTTTCTAATTAACTGGTGTAACGTGTTGAGAAAATCAACATGTGTATAATGATTAACAAAAATGAATATTAGGTTTGAAAGGCAAAAGTAAAAAGATCGGGTTTTGAAAAACAAAACAAAAAATAAATAAAAAAACGCGCGCACTCGCGTATTACCAAGTTCACTGTAGTGAAAGAAGAGGGAGGCAAGACGAATGACAGCGTATTAGGCTGTCTGCTCATTTCTATCTTTTTATTCTTAACGTTACCGGGCAAAGAAAAATAAAGGGTGGAAGGGTTGGCGAGAAGGTGGCATCAGTTGATGGTAGCGGTTGCCATATTGCTTTTCTCCTTCTTCACTCGTGCCCGTAAGGACTTAACGAGTGTAAGAGGGGGAGAAGGCGAGTGTATAATGTTATGAAAGGAGACAGAGAAGGGGAGGAAGAGAAAAGGAAATTAGAAGAATAAGCAGTCGATAATTTTGCTTTGCGCGGTCATTTTGGGACAGTCGATTTGTGGTTTTTGATTGCGCTGAGATGGACAGAGATCAGAGGAAAAGATTTAGACATCCGAATCTCGAGTTTGGAGCGAGAAGTTGGGAGAGTCAAAGTCCGTAGTTTGAATCGCGAGATCAAAGGAAAAGAAAAATGATTTAAAGAGAGAAAAAATGACAATTAAGGAAAAACACGATTGAGAGAAAAAAAGGATATGTTCCGAGCATGAGAGAGAAATTATACGCAGTTAATAAGTGAACTTTAAAACTATTGGCATTTACGTTTTGTGGACGATGTTTAACTTTCCGGGAAAGAAACATTTTGCATTATTATTTGCATCGAATTATATGTTTAATTCGTTATATTATTAAATGTGCTTATTCATTTTTAATTACTGCCTTGCGCCTATATTTCTTTTGGTAGTTTGGTAGTTTTGTTTTACGGCATATCAACCCTTTTTGGGTTATTTAATGCCGAATCTGGTCATTATAGTAAAAGATTTATGCTTCAAGTTCTAAAAATAAAATAAAAAAGGGGAGGGAGAAAGGGAGAGGGGCTGTTGTTTTTGTTTTTGGTTTTGTAGAACATAATTAAGTTTTACAAAAAAAAAAAAAAAAAAAAAAAAACGTCAATGTAGGTGAATTTCGTCTCAGGTATATTTCTTTTGTCAATTATCTAATCTTGTGTGTTCCACTGTTAAACATCGTCATAGAATTTGGGAAACTTCCATTAAAGCCAAATTCCGGCAAAATATAAATGTTAATTTTGTGTCGTCTTGATATTAATATGGCATGCCACTTAATTGAGGTGCTCATCCCCGTTGTTTGCCACATTATTTGGAATACTCGTATGGAGTATTGATACGGGTCGTCACTTTATTTGTGGGGCTCCTTCGGGGCGTCACACTGTTTTAAGTATCAATTTATCTATTAAACAACAGTTAACTACAGTAGATAGATAATTATAATTCGGTAACTGTACAATTTCAGAAAAGAAAAAGAAATTTCGTCTGTTCCTTTTTAAGCTTACTTGTTATTGTAATTGTGCTCTCCTGTTTAATGAATGCAAAATTCAATATAATAATTCGCAGTAAAGTGAGTGTGTGTGCAAATTCAAATTATTTTCCCATATATCTGTGTATGTAAATATTTGATATATATATATATATATATATATATATATATATATATATATATATATATATATATATATATATATATTCGAGCTCCGGCACTTGACAATGTTTACATTGAGACATTACTTACATTCAGTCAGTGTCGTATGATAGCACAAGGGTAGGAGCGCCGACAGGCAGGAGTTTCAAACATATCTAGACGACGTAATTGTATATGTTAATATTGGTCGTGTCGACTTATGTGCTTGAGCTTATGTCCGGTCTGTGCATGTAAAGGGTTAAAAAACGTATGTGCCTATTATGACTCGTGTATATATATATATATATATATATATATATATATATATATATATATATATATATATATATATATATATATATATATATATATATAAAGTGGTGTACTAAAAGCGAACTTTTAGGAAAGGTAAAACCTATTGTGAAGAGTATACAGCTCAATATCCAGGATAAGGCAGGTAGATATGAAGAAGAATGGAAAGGAATTAGAGAAGCAAAAGCCAAATCAAATTTCAATTCAATTGCTCAGAGCAAGGTATATTCCGCAAACAGGCAATTTATTTAAGTTAAATTTTCCTCCTGAGCAATTGAATTGAAATTTGATTTGGCTTTTGCTTCTCTAATTCCTTTCCATTCTTCTTCACATATATATATATATATATATATATATATATATATATATATATATATATATATATATATATATATATATATATATAGAGAGAGAGAATAAATATGAAATTAAAAGTAAACTTTTAGTAGATAGAACCTATAGTAAAATGGTTTAAGCTCAACATACGAGATAGAGCAATTATAAAGATAGATGAACGAAGAGTGATATTCTTAACCAACCGGGAACCCCTTTAAACTCTTTAGAACTTCCAACCTTTTTAACCATGTAACACTATGTCTTTGCCTGGCTTAGTACATTTTCAACATTTAAACTACAGATTCTCATTCATTGGAACTCAAATTTTTCTATCGGAAACCCTTTTAAACTTTCGAAATTATTTTTGTCTTTCGCTCAAAACCCGTTTTTAATCACGGCCCCCTCTCTTTTTTCAAATAATATATACACCTACGACCAATCTCTACTCGCATCGGATCTAGTATATACCAAAAATAACCTTATCACTTGAACCCCTCCTCCACTCTCCCTATACTCTTCCTGCAGCAGCCATGGCTAATTCAACTAACCCTCCCACCTTTTGCCTCACCTTCTTTTTTTCCAACCCACCTCCTAATTTGACCTTGTTTTTAACTTAAGGACTTCTTCTCAGAACTGCTTAAATATTTCACTGCTAATGTTCATTCGTTTACGATTCAAATCCAGCCCAGGAAGTAGTTTTTAAAATGGCTCGATTTCTTCATATTAATCCCGTTTAAGTGCGCTCCATCTACGATTTGAACGCAACATCTCACTATTGGATTTACTTCATTTTTTTAACGCTTTCCTATGCTGCCGTCACGAAGATCTTTCATCTCCATCTAAATCTCCTTCCATTGGACACCTTATCAACGGACAATTACCATCTGGACAAACACCATATCTTTTTTACAGGAACTTTATTTTCACCCTCCATTTTCTTAATAATATTTTTTCAAATGTTGAATTTTGGCTTTTCTACTGCGAACTTATCTATCTGTATAATTCCTCTGATGATAAGATCGCGATCTTTGAAAAGCCTTGGCTTAAGGAAAGAATAATAAACATAATTTTATTACAGAATATTCCTTGCATTGAACAATCGAAGTTTGGAATAAATCTGGACACTTGTACATGTTTATCACTCTTCGTTCATCTATCTTTATATATATATATATATATATATTGTTTATACATGTATATGTTTGACACCTATGATTCTTTAATGTGTAAATGTTTTGATTTTAGCTAGTCGAATAATAATAAATGACACGCTTAAAAAGTCTTCACCTTCCCTCATCTCGGTATCTCTAACCTTAATTTTACAGGCTCAGATTTATATTGTTCTCTTTTTTCTATTTTTAATCTCTTTTGAACAATTTAATATTTAGTTGTTAGGCAGTCCCGTTGCGGTGCGCTAGCACAGAAACGCGAGTTAATTTACGTAGGCTGCTCTAATGCTTATATAAAATTATTTATAAGGCTCTACTTTGAGCACTTTTGTAAAAATATTGGTTTAAAATTTATTTTATCCAGATACACACACACACACACACACATATATATATATATATATATATATATATATATATACTAAAAGAATACCCGTCCCAGAACAAGTAAAACGAGTTCCCCGAACAGAACAGTTTTGCACCACTTTTATGTCCCCTTTAAAATAAAGATATAATGTTATTAAACTTTATATCTAGAATGTTTTTTTACAATTTTGATCAGAATCTATTACATAATTTTGATTCTAGAAAATGTCTTAAGCTTAAGGGTTCTTCAGAAGAAATTAAAATTCTGGGAATCTATCTAATGACTATTTATAAAATTCAATACATATCTGAAATGTTTGAATTTTCAAATGGGGGTGGGGGTTGTGTCTATATTATGACCCATAACACTTTAAATACTCTAATAAAATTAAAATTTGGTGAATATTTATTAATTGATTCCTAATACTTACTGGTGAAATGTCACACCAATTAGAGGTATCTGAATGTTTACGACGGACTGTCACCCCATCTGTGACCTCTCTGCATAACACTTAATGAAATTAAATAAAGACCACCTTATCAACTATTACTCCTTGCAGCTGTGTTCCAAGACTCCTAATGATCGATTAAATAGTTTAATAGTAAACCCTATATCTACAAATATATAATTATATACACATAACTAACTTTATATCGAGATAGTTTGAAACGAAGCACCGTCAATGCGTAAGGTAGATATTAATTTCAGCTGAAATTTAGCAATTTCAATTGTCAAAAATGTCCACTAAAATTATCATATAACAAAAGGCTTTGTGCTTACGTCTTCTTGCTTGAATGATTTATCGTATCTTGAACAATTAAAAAAAATCTTTTGTGTTGCGGTGCATTTGAAGATTAATTCGATAATCGATCGTTTACAAATATAACAGTTCTGATAATTGGAATTCGTCGGCCATTTATTTCCTTTTCAAATATCTTGTTCTTTTAAAATAGCATTCAATGTAAAGTGACATTAATTACTTCCGGTTGAAGAGTTATCTGCACTTTTTTTTCTTTTAAAGTTTCCTTGATACAAATAGGTCAAATGAACGCAACATGTTCACAATACAGGTTCACTTCATTTTTAATTATTTTGTTGCATTCAAGTTGAGCGGTATTCGAAAAAAAAAATCCATGTGTTTAAATTGGAGACAAAGAAAAAAAAAATAAGGACATTTCATTTCGTGTCAATACAAGATAAATTAGAAAAATGTAGTTAAGCTTTTTAATATGGTAGTTGGTTGTTGGGTTTTATGGTATATCTATCATCGTTAGTTCATTTTATGTTTTGTATACGATTGATTTGACCGGCATATTTGACATAATGGTAAGAGTGTTCGTTAATAGACCGAGAGACCAGGGTCCAATCCACGGTCGAGTCATACCAAAAACTAAAAAAATTGTACTTGATGCCCCTATGCTAAACATTCAGCATCATAAGGTTAGGATCAAGGGTAAGTGGAGTAACCCTGGGAAAGGAGTGGCTCCCTCCCCTACACCTCAGTGTAGTAGCTAATAAACAGGGACCTTTCAAGTCGCCTTCGACTACTGTCGACCACTTTACTTTTTACTTTATACGATTGATTTGTCGATTACTTTGTTTTGTAGGTGTATATTTTGTGTATATTTTGTAAATAAATAGTCGGTAAACAATAGTTTTATCTAATTTTACATAAGAATACGGTTTTTGATTTTATGTAGATTTTCTAACCTTTCTTTCTATAGGGAACACACAAACATTACGCAAAAACACAGACATTGGGTTTTACATATATAGATTAAGAATACTTTGATCTGTATATACATAGTCGCAACATACATTATTTCGATGCTGCAATGCCGATGTCGAGTACCTTCGCATTATATCGGTCCAGCAGCTGACTCGACTTGAGATTAAATTGTCCAAGTCGCCGTCGTGATAGCTTTGCGATACATATTTTGAGATTATAATAAAATAATCATTTAGCAGATAAAAATCGACTTTTTAAATATATGAATTCTAGTCATTTTCAGCCAATGAAAATGCTCCATTTAACCTCTTATTCCCTATTAATTGAGAACAATCTACCTTTATTAATATAATCCCTTAACTATTGAATTACTTTGATTTATACATAAACCCTTATACATAATTACTTTGATTTATACATAAGCCCTTTTTTCTTGGACAAATATCGACCGTGCATTATGATTTGTGAACATGATTTTCCGGAAGCTGTATTTTTACTTCCGTCGCAATGGTTCTTCTATTTTCAGCCATATCTACTTAAACATAGCCAAATCTTCCTCAATGCTTTTCCTCTCCCTGCTTCCACTATTCCCAATTTTACAAGCAGTCTTTTTGTGCTAAGAACTAAGTAGATTTTTTTCAATGGAAATCGCTCCAGACAAGGCATGAAGCCACTTAATGTAAGGAGCTAAAAATACTACTTCAAGGTCAAAAACTAACGATAAGTGTTAGATGGATAGATTATGACCCAGAAAACAGCAGTTCTTCCTACCTTTTTCAGAAACATCGCTTATGGAATGCGAGGACTAAAGGACAAAATAAGAGAAGTGAGAGTTACGAGACCGCCGAAAGCAAACCCCAAGGTCCACTTTCTACTCTCCTAAACAAGACCAATAAAGACTAATAATTAATAACTGGCGGAAAATGGAGCATGTTCCTAAATATGTATTTCGAATAAATTTTTATTTAAAACGATTTATCCGGCTCGAAAGCTCATTACTTCGTATTCATTTAAAGAAAGCGTAGGAGTGAAAGATATGTTAAATATTCAGTGAGATTTTTTTCTTTCTTTTAAAGTTAACATGAGAATATTGCTTAAAATAAGAGGTATCCAAAAAGGCATAGTTAATAAATAAATAATTAATAAAAAATAAAATAAAGAAATAAAACAATATTAAAGAAATAAAATAAATTATTTATTTTATATAAAACAAATATAATAATAAATAAATAAAATGCATAAATAATTTACTTTAAATAAATATATAAAATAATAATAAATTAATAAAGAAATAATTCATTTTAAATAAATAAATAAAATTATGATAAATAAATAATAAATAAAATAAATAAATTTTTTATTTAAAATGAATAAAAAATAAAAAATAAATTATAAATAGATAACACAGATAAATAAATAATTTATTTTTAATGAATAAATATAACAATAATAAGTAAATAATAAATAAATGTTAAGCTATATATTGTCTGATATTGTTTTCGTTTAAAGTTCACATGAATATATTGATTGAAATAACGAATATCAAAAAGGCATAGTAAATAAATAAACAATTTATTAAAAATAAATTGATCAAATAATAAATAAACAGTAAATAAATAAAATAATAAATAAAATAATAATAGATAAAAAATAATAAATAAATAAATAAAACAAAACAACTAAATAATTCACAAATAAAAAATAATGAATTAATAAAATGATAATAAAGTAATGAATAATAAATAATAAAATAAAATAAATTATTGATTTTTAATAAACATAATAACAAATAAATAATTAAATAAAAAATAAATAATGGAATGATTTATTTAATAAATAAATAAGTAAAATAATAAGACACAATTAGATAATAAATAAATAAAATAAATAAATAATTTAAAATAAATAAATAAATAAATAATAAAATAACTAAATAATAACTAAATAAATAAAATAAACAAATAATTTATTTTATATAAATAAATAATTTGATGTAAAATTCGAACAGTTACCTGGAATTCGTTGAGTTGCTTCTATTAACTGACACAGCCTTTCCTTGCCCGTCACCAATTGTTGTAATTCAGGAATATTGTTCACCTAAAAAACATAACAGGCTTATGATTAATCCCTAAGATTATTTGAAGAACACGTCTACGCCGGGTCAAAATTTATATCAACAATCCTTTAAAAGTTCACCGCATGACTATTTTTTAATAGAACTTTTCTAAACATAGGGTCATACTTTATTTATCTTGTTACGGTCAAATCAAGTTACCGGTAAAATCATGTTGACACACCTCCCTCCTCCGATCCAGAACACTAAAAACATTTAACCTGGTTAGTTCTGAGATTGGTGACCATTTTTAAAATACCAAGTGATGTAAGTAAAACACTCCACCCAAGTGTATAAATGGGTACCAGCATTGCTGCGAAGTGTAACCGGCGACAGACTAGCGTCCTGTCACGGAGATTGTTCAGGCCACCATTTCGATTAATGCTGTAAGAGCCGATATATTACAGCGTGGAATGGCGACTTGGGTGTATTAAACCTCGAGTGGCTGTTGGTCTTGATAAGAAGTGGCTCATTAGAAAAAAAAGAATGCTGTCGATTCCAAAACACCGCTTTCATTATCGATGTTGGCAACCTTCACGTGGTTCTTCCAGTAAATATCTGATTCTAAAAACTGTGGAAACCAATGCCAACGACAGAATCGTGCTGGTCGAAAGCCACACCATCTTGATTCATACGAATTTATTTTTAGCACAGAAGCCAAGAGCCTTCATACTGAAGACTACTACTACTACTACTACTACTACTACTACTACTACTACTACTACTACTACTAATAATAATAATAATGATTTATTGTTTATATTATATGCCCCAAAGGCCGCTCAAAAGGGTGAATCCAATCGTTCTAATGTAAAGCGATGTTGGAAATTCATTTAAACGTCGTTTTAAAACATTACACATGAAGACAGTTCTTGATGGAGGTCTGATTGGTGCTCTATCTCTTCGATCTTTCAATCTTCTTTGACCCTTCCTTGGCATTTTAGTTAGGAGCAAAGCGTAGTATCTGTTCTGATAATGCACTTTATCTTTTCTGTTCTCAGTCGGTGAAGGAGAAATCCTTCTAGACTGAGGTAGTTAACATTTTTGTTGAATCCAGAGTGCCCATTTTGAGGAAGCGTGATTTTCCCCATATTAAAAACCAACCTTATATATAACACTGCCATCGAAGGTAAGCAAGTAATTACGATCATTTTAAAGTAATTTTTTTATTATTAAAAAAACGTATCTGAAGCTGAACAAAGATGGGAAAAGGGCAAAAAACAAAACAAATCCAAGACAAAAACAACGAAAAAACTAAATAAAAACATGGAATCAAAAACAAACGAATAAGTAATCGAACATGTAATAAGCAATCTTGGTGCAATTTTAGACCCACGAGTGAAAGGGAAGGGTACATCGGCTAAAACGTTGTATAAAATAAATATTTACCTTCATGAAGACAATAGTCCGAAGGGAAAAAGTAAATAATGATAATTGTGGATCCTGTCGATTCACATAAATTGTTCTAATAAAAATGTCTTAAATTTAATATATAAAGTTATCTCGTCGGATTTTCAAAGTCAGATCCAAAATATATCAAAATTTGTTTCTGACTAGCCAAGTTTCATTTGTTATTAATCTCGTAAAATAAAAATCAGCAATGAGATAACTCATATTTTTAATTAGAGAATATAATCGGAGTTGTCTACCTTACGACTAAAAATCTATTTCTTTTCCTGCATAACTTATAAAATGTGATAGCAAATAAAAATAAAATGACTTTACTGCATCCCTGACAACGCCGGGTAGATACAGCTAGTATGATAATATAATTTAATCTACGGAGGTAGAGTGTTCTCATTCTGTCAGTCATAGCAGGTTAGAAGTGTTAAAATATGTTATTCTATTCTATTATTCTTATTATGTTATATAGACTGTGTCATAATGGTTAATAACGTTGATTAGCAGTCAGTTATAAGTGACGGTTTTCTGGAGGTTGAAGGTTGAAGTCTTTCTATAGGCGATAATGACTAATAAAGAATAACAGCTCAAATTTCCAGTTCCTCTTGTAAAACATTACCAACAAGAACCCGTCTATGCATAATCACTGCAAGATACTTTCTTAATCTGTACACCTAAAAACAAATGAAACTTCCATCTGTGAAACGCAATACCGCGCAGCTGCTTTCCAGCTGACTACAACATGGTCGTTTTCAAGTCAAATATAAAAAAATACCTGTCGAGCCGTGCCTATAAGTAATTATATTCTGTCCACTCCATCCATCGTTCCCAATCATCGTATATTTTCATCATACAACCGTAAATCTCATTAACACTTATCCTCGAGTGGCGATTGGTCTTGATGTAGTATTTCTGCTGACGTATAAAAATATAATATATCCTTATTGTCGGTGGCGGTGAACGAGTGGGGGTTAGTGAAGAAGAAGGACGCACAGACAGGAATTCGACGAGGTGGTTTTCTCGGACCCGCTCGTCAGTCGACTGACGATCTCAATATCTGGTTGCTATTATATACCACCCAAGCATTCACCTGCTAACGACCAGGGTGAAATTTCGCCTTCGCTGTAAATGAAGTCGCCTCTCCATGGCGTTTATTTAGCGACGGGATATTCCCGTCTGCAGCTACTCTTTGCAGGTGGTTTTATTCAACAATAATTTTATTTTCTACAATCAATAATGTTGTTTCTTCCGTCCAGGTGCGTGTCAGTGTCAAGTACGTTTATTTCTTGCCAGATGACATTTTCGGTACACCCAGCTCGTATATTGAACATTTCTAAGTTGTGACTTACTACTACTACTACTACTACTACTACTACTACTACTACTACTACTACTACTACTACTACTACAACAAAAAATAAATAAATAAATAAATAAAGTATAGCACCCAAGTCTTATAACGACACAGGATGCGGCATCCTTACCTTTTGAAAAGAATGAAGCTTTGATGTGTTCATATTCTGTAGACAACCGGAACCAAATGAGAAACACAAGAACAAAGTCCAGTTCGCCAAACGAAGGTATTTCTGCAGTTTATAATTCTTGGAAATAACTGAAACACAAAAAGGGGAGACAACCTGATAAAATTCATTCGCAATCTGTAAACTAGCGGAACCACGTGGAAATTACACGGTGCTTTCTACATAAACACTGTTGATTCATTTTGAAATAATAAATGTCTGTCAGAATCAATACTATTAAGAATCTTTTTTCTTCTTCTGTAAAAATAATTGTCATTGTTAGCTATATATTCTTTAAATTAATAAGACAATTATATTTCATCTTCATTTATTCATTTATTTATTTAACATTGTAGCAATGTAATTCTTTTTAAAACAATATTCTCTCTCTTCTTACCGTAAAAAATAATTGTCAACTAAATATTCTTCAAATCAATAAAACGTATGTCACTTTTTAAAATGTATTTATTTAAAATTATACTATAGTCGACAGGATGATATAATTTGAATTCAAAACAATTCATTTTAAATAGTATTTATTTTAAATTATACTTTTTTAGTCGATGATGCGACATAATTTGATTTTGCAGCAATTAATTTTTAAACGGGTAAAGTCGGAATTTTTACCTTAGCGGCATCAGATAAATGACCAATTGATATATTTTCTGATTGAAGATTTCACCTTTTAATGGGCGTGAAAAGTGAAAAAGTAAATGTTTAAGAAATAAAGGTTATTTTATCAATTTAAGTATGTGTTTAAGATAAAAGTGTTATTTAATCCATTTAATGTAAGTCTGTAGAAATAAAGGGGCATTTAATCTATTTAAGGTATGTGTTTAAAATAAAAGTGTTATTTAATCCATTTGATGTAGTGTTTAGGAA
Source organism: Sepiola atlantica (assembly GCA_963556195.1). NCBI lineage: Eukaryota > Metazoa > Mollusca > Cephalopoda > Sepiida > Sepiolidae > Sepiola > Sepiola atlantica. Next base: position 47,079,532 of record OY744541.1, on the reverse strand, counting down.
TAAATGGGTATTTAATCTATTTAAGTTATGTGATTAAGATAAAAGTGCTATTTAATCCATGTAATGTAAGTGTTTAGAAATAAAAGAGCATTTAATCTATTTAAGGAAAGTATTTAAGGTAAAAGGTGTAGTTCTTCTATTTAAAGTAAGTGTTATTTCATTGATTTAAGATAATTGTTTAAGATAACAAAGTTATTTTATCTATTAAGACAAGAGTTTAATCTAAAAGGGTTATTTCATCTATTTAACGGAGAAACACAAATCTATTGCAACATTTCTAAGTAAAAGAGAAAAGAGGGGAAATAAAAGTATCGAGTCATAGAAAAACAAAATTACTTTTGAATATTTTAGAAAAAATATGTAAGTAGATAATTTCTAACAATTTGACATCCATTTTTCCAGTTAATAAAACGATAATTAATAAATACTGCGATCGTATCGCCCTGTTTAGGATTCAAATATGCCACTAGGTCACTTCATTTTGCTGAATTTCTAAAAAGACGAGGATTTGCACTATTTGGATTATTCAGAGGATTATTCTTATATTGGTTGTTATATTCACAACGTTTCGACCGATCTAACACCCTTCAAACTTCAGGTGCATCTTTTTGAACTTTGAAATTTTCTTATTGAGCCTGTACGAAATTTCAAACTGCACCCTTTATGACTGACGCAATGAAAATAATCTACCCCTACAGATTAAATAAAGTGTTTAGTTCGAAATTTAACACAGGTTTTCAAGTTTAACTAGAAGGTTACTAAGTTGGGCATAAAAGTGCCTAAATTAGACTTGAAGTTGCCCAAGGTTGAAAAGATGCACATGAAGGTTGAAACTTTGTAAATATAATAACAAAAATGAGAATAATAATTCCATGAATCTAAATAATACAAATTACAAAAGGACATTTCAGAATAGATTTCTATAATTGCAAAACGTTTTGACATTTTAGAAATCTTTGTGGGAAGATCAAATGTTTTATTCCTTTTAGTCTTTGAATTAATATGTTCCCGGAAGTGCGAATGGTGGTTGGTCGACTGATGTAAACCGTCGGTTTCGACGGATAGTGACGCCTCATCGTCTGTACGTTAACTGGGAAGGGAAGAAAACTCGCTTATCACGTGACACCGAACACGCGGCTGAATGAAATAACACATCTACGTAAAAGAACACATTTGCATATTTTAGAAATATTAGCGGACGTATACGACACGTTTCTCCTCTAATAAAAATGTTATTCAGACGCGATTCAGATTGTAAATGTTTGTAAAATCACTTTGTTGGGTCTTTTAATTTTACGTTATCTCAAACGTTGCTGGGTCGTTTTTTTATGCCGAAACTGTTCAGATGTTTTGTTTACTATTGATTTGTAGAATAATTTGTTTTCTAGACATATATTTTATAAATAAAATATCCTGCAAATCATAATTTTTATTTAACACATAATTGGAGTTAGAATGGACCTGGGGGTAGTGGCAATTAAGGGGTGACTGTAGACTTCTCAAAGCTCCCAAACTGGAGCTTCACCACAGGATGCAGTTTTGTTTTTATACCCAGACCAAGTTGACACAGAACTTCAGTAATTAATAAAGGACATAATCAAAAATGGTAAAAAGGGCGGGGAAATATGGATGTTGGGGTGCTGGGGTGACGTTGAGTTAGTTTTTTTTCTCAAGGGTGTCAGAGTCAGTAACGTGCCGTGCCCGAGACAAATTCTATTACACCCATAAATGGGTCCCTGAGAGGTCAGAGTGGACCTGGAAGTAATGCTAACTAAGGAGTAACTTGACATTCCTCAAAGCTCCAAAGATGGGGCCTTACCATAGGATACACCAAGGTCATACCAAAGATTTATAAAATCAGATCCTAAAAATCTCTATTTATATAGAGTTAGGTATGTGTATACGTTTATATATTTCTATGTATAGGATTTACTTCTAAACTAATTAACTGATCATTGTGAAATTTTGAACACAGCTGCTATGCGTAACGGATGGATAATGTGGGCTATAATTTGTCTAATTTATTTAATCCAGAGTGGGCAAAGAGGGAGTGGAAACCCTTCGTGAAAATTCAGATGCCATATATATATATATATATATATATATATATATATATATATATATATATATATATATATATATATATATATATATAACACGACTAGAAAAATCACTTTTATTTTTATTGTTTTTATTATTGATGTTGATTTGACATTTTATCCTCTCAATAATAACTATCATTAGTATTACTATCATCCTATATCCACGTCTTTCTAATTACCATTATGTAATCCTTCTTCTTCTTCTTCTTCTTCTTCTTCTTCTTCTTCTTCTTCTTCTTCTTCTTATTATTATTATTATTATTATTATTATTATTATTATTATTATTATTATTATTATTATTTTTTTTTTTTTTGTGAATTAAAATATTTTAAAATTGAAATTAAAATAAACCCATTTAATAAAGTTTCTAAAATAAGGTATTTATGGAAATGGTTCTTACTGTTTTAATAGATTTACTCTCTCTATAGTCTTTATTTTATTTCTATTTTATAACTAAATTGTACTAAAAATCATTAAACTTTGATTTTATAATTCTCTACTACTTTATATCTTCATCATAGGGACTTTCTCATGTATACCAAATTCCCTATAAAGTTGAAATCTATAAAATTCTTAGCTCTCTTCTGGTATTTATATAGGTGAATTAAATTAATTATGGTACGGGCTCCTCTTAGAAATAAAATTATATTTTCAAGCTATACCGTTACTTTTAGGCATCTTATAACTCATTGTATTGTAGACATTTATCCTCTAATTATTTCAACTTCTATTAATCTAAAAAATACACCCTACCTTTAATATAAACACATTAAATTAAATCTACCTTATTTTATTTATTTCTCATTTTTTCCTCTTTTCTTCTTTTATCGATTTTTTTTCTTCCTCTATCATTTTTTTCACCAACTCCTTCATTTAATTGTTACCATCTTCTTGTATCATTTAAAGCTATTGTTATTAATTTTCATCAGTAATTATTATTTTACTACTGTAATTCTCAATTTTACCATATCTAACTTCGCTTTATTCTATTTTATCTCTTCTTATTATATCCTAACATTGTTTATCATTGTAAAAAAATTCTCTTATCGCTCTTAGTAATATTCAATGCTACCATTGTTTACATTTCTATTTGTTTTTGATTGAAGAATGTTCACATGTGTTTTACACCTAAGTAACTGCCCCCGCTCATTCAAACTGTATGGGGAACCTCTGTGTGTTTTGAATGTTTTTATCTCTTATTTTTATGTTTTTTTTTTTATCTTTTAATTGTTAATTAATTCAATTCGCTGTTCTACTTCTGCTTCGAAAGTCCTGTCAGTTGGACAGAATTTTTTATGCGAAAATCTTGTGCCTCATTTCATGAAGCTTCTCTCTATAAAAGGCGCTGACGAAGACTTTTTGGTATCATCACAAATAACAAAAAAAAAATAAACAATAAGATTTTTCCAAAAAGTCTTGGAAACGATCGTACGCCGAATGCTTGTTGGGTTTTGAATTCTTAGAACAATGTTCAAATTATATTGATCTAATCTAACATATATATATATATATATATATATATATATATATATATACATATATATATATATATATATATATATATATATATATATATATATATATATATATATATATATATATATGTGTGTGTGTGTGTGTGTGTATATATATGTGTGTGTGTGCGTATATATATATATATATATATATATATATATATACACGCACACACATACATGTATATACACACACGCACACAAATATGTATATGTATATGTGTGTGTGTTTTATATATATATGTATGTGTGTGCGTGTTTATATATATATATATATATATATATATATATATATATATATAGATAGAGAGAGAGAGAGAGAGAGAGATAGAGTGGTAGAAGTAGTGTGAACAAGAGAGAAAGAAAGATGAGATAGAGATAGAGAGGGAATCAGAAAATGAGAGTAGATAAAACAGACATAAATAAATAAATAAATAAATAAATAAAGAAAGAAAATGAAAAGTAGAGAGGACGAAAAGTATGGAAGGAAAGAATAAAAATAATGTGATGTATATTTTTATTTCTCTTTACTCACGTTGATTTTTCAACGATGGTTCTTCAAACTGGACCTGAAATCCCAACCGCTTGAGGGCTTTGCTGTACTGCTCCGTTTCTTGATTGGTTGATTCGGATGATAGCCACAAAATGGCCGTCGGCCATGATCGTCTGTCGCTAAAAATTGTTCCCTGCAACTGAAGAACAAAAATAAGAAAAATTAAAAATGGCTACTTATAAAAACTCGTGTACATTTCAATGTAATACATCAAAACTTAATTGAGTGGGGTTTAAATAGATACACTATACATAAAGTCTATATTGATAGAATTACAACACAAGTCTATGTTTTTCCCGCGACTCCGTGACTTACACATTGAATTAGTATTTTATGTATTCATGCACTCAGAATTTGTAGTCCACAATATCTAGACGAAGAATTCAAATTCTTCACAAATTAACCCAAAACATTATAATACAATAATTCACAACACTAAATAAACTACGAATTCCAACAATACACACTACATCACAAACCATAAAACACCAATTAAAAACAACAAAACATAAAAAAATACATCTAATGCCGGTATATATACTTTCCAATGCAAGAATTGCCATCAGATACACGTTGGTGAAACTCAACGGGAGCTAAAGGAAATGCTTGGTGAACATAAAAGAGATATAAAAAATCATAATTCCTTAAATGCACTATTCTCCCATACATTACAACATGATCATTCTTTTAACTTTAAACAAGCTAATTCATTTGAAATAAATCTCGGCGAAGGCTTTTTGAATCAGCACTCATTATAAACTCCAACACAATTAAACAACGTAACGGCTTCTATAATTTATCTCCTTTAATCAGCAAATCAATACTAACCGAACAGAACTTGAATATAGATTCAGGCTAACTATTTTACACAACATTCCCAACAAAACTTTGTACATAACATCGATACTAAAACGACAACAAAGCGCTCATTCTATTTCATAAACGCACCACACATTTTAAATTCTAATTGCTATGATTCGTTCGAAAAAAAACCCAAAACATTCTTTTCACGTCATAATCGCACCACATTAAAAACACTTCTAACGACTATGTTTCGTTTGAAAAAAAAATCCTTTTGACGTCACAAACGCACCACATATCTTTAAATATTGTACTTGTATATTATTTTTTCAATCAATAATATTGAGATGTCTTGAAATAAAGACGAAACGTTGATAAATATATAAATACTTTTAGTTTTTCTTTTTCACACCCCCCCCCCACACACACACACATATATATATATATATATATATATATATATATATATATATATATATATATATATATATAAATTAAACATTATAAAATGAAAAACAGACAAGGTAATATGGTGTTATGAGAGCGAAAGTACAATCAATCCCGAGCAACTTTCTAGTTTGTTTGATAAAGTATCAGGTCGGAAAGAAAGTAATGTCGTTTTTGTTCAACACATTTATTTCCTCTGAAACATTCACATTAGGGCATTTTTAATATTTACAATAATTCCCCTCATTTCCTATGACTTCTGTCCAACAATCAACTAGCTTCTTGATGCCTTCTTTAAAAAAATTCTCTGATTTTTGAGAAAAAAACAAATTTAGGTCATTTTTGAGTTCGTCGTCATTATCATAAATTTTATTGTTTAAGTGATGCTGCAACAACTGGAAAAGATGGTAGTCGGATAGAGCAATGCCAGGTGAATAAGGCGGATGAGGTAAAACTTCTCAATTGAAACTCATGACCTTTTTCTGAGTGGGTTTTGCTGTGTGAGGTCTCGCGTTATAATGCTGAAGCACTACCCTCTTCCTTTTGACGGCTGAGCCCGTTAAACTTAATATTTTCCAACTAATTACTATATCTGAAAGGCAAAGCAAGATCTTAAGACACCCATTCACCCAAAAATCTAGAACTGTGTACAACTTAGGAGGCTGCAAAGTGATGAAGTAAAAAATACGACATTACTTTCTTTCCAACCTGATAGTTTTCTAAACTGGATATAAACCTACCAAGTCTAACAATATTTTTTTTTTATTTCACTCTGGCAACTTCGGTAAAAAATTGTTCTGTAGTCATGGAAACAAACAAACAAACAAACAAACAAACAAACAAACAAACAAACTGCAGTTTTACCGAGGTGTTAAAAGCCGTTACAGTCATGTTTTATGAATATGGTTTGATAAAAAGAAAAATCCAAACATAAATTTGGCATTTGTATTTCTTCTTTTTTCGTCGCTTTCTTTTTTCCGCTTTAGATATTTCTTTGCCACAAAACAAGGCAATAATTATGTTTTATAGAGCATAATTTTTATATATACATTAAAGAGTATAACTTGTGGGTGGGTAAGAGAATCCAGGGGACAGCTAAAATTTTGGCGGGCCTCCCAAATAAATCACTTCTCGCCAACAGCATAAACAAACGAGTGCTATTGAGATGACAGAGACATGGGTTATCGCTGCGCGCTTCGTACTGATTATGGAATCTAAACACACCGCCATTTGTGTACGAATCGCTGTCTTCGGAAGGGGCCAGCATAAGGATATCTTTCAGGGTCGCTTCCGTTCATTACGTCGCCGTCTTCCCCCGCTTCTCGCCTCTGCGCATGTGTGACGAGATCACAGCTTCCTGTCATATCTGATCTTGTTGAATTCTCGTCATGACTGAGGGATATACAATTACAAACAAACGCGGGTGGATGGGAGAGATAAGTTGGAGTTTCCCACGGAGCAAAAGTGACACAAAAAGAATATAAACGTATAAAGTCATCGCGAAGTGATTTTTTAGATGTGGATTTCCACGTCTGCCTTTCAGAATAAATAGGAACGCTTTCAGCTGTATTATAAGATAGAGGGTTTAACACGCACGAATATATTTAAAAGTTGTCCTTAAGCAAAACATTGATATTACTTTGAATTCAAATAAATAATATGTTTGTATCAAATTGAAAAATAAATTCAACAAACTATATATGTATATATATATATATATATATATATATATATATATATATATATATATATATATATATATATATATGATGGGCTCTCCCGTCGATTTCGACGTATGAGTGCCCCGCGCGTGAATTTGTAATTGCAAGGGTTGCGCAATCACCAGCAACCGTTCTCTTGAGTCGGCATTGCTTGATTCCAATGGCAAGTAGTAATACAAGACGACTGGAAACGATGCCGAGATAAGCAGAGAGCACATACAGCACCTGGTATTCCCAAATGGTCACCCATTTAGTACTGGCCAGGCTCGACACCGCTTAACATCGGTGATCTAACGAACCGGTGTTTCGACGTGATTTGCCATATATATATATATATATATATATATATATATATATATATATATATATATATATATATATATGTATATATATATATATATATATATATGTATATATATATATATATATATATGTATATATATATATATATATATATATATGTATATATATATATATATATATATATATATATATATGTATATATATATATATATATATATATATGTATATATATATATATATGTATATATATATATGTATATATATATATGTATATATATATGTATATATATATATATATGTATATATATATGTATATATATATATATATATATATATATATGTATATATATATATATATATATGTATATATATATGTATATATATATATATATATGTATATATATATATGTATATATATATATATGTATATATATATATATATATGTATATATATATATATGTATATATATATATGTATATATATATATATATGTATATATATATATATATATATATATACATATATATATGTATATATATATATATATATATATATATAGTATTTCGGTCAAATTGGTGTATTTAAGTTCCGTGTATTTCTTTTTCCATTTTCTTCCCTTTTTCGCGAATACTTTCGATTTGATTTGTCAAATTATCTTCAGTCTTGGTATCGTTGCAAATATTTCTTTACTGTTGGGTTTCTTTTTAAACGGCTACTAATTTACAACTTAAAAAAGCGTCTGTAAAATTGAGATGTTACATGCGAAAGTTATTACGTTCTAAGCGCGTGCAAGATTAAAAAATACGATTGCTTAACGGCTAAGAATTTGGTAACGTTAATTACTATGCTAGATACGTTAAAATGGTGTGACTAGTTTCGTAATTCACATTATTGTGTGTGTGGTGTTTTTATGTAGAGATCTTCAAGACTTTTTTATATTTTGATGTTGGTATCGTGGTGTATTATTTTAGTATTATAAACTAGGAAGTGTCTATATTGAGAAGGGGATATTTTAAAGTGTCTATCATAGTAATTAACGTTACCAAATTCTTTGCTATTATGCTAGAGACTTAATTAACCTTACTAAATTCTTTACTATTATGCTAGACACTTAATTAACGTTACCAAATTCTTTGCTATTATGCTAGACACTTAATTAACGTTACCAAATTCTTTGCTATTATGCTAGACACTTAATTAACGTTACCAAATTCTTTGCTATTATGCTAGACACTTAATTAACGTTACCAAATTCTTTGCTATTATGCTAGACACTTAATTAACGTTACCAAATTCTTTGCTATTATGCTAGACACTTAATTAACGTTACCAAATTCTTTGCTATTATGCTAGACACTTAATTAACGTTACCAAATTCTTTGCTATTATGCTAGACACTTAATTAACGTTACCAAATTCTTTGCTATTATGCTAGACACTTAATTAACGTTACCAAATTCTTTGCTATTATGCTAGACACTTAATTAACGTTACCAAATTCTTTGCTATTATGCTAGACACTTAATTAACGTTACCAAATTCTTTGCTATTATGCTAGACACTTAATTAACGTTACCAAATTCTTTGCTATTATGCTAGACACTTAATTAACGTTACCAAATTCTTTGCTATTATGCTAGAGACTTAATTAACCTTATTAAATTCTTTGCTATTATGTTAGACACTTAATTAACGTTACCAAATTCTTTGCTATTATGCTAGACACTTACTTAACGTTACTAAATTCTTTGCTATTATGCTAGAGACTTAATTAACGTTACCAAATTCTTTGCTATTATGTTAGACACTTAATTAACGTTACCAAATTCTTTGCTATTATGCTAGACACTTAATTAACGTTACCAAATTCTTTGCTATTATGCTAGACACTTAATTAACGTTATTAAATTCTTTGCTATTATGCTAGACACTTAATTAACGTTACCAAATTCTTTGCTATTATGCTAGACACTTAATTAACGTTACTAAATTCTTTGCTATTATGCTAGACACTTAATTAACGTTACCAAATTCTTAGCTGTTAAGCAATCGTACTAATAGACAAAGAAGGGGTACAAAGGCGGGGTGATAAGCAGAGCCCATACACTCTTTAAGCAATTTTAAGTTTGCAAACCTGATATTTCGTTCGAGTCTCCAGCTCTAGAAAGGTTGTCGATCAAGACTAAGGAGGCCTCCCTTACCCAGAATATATATATATATATATATATATATATATATATATATATATATATATATATATATATATATATATATATATACAAATATATACATATATATATACATATATATATACATATATATATACATATATACATATATATATCTATATCTATCTATCTATCTATCTATCTATCTATCTATCTATCTATATATATATATATATATATATATATATATATATATATATATATAGTATGTTTAAGAAGGCTGTGGGCAATGCAAAGTGCCGGATAGGTTGTAAGCTGGAAGGACAAAAATAATGAATCGAAATAGGACTTACTATTTATTGATTCTTAAAATCTTACATAACAGCAAGTGTGGTGTTAGCTGTTTGTGTGTTGCCCGGATGATTATTAAAAATAATTTATTTAATATTTCGGGAAAAACGTCCCTTTGTCAAAAATAATAAATAACAAAGGAAAAATCCGTCTGTGTAGAGAATTCACCAAAATGGATGCCAAAGGGTAGGGTAGGGTAGGGGCAAACCAGTCCCGCAGAGAATAGAAATTAATAAATTTTAAAGTTATGTTTTGTATGTAGTGTTCAAAAATATGTGTGAGTGGATCTCGTGACGCTGATTGAGGGTTTAATCTGGAGATGAGGATCGATTCTATGATTCTTAGGTCCCCAATGTTTCTGACAGAGGCAAGGGTAGAGACATGAATGTCACGTTGAGTAGTGTGGCATAATGTTGTGTGCTTGTGGAAAGAGGATATATGGGCGTTGATATGCTCTTTGATGCGTAGGTGTAGCGGTCTTGTTGTGTTTCCTATGTAGAATTTGCTGCATTTTGTGCACTGTAGTTTGTATACACAGTTGGTGCGGTGGCATAGATTAGTGTTGGGGATAGGGCAATTGGTCAGGGAGCAGGGTTCGGGTGTGTGGTTAGTATGTTTCTTAAATAGATGTTGGCGTAAAGAAGTGCCAGTGTGGGTTAGTTGGATGTCAAAGTTTTCTTTGTGTATAGCCTTGCGGATGGAGGTGGTGATTTTATCACTAAAAAGGAGTTTAAAGAAGCAGGTGTTGGAGAGGGTGCAGTGTCTGCGTGTTTTGGACTTATTTAGGCGGGTTATGGTTGTAGCGGAGTAGCCATTAGTTTGGAAGGATTGATGGGAGTTTTTAGTTCGTGTTATTTTGTCAGCAGCAGAAGAGCATTTGTTTTGTATGCGTGTGATCTCATTGTGGACATAACCTATTTTGGCTTTTATGGGAAAGCAAACTTAAAATGTATAAAGAAGTTTTTGCAGGCAGGTTTCCTATAGAAGTTGGTATGTATAGATGGTGATGTTAAGGTTGAAGTCAAGGAGAGAGAGAGAGAGCCGGAATCGTTGGGGGTGTTCTATGGTGAATTGTATGTGAGGGTCGGTGTTGTTAAAGATGTTGAATATTTGAGTGGCTTCATCACGAGAGGATGTGAGGATTAGTATGTCATCTATGTATCTGGAGAAGAATATATAGGAGAGGCAAGTTCTTAGTGCTCGTTGCTCTAGCCGGTTCATGTAGGTGATGGCTAAGAGACCGGAAAGGCTAGAACCCATGGGGAGGCCGGTGATTTGTTTAAATGTGTTGCTGGAAAGTGAAGTATGTGTTGTCGATGATGATGCATAAGAGATTATGGATGTCAGGGTGTTAGTCCGAAGAGCTCTAGCTTGTCGGAGGAAGATATGTGGTCGGTGATGAGGTCTATAGCTGGGTGTGCGGGTATTAAAGTGTAGAGGGAGACTACATCGAGGGTCAATATGTAGCTGTTTGACTGTAGTTGTTGGCGTTGGAGCGAGTGTAGTCTGCTAATGACTTAGTCGGAGCTGCTGACATGTGCCGGGAAGGTGGGGAGTAACGGTAACTTTAAAATTCATTAATTTCTATTCTCTGCCGTTTTACGACTCATCAGTGTGGCTAGACGTAGCGAGCACATTAATCCCGAGATTCGAACCCCATACATTAGTCACTATCAATTGTGACCGCAGGAGACTCTACCTACTGAGATAACAGACTTGCGACTGTGGGTGGAAGAAATATGTCACTTTTAAATTCATTTTTATTCATTTGTTTACATGTTTACTATATCGAATACCTAGTGGATTCAATTCTTTGTTTTGGATAAATTTGACAATTTCTAGAGAGGAAAGAATCACCGTCACATCTTGGCTAATAATTGATGTATTCTCAATATTAAAAGTGTATATCTTAGAGGGTCAGTTACTCACTCGAAGAAAACACCCTGAACTCCCACCACGACCCCTTGAACATTGATCACACGGCCTTCATGGTGTCCTTCGAAAGATGTCTCAAAACAAGTTTGATCCGAGAAATAAGCTCGTCCTTTTGTAAGCAGTATTTTTGGTATCTTTCTAAACAACGCCCCGCACATACTAGTCCATAGGGTTGCAATCAGGCGATTTGAGGTAGGACAAATGTTGGAACTGGTGAAATCGTGGAAGTTCTCAGACAGCCACTTCAACCTAGACTCTGAGTTTCGCTGTCACACGCATGTCTTTTCTTTAGCCACACTCTTCACCAGCACTAGATAACAGTGGACAACAATTCACTATAGCTATTTGAATTGATTCTGAGCCCCTTTTTCAAAGATATGGGGCGACATGACGTTGTCTCCGCTGGAAACACAGCCAAAGATTATCACAGTTTAAAGGAACTTGATCTTCATGATGTTCCGGACTTCGTGCGAACCGTAGGCGAGCCACCTGTTGTTCTACCTGTTGTGCTACATGTTGTGCAACTCATCCTGACAGATGTCCTTCTCATCTGAGAAGAACCAGGCAGCGTTCCAAATTACCTTTTCATAGCGGACTTATAAACAGCGAAGAAAACTGTGTGCTTTTTAAATCTGTAAACTGAAAATTTATACTTATAGAAAGTGAAAGATTCGACTAAAAATACTTATGTGAGGCTGAGACGTTGAGAACAGGAGTTTCTTGAGTTCCTCAATTGTTTCCGGACGCTTGCTAGCTAGGTTGATTCTGTAGCAGGGGGTCGAACCTTGCGACCGTCTGAGATTATCATTCCCTACATTGATGAGAGCGAAAGCTTGAAACGCTGGCGTATGTAGGTAAAAATAATTTAATATTATTTACTTAAAATTAATATATATATATATATATATATATATATATATATATATATATATATTGAATCAGACGTATATTATCATGGTTGATGATCTACGTATTTATATGTATCCCCCCCTTTATAATAAAACCCACTATGTATTTATTTGTATCTATATTAATATCCACCCCGTTACGCAAAAGTTAGCGAGTAAAAAACTACCGGATTTTTTTGTTAAACTTTCCAGTTTGAGACGTTTTCTTTTTGTTTCATTTTAATGTGTCACCGCTTATCAAGGCCCAAAGGTCACTCGAGAATAAAGGTCAATGAGATTATCGGTTAGCGATGAACACCACATTGCGAGGATTGGAAATGAAGGGTAAATGGTTAAATTTAGGCGGACAAGATTTTGTTAAGATTGGACTTTAAAACGGACATGTTGTAGTCAGCTGGGAAGCAGCCTCGTGGTATTGTGTTCCATAGATTGGAAGTTCTTGGAAATAAACTTTTTTCAAGGAAGATTCGTTTAGAAAAAGAAAGGACTTTTTTTAGTAGACTAGTTTGTTTCAACTTTACCGATTGAGACGTTATTTTATATGAATATGAATATTAGTGCGGATCCCTGCGAAGGACATTTCTTTTTTCGTAGTTTTTGACGGAGGTTGTACACTCGTTTTTATATATTTACGTAGGCGTGCATACAACACACACTTCCGCTTACCCCTCCCACCCTCATATACATTGAAGCCCCGCATATCTGTTTGCATGGTTAACGAAAATTACAAGTTTGAAATAAATTACTGCAGATTATTTAAATTTGCTTATTTAATTATACAAATTAACACGTGCGAGCGGCGGCGGCGGCGGCGGCGGCGAAACCAACTTTCCGTAAAGATATCTCGTGTGCCCGTCCTGAATTAAAATAGCTCAACGCCTATCAAATTCTGCATTTTTGAAATAACTTTCAAACATTTCAATTACATTTTTGAAACGGCCTCGTGCAAACTTTTAAAGGGTTATTTTAATCAAATTTTAATTCCATAGATTACTGTATTGCTAACTATATATACGTTTATTATTCTATTTCTATATGTAAAGTACTAGAGAGTGTACCTGTCCCCGGACGGGCTAATGTTTCTGAGATACTTTTGTGAGTTTTGATAAGTGCAAGAAATCAGATTCCCCGCATCTTTTAAGCAATCAAAGACATATTTCAAATCTTTCTGTAATTTTCACCTCATTCATGTTGTAATATGTTTTCTCTAAGTGAACACTAGCACTTTTTAGGCTTTTACATATCCGAGGAAGGCATACGTATTAATAGAAACGTTATCTGAATTAACTAATTATTTATATCACATATAACTCACCTCCAAAAGAACCAACAACACATTTAAACGTGCTTTCGAGTGCCCACCCCCAATACCAGACAAGGTTTTAAAATAAAAGAACAGCGAGTAGGAGTTTTCTGAGATTGGATTAAATGTCAATGTATAATAAAAACACAGACTATCCAGGAATAATAAGCAATCGCTTAAATCTCAGCAAATGTATTTGTAACGAGTAATAATCAACCCTGTATATCGTTAAGGGGAACCCATTTAAATTATTTACTCTAAATGAAATTACCGTACCGACTATCGCGAGACACAAGTAATGCTAATTAATAAATAGTTGAATAAATGTAATGTAAACACATGTAATTATTTATCTGAGAGCTGAAATATATAGTCAAATAGCGAAACATTTTTGATAAAGAAGGTAAGTAGGTTAGGTCAGTAAGGAGAAACTGTTGCCAGGTTTTCATTATTCCTAGCCGAAATAAGTATTCCCAAAAAGAAAAGCAAGCGAAAGACATTATATTCTAACAGATAACATAGCGGAAGAAAAAAAAAGATACATGTTAATCAGAATCAAATATCGATTTGTCTGATGCCTTTCTACTCAGGTTTAACTTAAAAAATCCAACCAACTTATATATAATTCCGATGAGGTGTTGTCTTCTAGGAGTGAATCGAGTGAATGCTCGTGTTTATATAATAGTGCTCAAGTAGAGCTGTATATCATTTAGTATGAATTTTTATTTATGCAAACATTTTGGCTATACATTTGCAGACATGTTTCGGCTCTAGCTAGAAATCAGCTGAACATTCTCAGGCCAAGTTCTTAGTATCAAGGCGGAGATGAAAATGAATAAATGAAAAAAAAAATATTTTTGGAGACGTTATAAGTAACATGGTCACATGACATGACTTTACTTAAAATATAACAAATTTGTTACTTTATTAATTTTTCCTATTTCAACTATGATTTGATGTTTTGAGTTAATTCTGGAGCACGCGAGATGAGTTAATGGTATTTATCTTCCTCCCACAGCGGTAAGATGTGACACAAGGTCAGGAAAGTGGAATTTGAAAAGGGAGAGCACTTATGACCGTCAAAAAATGCTTGGGCAGCCCCGTCGGCATTCTCCGGTAGGTGCGCTTCAGGCGATTAGCAATTAACTAACCCCTTCTCAAAGGGTGAGAAGGCAAAGCCTGGGAGGGTGGACCTCCTAGAACTACACAGGACAAACCTACAGACCGGCGAAATCGAGGCCCGAAGGCCAAGACGGTACCGGTCTATGGGGTGCAGTATCCATCGGAACAGATACTACACTTTCTTCTTAGCCAAAAGGCCAAGATGAGTTAATATTTACTGCAATCTTCTTAATTTCGAGTGAGGTGGAGGCAGTAAGTTACCACCAAAGGTTACGTTATAAAGTATATCTCCCCCTCCCCTTTCTCTGCTTTGATTGACGACGTCATACTTTTTTACATTACCCATTATACCCACCTCTGTCGTAATGGGTGACATCACAAAACGATTACGTCGACAAGTGGATAAAGTTCCACGGAGTTTAAGTAGTCTCGTATACCCCCCCCCCCTCCGAGGTCTCGACAGTGCGTCTATTAGTCGGGTCAAGGGTCTAGTGATTGGGTCACGGGGTGTCTATCTAAAACATCATATATGATCTATCTTGATTTATTGATGACGTCATTATTTTGTGACGTCATTCACTGTCAACAGTTATCCCCATTTTTCTTTTTAATGGATGACGTCATTCCTTAGTAAGGTCGTCGACTGTGCACTATTGTCTTAATTGATGATGTCACCGAACCATGACGGCATCCACTTTGTACGGGGACAAAGAAAGAAGCAGGTAAGACAGTATACACGCAAATTCGCTCATCATTCGTCATACGAATTGCGTTCACTGTAAAATCACATATGTGTATATATAAAAGTGTTATTAAGCAGATGCATACACACATTGTATATATATATAATATAATAATATATTTAAAAGGTTTCAAACTAGCAATTTACTAATAAAAAATAATCCTACCGACAATGGCTTACTAAAAACTAGTAATGCCATATGCGTGTTTAAATGTCCTATCGAGAATGTGTCTCTGCCAACAGCACGTATATTGGCATGACTAGAACCAGTATTTCACGTCGATTAACTTGCCACCTGACCTCCCCTCAAAGCTCCATTTACAAACACCTTACAGCACATAACATCTCCAAAGATAATTTTAGAAATATCTTAACCGGTAGTACATCCATCCTTGCTGTGTCATTTTGCGGTATTCGCCTCCCCATAATGGAAGCATTGTTCATTCAATTAAAAAAGCCCAACATCAACCATGCTCGCTATGAGGGGTGCGAAGGCGTGTTGAAATGCTGTTGAATGTTTTTAATGTTTTTAATCACATGGAAACGTCTTCTTAATAAATTCACCAATTTTATTTTGCATTGATCAATCATCCGCCTGAAGACGACCAATGATGGTCGAAAACGTTTGCGTCAAATATGGAGATTTCCTACACTCCATGATTAATAGTACAAGATCTATCGTTCGACGAATAGAAAGATTGGGTCACACCTGACATTATCCTGTATCTCTACAAAGCCACCATACGCCCATGCATGGAGTATTGTTGCCACATCTGGGCTGGTGCAGCATCTACTAGTCTCTCCCTCCTTGACAAGGTCCAAAAAAGAATCGTCAACCTAATAGGTCCCTCACTGTCAACCAAGCTCCAGTCCCTGTCCCATCGTCGCAATGTAGCATCCTTGTGCTTGTTTTACAAATACTTCAATGGATTATACTCCGATGAATTGGCTACTCTGGTGCCCCCTCGGCGTAAATTCACTAGACAAACTCGATAATCAATTAAATCTTATTCATTCACTGTGGAGGTCCCCAGATGTCGAAGAGCTTTCTACTCAAATAGCTTCTTTCCTCGTGCTGCTGGCCTCTGGAACTCCCTCCCTGCCCCCTGTTTCCCCGACAGTACAGGCATGCAGAAGTTTAAAACTAATGTAAACAGACAGCTCGCTGCGCAGATCCCAATTTAGGTTGACCCCCCCCCCCCTCCAACCTTCTCTCCTCTTTTTTCTCAGTAGCCCCTTACGTCTACAGTGGCGTTCTGCTTTGTTTGGGGTGAACTATGTTAAAAAAAAGAAGAAAAAGAAGGAATAAACAGAAGTTGGCACTTCTGTTCAACCATAATATATATATATATATATATATATATATATATATATATATATATATATATATATATATATATATATATTAATATATATATGTATATATTAATATATATATGTATATATTAATATATATGTATATATTAATATATAAGTATATATTAATATATATGTATATATTAATATATATATATATGTATATATTAATATATATATATTAATATATATATATATATTAATATATATATGTATATATTAATATATATGTATATATTAATATATATATGTATATATTAATATATATATATATTAATATATATGTATATATTAATATATATATATATTAATATATATGTATATATTAATATATATATATATATATATATATATGTATATTGATATATATGTATATATTAATATATATATATATATATAAATATTAATATATATGTATATATTAATATATATATATAAATATATATGTATATATAAATATTAATGTATATGTATATATTAATATATATATATAAATATATATGTATATATAAATATTAATGTATATGTATATATTAATATATATATATATATATATTAATATATATGTATATATTAATATATATATATTAATATATATATTAATATATATGTATATATGAATATATATATATATATATTAATATATATATATATTAATATATATGTATAAATAAATATATATATATATATATTAATATATATGTATATATTAATATATATATATATTAATATATATGTATATATATATATATGTATATATTAATATATATATATTAATATATATGTATATATATATATATTAATATATATGTATATATATATATATAATATATATATATATATATATATATATATATATATATATATATATATATATATATATATATATATATATATGCTCCCTCCGGTCGCATATTTTTGCTATTTGCTTTAAGTTTCATATTACATACATTACATTTTAAACTAAGTAAAAGGTAACCACAGGGAAAGTGTTTAGAAAACAAAGTCTTTAAATTCTCATCGATAAATAGAAGAAAGTTGTAAATTGGTAGTTATTTTATTGTTTCAGAAGACGGCATAACAAAATTTATATTTGGCGGACCTATAGATGACCCACCCTCCAGTCTAAACTCTTGAATTTAATTGGACAAAAATAAATTTAAATATATAATTAGATATTCAATCTAATCAACTATAATTTTTAATTTTATTTTCGCTATAAAGAAAAATATCCACTATGGAATCATTTAATTTTCTGGGATTTAAGTCATGTAAGTTCGCACTTAAAGATAATTCGTAGCATTCTAAACTAAACGCATTTTCGTATTAAACATTTATATGAATTTGAAAATTTTCTAATTCATTATTTTTAAATTAAAAAATTTGATTCACTAAATTTGTGCGTTATAACATTATTTCTAATAAGATTTTAAAAGCAAACAAAGCCATAACGTTTTAATAAAAAAATCAAAGTAAATATATTATTTTTGAGGGACTCGCACGATAAATCTCAGATAATGTGTTGTTTACATGTTATTAATCAACGCACTCCTGTCTTGTGCCCATCTCTCTCTTCCCGCTCTCTTTTTCTCTCTCTTTTTCCCTCTCTCTCTCTGTGTCTCCTTCTCTCTATTCTGACGTCACGTTAACACCTGTGGATTTCTTGAAATTAAACTTTCTTATTACACTAACTCCACACAAAGAGGAGGTAATGCCTTGGAGGATGGTATCATGACAACAGAACAGATACTACACTACCTCCACACCTCTAAAAAATGGAGGAGGTAATGCCTGGGAAAATAGTATCATGAAAACAGAACCGATACTACACTACCCCCACACTCACACCTCTCAAAAAAGAAGGAGGTAATGCCTGGGAGGATGGTACCATGACAACAGAACCGATACTTCACTACCTCAAAACCTATCAAAAAATAGAGGAGGTAATGCCGGGAAGGAGTGTATCATGACAACAAAACAGATACCTCTACACTTCTCAAAAAGGAGGAGGTAATACTTGGGAGGATGGTATCATGACAACAGAACAGATACAACACTACTTTCACACCTTTAAAAAAAGGAGGAGATAATACCAGAGGGATGGCACGATGACAACAGAATAGATACAACACTCCATCCACACCTCTCAAAAAAGGAGGAGCAAATGCCTGGGAGGATGGCATCATGACAACAGAGCAGATACTACACTACACTATGCCCCTGAATTGAGCATTTAAAGATGATACATTAGTCTGAAATAGTATATACTTTACTATTTCATAATAAGTACAATAGTCTTAAGTAGTATAGTTTTGGCTTTAGACAGGCAGACAAATACATAATCTCCATTATTAATATATATATATATATATATATATATATATATATATATATATATATATATATATGTATATTCAAATTTAAATCAATGACAAAACTCTTTTTGATTTAACTTCAAAGATCTCCCCTCAACTTGAAAAATCCATAGCAGCAGATATTCCATTGTATAGTGCGATAGAGCTAAGTATATACACGTATTTTGAAAGATTTAAATCATTTTCAAATCATATTCTAAATAAATAGTACACACATCTCTTTCTTTGTCCTTCCCCCCCCTCTCTTTCTCTCTCTCTCTCTCTCTCTCTCTCTCTCTCTCTCTCTCTCTATATATATATATATATATATATATATATATATATATATATATATATATATAGAGAGAGAGAGAGGCAAGGGAGTATATAGGATCCCATTGAGCTTAAATGTATATCCCTTCGTAAAAGCTTAAATATAAAATAATAAAGCACTAAAGTAGTCCTCTTAAAAAGATTAAAATATAGATATAATGCTACTTAATGTGTCTAGAATCCTTATTCTAATTTCAATAAAAACCCATTACATAATTTTGATTCTAGAAAATGTCTCAAATTTAAGGCTTAAGATTAAGGGGTCTTAAGAAGTAACTGAAATTCAGGGAATCTTGCTTGATTGGGGGCAAATGACTCTAGATCAACTTCAATGCAAATCTGATTATTGTAATTTTCAAATGAGACGTTGTGCCCATATTCTGCCCCCTAAAAACCTTTTAAATACTCTGAATAAACTAAAATTTGGGGAATATTTATTAATTGATGTCTCATACTTATTGTTAAAATCTCACTAAAATCGTAGCTATCTGAATTTCCCACACCCTTTGACCTCCCTGTTTAAAAGTAAATTAAACTAAATATAGTCCACATTTTGACTCCTTACACTTAAAAGCTCTATTCCAAAATTCATAAATATCGGTTATTTCGTTTAGGAGTACAGACAAATATAAACATACCTAAATTAATGAAGAAAAAGATAGAGATATAACAATATAAGTCCGTTTTTCTTATACGAAGTGTCGGCTGATGGTTTAGTTGACTGCTCAAAATGCATTCGGGTTTCATATCACAGTTTGAAACGCCAGCTTGTTTCTGAATATACTGAAGAGCAATAATACGGCGAAACATAAATAAATATATATCGATAGATAGATAGATAGATAGATAGAGATTATACAATAATTTACTTCTGACCTAATTTTTTCTCTAATAATATCCACACACCCTTTTTTTTTGGGGGGGGGAGATTTCCCGTGCGCGTTTTTATAATTTATGGGTAATTTAGTCCGCACGTAACCATTCAGTATCCCACAATTTGATTCCTCTCGCTAGTTTCTGGTCTTGTATTCAAAAGCATTTCCGTTTCCGGTCAATGTTTATGACATGACCGACATTTATTTATAAGCTTTCTCTCAAGGTAAGCATTTACACTCGCTTACAGAAGCTATATAACAGGAATCGTTGAAAAAAAAATAGAATGATTAAATGTTGCTGTCATTTCTGAAAATTAAAACGAGAATATATACTACACCAATATAATGAAACGGACAAGAGGGCAAATGTACAATTCAATCTTTCCATTTTTGACATTTTTTTTTGCTTAGAAATAATTAGCGTTGAGTTGACCGTTTCCGCCTAAATAAAAATAAATAAAATAGCTAGGGGAAACAAAAATAAAAAATAAAAAAATAATAAAAAAGGAGATATTTCATAATAAATCAAAAGAGAAAACGCTTAAAAATGTTATCTTAGCAATAGTCTTTGATTTAACACATGTTTTTTTTTCTGGAAACGTTTTTTCTTTAATAAGGTTTAACACAGCGTAGGCCCAGGTCACACATTTCGTTTTCTTACGAATAACTTTAATATTAAAATTTTTGCTGCCCCCCCCCCTCCAAAAAAGCGAAAAAGAAAAGAGGGGAGGTGATTGTTGGACTAATGTAGTATTTACCTCTCTTGACCAATATTTTCTTTTTAATATAAATGTTTGACACAAAATGGTTTCTATTTTCTTTAAAAGGAAAGGTGTTATTAAAAATAGTTTTGTCAGTGAAAAAGGGAAAATCATTGCTTATTATTAAGTAGTTCCTACTCTTGACAATGGTCAGTCAGTTTTTTTCTCAATATAATCTTCAAAATAGTCTTTTTTTTTCAGAAAAAGAAATGTTTTTTAATTTATTTATTAAAAAAAAAATTTCTTAACAGTATATCAAGTTGATATATGTCCATATTATGGCATTTTCTTCATGATACTTTAAATTTATTTCTTAATGAGGTAACTCCATGAGTATCCTTGGTATCAAAGTATTATTATTGTTAGATCAGTATATTAGAGTTAAATCCTTTGAACTGTTTTCAAGTTATCTCCCCTGAATTATACTGTAAACGAGATAAAATGACCATTTGAATTTTGAAGTACGAAAATTGATCGCACATGTGTAGTGCGATGTTCGAAATTGAGGACGAGTCTTTTACTTTGTTGGGCTTTGAAGGTCAGCGTTTTTACATGGTTATTAACCGCTGGCGCCAAAAGAGTGACATCATAGATATTTA
Source organism: Sepiola atlantica (assembly GCA_963556195.1). Lineage (NCBI taxonomy): Eukaryota > Metazoa > Mollusca > Cephalopoda > Sepiida > Sepiolidae > Sepiola > Sepiola atlantica. The sequence goes on along the minus strand of OY744541.1, from coordinate 47,057,282 downwards.
GCATAATGCCGCCCAGTATTATAAATGGTAAGAGTTAATGCTGTGTCGGGGGCACAAATAGGCATAATTCATGCGTTTGTGGGTAGCTGGTAAGACCTAAAAGAAGATAGCCGGCCAAGTTGGAGGCTCTTATATGCTATATGGAAAATAACAAGAGGCATTTGTTTAAAACGATACAAATGCGGTTCCAAACCCATGACAGCAACAATACTCCTCTAAATTTAACCCTCCCCCTCCTCATCGTGGCAGAGACAACATTGTAGTATCAAAGCTATGCCGTCTGAAACTCCGATTCTTGGCAGGGCCGCCAATGGCGGAAAGGTTTGTCGGCGCAGTTGTAGAATATGTCCCAAATGCAAGGGAGATAACTACATTAACAAAACGATTAATTATATAAAAATTATGTCTTTTGAGAAGAGAATTTGGGAGCTGAAAACGTACACAGCTGTATTTTTCTTTGAAATTTTTAGTCGTCGATTCCTTTTTTGTTGTTTTTTTTATTTAAACTAAGTAAAAAAAAACTTTGTCATTAGTTATTGGTAAAAAAAAAAAAACTTTAGAAAAACTTTTTTGTTTTGTTAAAAATTAAATTAGGAACACTTTTTATTTAAATTAAATTGGGAAAACGATAACTACTTTATCTGACTAAAAAATGAGCAAAATCAACAACTTCGTTATCGGCTACATAAAAAATTTTTTTTTAAATTTAAATTAGATAAACAACTCGGCGATTGGAATTTAAACGTCTCTTACTTATTATTAATTCTGACGTATTTTAGGGAAAACAATATTACAGACTATCGTCGTAGTGGAAGCAAAATGCTTAAAAGGAATTCAAAAATAAATAAAAGCAATTTAAAGAGATTTAAAACAAGAATCTAAAATAAACATTGTTTATTTTTAGTGAAATTACGAAGAATATTATTCTAATGCGAAACATTTTTGAGTCAGTATTGAAAACAAAACAAAGAAGAAATCGACGGCTAAAAATCCCAAAGAAAAAAATCAGTTGTGTACGTTTTACAGCGTCCCAAATTCTATTTTCAAAAGACCAAATTCTTTTATGATTAGTCGATTTGTAAATGTAGTTATCTTCCCTTGCATTTGGGATATTTTCTACAACTGCGCCGTTTTGGAACGAAACGGTATAGGGCCGCGACCCGGCTAAAAGAGCTCCGATGAAAATTCAAGGGGAGTCGACATCAGGATCCGTCGTCCTTTGGTCGTCTCTTCCTCTGCGTGTGGTTAGCAAAGACGTGTCAGATATTGAACAAATCAATGGCGTGAGAGTGACAACGTTCTACTACACCACTCCTTTGGGTGTTCTTGGCCAAACATTCCCCAACTTCGCATGCAACCGCTGAGCCTCGTTGCTCTTTGATCTTCTTCTTCTTCTTCTTCTTCTTCTTCTTCTTCTTCTTCTTCTTCTTCTTTATCACCGATCATATTAGGAGGCGTGACGGAGGATGGGAGCAGTAAGTATTATTTACCTCCTCTTCGGGAGGTTAGGCACAAGGCCAGTTTTATCTTACTCCCACAAGGTAAGATGTGACCCAAGGTCGGGTCGGGAAAGTGGGGCTTGAAAAGCCAGCGCCCGAGAAGGTGAGCACTCTGGCCATTAAAAATTGCCTGGCCAGCCCCGTCGGCATTCCCTGGTAGGGGCGCCTCAGGCAGTAAGCAATAAACTTACCCCTCCCCAATGAGAGGAGACAAAACCTGGGAGGGTGGACCTCCTAGAACTGCACAGGACAGACCCATAGACCGGCGTAAATCAAGCCCCGAAGGCCAAGACAATACCAATCTATGGGGTGCAGTATCCATCGGAACAGATACTACACTTTGATCTCGACCAGTAAGTGAAAACAAAGAAAGTAATTTTATTGTTATGAGCATAGTGAAAAAGTACATACTAGTGATCCTCATTCAATCCCGAGCCACGTCGGGTTTTCCTGCTAGTATATATATATATATATATATATATATATATATATATATATATATATATATATATATACACACTCGCAGGAAGACCTGATTTTTTACCCTGTGGATTATAAGACACACACACATATATCCAGGGTAGGTTTATATTACTTTCATTCGCGAGCCATGAAATCAAACAGATGAACTTAATGAACTCATGAAACTTACCGGTTCATTGTGGAACTCCGCCCAGTTAACGTGTCAATCCTTTGTAGAGACGTTTACGTTCAAAATAAACTCAGTTCCTCCACTTTGTAACGATTCAAACAATCTTGCTTTAATCGGAAATCCCGCCCTTCAATAATATA
>OY744541.1:47027491-47049991 GCA_963556195.1 Sepiola atlantica | reverse complement strand
CTCTTACTGTTATCTCTTTGAGGATATTGTATATGATCTATTTGTGAACGTTGAAGGTTTGTTTGATATACGGAATGTGAGATAACTTACTACCTCATCGTTTATATCCACTAGATTTATGTACTGTCATATTTACTATTGTCATCTTGGATGTTACAACGTTTCGGCCGATGTAACCGCCGACCTTCTTTAGTTGCATCTTGTCGAATTTGGGATATAAAACCATCACATTCAATGTTTTTTTTTACACAAAATACGTTTACAATTTTAATTTAATAAAAACATTTTACTGATGTTCTCTACGCTAACACGATGCGAATTAAAAACAAACAAACTGGCCCTGACTTGTGTATATTAGTAGTTATTTACAAGATGGCTGTTCTATATGGGTGCTACCAGATCAGGCTGTCTGAAAATACTGGCTTCCTGACTTAAATTGCACCAAACATTGATGTTATTGTTTTTCCTTTCCCTTTGCAAAACTCAATCATGTTCTGCAAAGCCCAAAACAAAAACAACAATTTTCCTCTACAAAGCAACCAAACGAAACACGATGAACAAATATTTGAAGACATAAAGAACTTGAAACATAAAAACTTTTGCCAAAATGACCGGATTTGGCATTAAATAACTCGAAAAGGGTTGATATGCCGTAAAACAAAACAACTAAAATAAACATTTGAAGACATAAAGGACTTGAAGCATAAACACCTTTTACCAAAATGACCGGATTTGGCATTAAATAACTCGAAAAGGGTTGATATGCCGTAAAACAGAACAACCAAACAACCAAACAACCAACTGTTCTATATAAATAAAATTACCAATTTTGGAAGAGTGAAACTTTGTAGAAAAAATTCTTTCGCGACTAGGATGCATCGCTCAGCGTAGAACGACCATCTGGTGAATAATTTTAGCAAGCATGTAAATCAATGTAAATAAGTCAGAGCCGTTTTGAAATTCGCCTCCAGTTAGGTTAGAGAAACAACGATAGTAACTCTTTTTACTAAATTAAATTAAGCATATCTTTCTCCCTTCCCTAAAAAACATCAAATATGATGGTTTTACACGATAATAAATTATTTTGAAATCCGAGTGGTATTTTCTTAGGATTTCCCTAAAGTTAATATTAACCGACTTTTGTTATCAATAATAAAATCCGGTTAATAAAATTCACCATCTTCAAATGTCAGTGAAACCGTTTCTCAGGCGGTTTAGTATATATTTCTCGTTATCAGCGAGGTCGTCTGTAAAAATAACAATATTTGTTAGGACGAAAGAAATATGTTTCCGTTTCTACACAAAAGTTTTAGAACAAAAGTTCTGGTTTAAAAAAAAATGTTTTTGTCATCTACGCACTAATACTCTCGGAGAAGGTATGAACCCACAATTTTAGTTCATTGGATACAATGAATTATTTACAACAGGGGTTCTTAACCATGGATCCATGTAGCCGTTAGGGGTCAATGGATACGCCACAGGGATCCCGTGATGGTAAAAAAAAAACAAAAAAAAACTAACATTTATATTTATGTACAGTATTAAGTCACGTGCTGACCTATTTGACATAATAGTAAGACTGATCGCTAATGAGCCGGGAGACTAGGGTTTAATCCTCGGCTGACTCATACCCCAAAATTTAAAAAAAAATGGTACTTGATGCCCTCTTGCTAAATACTCAGTATTATAAGGTGAGGATGAAAGATATATGGAGTAATACTAAGAAAGGAATGGCGCCCTCCCCTACATTTTGGTGTAGTAGCTAATGAAAAGGAAGCCATCGGGTCGCCCTCGACTACGGTCACACACTTTATTTTATTAAGTTTTTTTTTTTTAACAGATGTGTTTGTGATTTGCTGTTTTCCATACAAAGCTATTATTATACTAAAGCTGAGTTAATCAACGTTTGTTTCCCTAAGGCTTTTACCCATATACTTTTACCACACAAAATACATGCTAAAATATACTTTAGTTCTGGTTTTGTCAGAAAACATTCTGTTTTCTTTTATGGTTCAAATTAACCGTTACCTGTAATTAACAGAACCAGTCACCCAGCCCCCCCCCCCTCTCTTGGCTATCTATGTATGTATTACTATCGCAGCTTCTCACTCTGTGTTGATTAAACCACTCTCTAAGATTTCTTAATGCCTCTGTGAGCATTTAGATTAAGACTGACTCTCTTTCTTCAGCGTTACCATCTAATTTACATACGTATGTCTGTACACACCACCAACACGCATGTAAATTATATGACAAAATAATACGTGTTTTTACTTCTATATAAGAATAATAAAGAATAATAATATTTTGAAACAATAATAATAATAATAATAATAATAATAATAATAATAATAAAAATCAAAGAATCAAAGGTTACAAGAGAGAGGGTTAAAATTATTTGGAAATAAACTATACAGTGCATTCTTTAAGAATACTGCATTTAGAGATAATGACAGTTGGAATTGGTTGGTCAGGGGTGATCTCAAAATATCTACTGAGAGCACCTTAATGACAGTCCAGGAACAAGCCACCCGCACTAGGTCCATCAAACATTACATTGACAAAATTGCAGGATCACCGATATGCCGATTGTGTAATGAAAGGGAAGAAACCTTAGCGCATATTGTATCTGAATGCCCAATGCTATCACAACATCAGTATAGAAAATGGAGACACGACAAAGTCGCTCAGGTATTACATTGGAATATATGCAAACTTTATGAATTGGACCACAATGATATGAACATAAGCCAGAACTGGTACAGAAAAACGACAATGTCAAACTTCTTTGGGACATGCGCATACAGATTGATAAAGTTCTTGAACATTCAAACTCCGACTTAATCTTTCTAAACTAAAGAAAGAGAACTTGCTTAATCATTGATATAGTCTGCCCCTTCGATACAAGAGTGCAGAAGAAAGAACACGAAAAAAAAAATCAAGATCTAAAATGGAAATTAGTTAGACTATGGAATCTAAAGAAGTAAAGGTGATTCCCGTTGTAATTGGAACGCTTGGAACCATAAGGAAAAGCCACCATAAATGGCTTAAACAGACTGACGAGACAATTTCTTTGCCAATTCTGTTAGGAACAGCGAAAGTGTTAACGTACAGCTTGAATGTGTAAATATTGTAAATCAAGGGAATTGACTTGATGTTCCCAAAAATGAAACTCAAACTAAAATCATCCAAAAGTTGAGACTACTATGAAATAATAATAATTATAATTAATAATAATAATAATAATAATAATAATAATAATAATAATATAGAAGCAAAGAGACTTATTATTTTTAGTTATGCAAGAAGAAAGTAAAATAAATAGTGTTAGTGGTTGTGACCCAACGGGGCATGGGTACGTCTAGTTTTATATATATATATATATATATATATATATATATATATATATATATATATATATATACTGTATATATACTGTATGTATGCGGGTAGGCATGTTGATAGATAAGTGTAAGAGTACGTACAACCTAATATTAGATTAAAAAAAAAAAGCTTCATCATAGAAAAATTAACAAGAATGATCTAATTCCTATTTTACTCACGTTAATTGTTTAGAGTGAATTGGGTTTTGACGTTATTTTTAGCCTATTTGCACTTAATTTTTAGTTTTTAGAAGAAAAAGAAATACTTGTTTTTTATCGTACATATTATACAGAAGAAATATTTCGATGTGTGTGTGAGCGTATGTGTAGGTACATACACACACACACACACACACACACACATATATATATATATTTATGTTGTGTGTGTGTATATATGTGTGGGGGGTATGAATTTATTGATGGATACTAAGCATATTTGTGAATGTATATTAATAAGCATAATGATACTTAAAAGAAGGGAGAAAAACGACTAAATAATAGATGGAAATATTAAAGTAAGACTCTAATTGTTTACATTCGTATATTGTCTTAGCAATTCACTTGATAGTACGATTTACAAATAAAACATAGTAAAGATTAATGTTTAAGATACAGATCCCCGTATAACTACTTTTGAATCCTTAGAATACTTTAATAAATAAATAAATAAATAAATGAATATATAATGCCCATTCTGTGTTTCGAAATCGTGGTCTGGCTAAATATGGAGGATATATTTCGCCGTGAGTATAACCCCCCCCCCCTTAGTTTGGCATTTTAACTAGTGACTTACTACTTGAGTGATGAATTCTGAGTAGGTAAGCTTATCTCAATATTGTTAGAAAGAGTTTATTAATAAATACTATATAAATTCCATATAAACACTTATGTAGAAGAAACTTTTTTAATAGTTGATTGAATGAACGGTTTGACACAATGAGACTAGCTCTATAATGATCTGCTTAAATGAGTTTCGCACCCTAACGACTTAAATAAACATTCAGGTAACTTTAATAAAAAATAAATTATCTTCAAATAAACTGGAACTTTATAAATAAATTATAGTACATATTAAATATTTTAGCAAATATTACCGAATTAAAGTTTTTAAATTGTTCGCACTAATTCTTTTAGGAGATACTAGCTTTGAACAAAAAAAAATCAAAATGGCGGATTAGTTTGATCTCACACGTGTGAGTGTTTGTTCTATTTTTTTTTGTTTATTTTCACCCTAAAATGAAACTGATGTATGGTGTGGGTGTTTTTTAAGACACTCTAATCTAAGAACTCTTTTATTATTTGTGAACTTTTTCTGATGATTTTGTAGTGTTGCAGAGACGATATTGACATACAAATGTTGTTTGGCACAAAACAAATGAAACGGACCGTTAAATATATCTCACAGAAATTAAATATTTTTGGAAATGTGAAAAAATAAAAATAAAAGTAATAAAACAAACCATGGTTATTGGAATATAATAAAAACTGTTCTATATTTTGCTCTGTTATCAATAATTGACAAACATTGAGCTGAATCTTCAAAGGAGACTACAAAGTAAAAGGATCTGATGATATATGATAGTACATATATTGTCTTTAATAATTAATTATATATATATATATATATATATATTTGTTTCAAAATTAGCTTAAATTGAAAATGTAATAGAAACAAAAGGAAACTTCCCATTGAAATGCAGCGTTGATTTGAATTAAATTTTTTGTTTCTTTAATTTACACAAGGGGGAGAGGTGATCGTGGTGAAGTTGATATCGACGTCGACCTTGTGCAGCCAATTTCGAATCCTGTCGGTTCCATAGCACCACTTTAATTATAGATGTTGGCAACCTTCACGTGGCCCCTCATGATAGTACCTTGGTTCTAAAAAGAACTGGCGAAAACAATGCCAATAACAAAATTGAGCTGGTCAGGAGTCTTACCATGTTTATTAATAGAAATATACTTTTTTATTTGCACAAAATGGTTATATTTCAATTTTACGTGGCATCGCCATCACTTTCTGTATGAGAAACAGTGAGAATTATTTGCTTTATACTTTGTGTTTGCCATACATGATATGAGGCAATGTATCTATATTATAAAGAAAAGTAAGATTTCCGCTATTTCTTTAACAAACTGTCCTCTATTATTCTTTGTTTTGAGCTCAACCTTAATAGAATATTGCACACTATTTTTCAGTATCGACTGTTAAGCATGCACCCATACTTAACATAAGTAGTACGTGCGGTGGTTCGTACTAGCAAAAAGTGGTTCAATTAAGACCCCGTGATTTACAATATTTATTGTGCTTCAGTAGTAAATGACCATCCAAAAGAACTGCTTTGCCGTTAAACAGGCACACGAAACCAAGCTAAACCAAATCAAGTCGAACCAATCAAACCAAACCCAATAAAACCAAACTAAACCACACAAACCAAATCTAACCAAGCGAAACAAAAAAAAATCAAACCAAACCATACGAAAACCATAACGAAAAACATGTTAATTATTTTAAAAACTGTCGACGTTAAATGAAGTATTAAAAATAGTGTTTCTACTTTGATTCACGTGACTTTCCTGTAGTGTTGAAACCTAGGTCCTCAAAACTGTGGGTGACTCCGTCCAGGTTCTATAATATTTTTGACACCGTCATAGGCCATTTTCATAGTTGCTCTCATAGAATAATACTGCATTAAGCCAATAACTCGACACTAGCATTGGTTTTGTTATTCCAAGAAAACAGCGTGATAGAATATGTTGAAAACGCAGCTGTGCAAATAAGCTTAATATTTTTTTTAAAAGAATACAACAATAGGCTTACAATTTCAGTTTTCTAAAGATTTCATCTTATTCCATAAAATCTTTACAAAGTTCAGTTGTTGCATACGTTTTTCTTGCGTTATTATTGCTTTTTTATTTAGATTTATGCAAGTTTTTCAATCACTACACTAATCTCTATATTAATAAAACTGTGTGGCTACTTCTCGCGTGTATGTGTGTACGTTTCTCACCTCTACGTGACTTACACATTATTTTTTTTATTCACGATTAATCTATTATTTATTGAAACTAAAATACAACAGAGTAAATTAAATTGTTTTTAAATAAGATTTTAAAAAGTTTTTTTCAGTAAAAGGAACTTAAAAAAATCTTATTTAAAAACAATTTAATTCTTAAATTCAATCTCCCTGAATGCATTTCAGTTTATTCGTAAACAAAGCAAACCATTTTAATCTTTTGTAAATAGTTGAAAATAAAAGTAAATTACTTGGTGTACTTGGAATTTGGAAACATTTAAACTGTTAAATAAAAAAAAATCATTTATGGCATTAAAATTCTTAGCAAATCCACATGTATTAAATTTTTTGGAAGCTATTTCACCCGATGACTATATAGAGATTATAACAACGCTATCTTAACTAAATTAGTTATAGTATTTTTTATTCAATTCTTTGAAAAATTTGATTACATTAATAATTTAATGACCAAACAATGGCGTAATAATTAATGAGTAGGTGCAGCTAGTCAATATTAAATGGTTCGGAAATGATGGTTATTTTTCAAATTATTTTGAAAGAGTTTATTTCGGTTGTAATCTTTGTAGTGTTTTATCTAAACGTAAAAGTAAAAGATGAGAATTAAAGCTACGTGTCAGGATATGAAGTCATGGAAGGAAGTCGCATGTAATTTTGAAGCATAAACCTCCTTAATAACAAAGACAAAAAAGTAAATGCGTATAAGTTTATTGCATGTAATAATGCTTCTCGGACGGTAGCCAATATGAATAGAGTCTGGTAAGACGAGCCCATAAGTGATTGGACATTTGGAAAGCGGTTTGAGAAATTTCGTTGTTGTTGGGATTTACGACATGTCAACAATCTTATTTTTTTTTACCTTTATTCACCCCAAACAAGGCACATTGCTACTTAGACGTAAGGGGCTACTGCGAATAAGTGACGATACTTACAGGGGCATCCTAAGTAGGGAGTTGAGCAGCGAAATGTTTGTTCAAATTACATTTTAATTTCGGCATGTTAGTATAGTCACGGAAGCAGGGAACAGGAGTGAATAGCAAATGCTAGCAGTTCGAGGAAATAAACTATTCGAGTAGAAAGATTTCCAGCATTTGGGGACCTCTACAGTGAATGGGTGGATTTTGGTTCTTGTCCGATTGATCAAGAGTATTTACGTTGAGGGGGCATCAGTGCCGCGAGTTCATCGGAGCACATTCCATTGAAGTACTTGTAAAACATGCACAGGAATGCAACATTGCGGCGATGGGACATGGGTTGGATCTTGGTTGACAGTGTGAGACCTATTAGATTAGAGACCTTTTTTGGACCCTATCTAAGAGGGAGAGTCTAGTGGTTGATGCTCAAGCCTAGAAGTAGCAACAATACTTCATGCATGGGCGAATGGTAGCTTTATAGAGATATAGGATATTGGCAGGTATGAGAGGTTTTCTAGTGCGGCAGAAGGAGCCCACCTTCTTGCAGCAGCCTTGGCAATGTCTTCTATGTATTTGTTCCAATTTATGTTACCTGTGAATGTTAGGCCGTTGAGTTTGAATGATAAAATCTACGATAGAGTGCTATTAGCCATAGCAATCGGTGGCTGGAAAGGTTCTTATGAGTCATTTAGTTTCTTTGAGTCATTTTATACCGAACTCGCACAAGTATTTGTATTTTGTTTTCTCGGCCTTTTGGCTAAGATCAAAGTGTAGTATCTGTTCTGATGGATACTGCACCCCATGCTGGTGTTGCCTTGGCCTTCGGGTCTTTATTTACACCGGTCAATGGGTCTGTCCTGTGCAGTTCTGGGAGGTCCACCTTCCCAGGCTTTGCCTCCTCTCTTTGGGGAGGAGTAAGTTTATTGCTTACTGCCTGAGGCGCCCCTACCGAGGAATGCCGACGGGGCTGCCCAGGCAATTTTTAAACCCCACTTTCCCGACCCAACCTTGGGTCACATCTTACTTGTGGGAGTAAGATAAAAACTGGCCTTGTACCTAACTCCTGGAGAGGAGTAAATCAATACTCGTTAACTACTTACCAATAATTCCTTTCAAAATATAACTTATAAACATATACGTCATTAAGAAGGAAAATTAAAACATATAAGACATTAATAACGAAATTTAAACAAGAAGGACACAGATACATTTATTATATGCGTTCAAACTTGGTCATAATGCCTCCCAAATAAACCCCAATATCAACAAACCACGGAGAGAAAGGGTTCACAAGAGATCCAACCGTGCGAAGATGGTTTCAGAAATTCTGTAGTTGTAACGAGAATCTTAAAGATAAAGGACAACCATGCACTCGTAACAATGAACGTGTGAAAGCAATTGATGAACAAAGCCCAGGCCAAAATATCAGAGAAATGTCCAAGACACTTGTATTGCCAGTATTTCAAAGGTATCTGACAATTTTAAATAAATTGCTTATGCCGAAAAAGCCGGAGAAAACTATTTACATAAAACTAATAAATACAACTTTTTATCTACGGAGATTTGGTGTCTGTTATTATTATTTAAGAAAATACAAACCAAGAATGGTGATGTAAATACAACAACTACTACAGCCTCAATCATATTCGGGGCTAAAGAATCATTATCACTTACCCAAGGCGCACCAGCAACACCTCACGATACCACCAGACTTTGTTGTTTCCACTTCACTCTGTGTGAATAGCAAATCTACGCTGATGCAGTTATATTTAACTTTGAACCGTTTTAACACAATTCCATGTGTCTCTTGAATATATGTATGTATATTTGCTTAAAAAATAAAACTGTACCGTTTGTTTTTCCAAATTATTATCATTTTTGTTCCAATCAAGGGGAAGACAAATAAATCCCTCCTCTAAGATGGCGACAATTTGAAAATAATTTCGACCAGAACAAGATATTTGCCGGAAGTACATAGATTGAATTCTTCTTCTTAATTATATGCTGCAACAATCCACAAGAAAAAAACTGATGAACAAAAATAAATATTGATTTTGCATAAATAAAACTATCGATGACAAATAAAGAGACTTGGTAGAGTATGGCACCTAACGTTGTATCGAGGGCCATTCCCCTAGCATGTCGAAAAATTAACAAGAAAGATAGTGAAGAGAGAAAACTCCGTGGTCTTTAACGACGCGTGTATAAGAAATGACTTGCTGCCGAAATACACACACACATACACACACACACACACATATATATATATATATACATATATATATATATATATATATATATAATATATATATATATATATATATATAATATATATATATATATATATATATATATATATATATATATATATAATATATATATATATATATATATAATATATATATATATATATATATAATATATATATATATATATATATATATATAATATATATATATATATATATATATATAATATATATATATATATATATATATATATATATATATATATATATATATATATATATATATATATATAGTAGTTCGGAGTTATCGAGATGGTGATGACCATTTTGCTATGGTATTATTTACCTCCTCTTCAGGGGGTTAGGCAAAAGCCATTTTTATCTTACTCCCACAAGGTAAGATGTGACCCAAGTTCGGGAAAGTGGGGCTTGAAAAGCCAGCGCCCGAGAAGGTGAGCACTCTGGCCATTAAAAAATTGCCTGGGCAGCCCCGTCGGCATTCCCCGGTAGGGGTGCCTCAGGCAGTAAGCAATAAACTTGCTCCTCGATAAAGAGGGGAGGCAAAGCCTGGGAGGGTAGACCTCCTAGAACTGCACAGGACAAACCCATAGAACGGCGTAAATCAAGCCCCGAAGGCCAAGACCATACCGATCTATGGGTGCAGTATCCATCGGAACAAATATTACACTTTGATTCCATAAAAAAACACACTTATATTTAGGCGGTTGACCTTAAACTACCCTTGACCTTTGGCTTGGATGAGAAACGTAATTAATATTATTTTTTTTATCATGAGAGGATTTAAAAAATCAGAATCTTGATGCCATGTTTTACGACTATATTATTTTTTAATGAATAATATCAAGTTTTTCCGTGACAAAGAAAAAACACAAGACAACTTTAAAAAAATAAAATAATTAGATTATTATTAGATCGAGCTAGTGTTAAGGAGAGATTCAGAAAAAATAATAGGTAATTTGGGCTGTACATAATTATACAATTAGGATTTTTATAAATAAATGTGGTTATTAGAAGACTGGGTTAGTATTCAACAGAAATGAAGACAACACATACATTATCTGTACTATCTTAAATCCGTAACTTTAAATTTTGGTTTTCATTAATGAATGCTTGTAGGTTATACAACCGCGTGTCTGAGTGTTTGTGTGCATGTGGGTTTTTTTACTGTGTCCGCATGTACAACTCGACTGATTGCAACCCCATGAACTTTTATGTGTGGCGCTCCGCTTAAAAAGACATCAGCTTGCAATATCCAGGACGGGCTGATTGTCAGGATCAAACTGGTATTCAGGCGTGTAAATGCTTCTTGCTTTAGGTTCAGGTCCCACCTAGAAGCCGTAGTAAAGGTTAAGGACAACTTCTCCACGGAGGCTGCATTCAGAGATACATTTTGAATAATGAGTATATATCAATTATTTGCCAATATATGGTATTTTTTCTCTCTTTTCCCAAAGGTGTCAAATTTGTCCTAAAGATTCTGTATATTCGTTCCCTTTTTCACTTTTACTTCAGTGTAAGTTCTCAGAAATCAAGAGACCTCTCTCTGAGGCTAACACGTGATCTCTATATGAGATACATAGATATCCGAGAGTCCCATTAAAGTTCTTCTTTATCTCTCAAACGTTGAGTTTGTAAAGAAGTTAAGAACATTAAATTTCCTTTCCTCAATAGACCAGTTAACTATGTTATAGTATATATTTCTTTCTGTGTCTTGATCTTACCGGATTCCAGGACACGAATTCATCTAGTCTGGTGGAGTATCCAGCTAAGTGCTGTTACTTGAGGTAACATCACTAGGGAAAGGTGCACCATTCCTTGTATAGGCGTGTAGCATAACCGAGGATATCGTATTTGGGCCTCGAATACTATGTTATTTTTAATATTTGGTCAGGGTTTACTTGTAGGGGGGGAAGCATGCTTATGCCAGGTTGTCCTGACAAACCCATGTACAGAGAGACCTTATACACTCAAGGACAGTGTCTAGTAGGTATTCAAATTCTCTCTGTGTATGTATTTTTTCTGTGTATGTATTTCTATGTATGCAAATATGCGTTCGAGCGTTAGCGTGTGTGTATACGCATATGCATGTGCTTGCACATGTGTGTGTGTGAGATAGATAGATAGATAGATAGAGAGAGAGAGAGAGAGATAATTGATTTTCACATCTGTTGGCTCATACAGATCGCCTTTTCCCGCCACCAATTCTTAACGTCTGCCATAAAAAACACGCGCGCTTCGGTTCTTATCTCTATTCTCGCTACAGCCTGCGCCATGTTATTTCAGCGATCAAGCCGATGTTTCCATGGCGGTTATCTGCCCCCACATCCAGCTGGACTGGGTCAAACGCAGGTTGCTATCAATTCTTAAGGTAGGGACATTAAGACCTGACGTTATCCAAAACTGAACAAGCACACCTCCTCCTCCCCAACCTGATTTTCGTCTAGATTTCTTGAAGGTTAGTTTATACCAAACATAAAACGTAGGAAAATGGGAATGGTTCTGGGTCTAGTAAAGCCCCCAACCCCCGAAAAGTAGATGAATAAAAAATAACATAAAATACAAATCCTTAAAAAGACGTTAGTTAGCTGATCATAGGTCATGTGAGTATATATATATATATATATATATATATATATATATATATATATATATATATATATATATATATATATATATATATCAAGTAGAGTTGCCTGTTCTTCTGTGTTTCCGTGTATGAGTAGCTGGGCCTCAATTTTCAACGGTTGATCCCAGAGCAAAACAAAAGAACATTCTAAACGGTGACCCAAAATGGTTGAAAAGTTATGGCAAAACATAAAACCTATAATACCAAAAGACGCTCTAGTCGGATGTGCTCGTCGAAAACGTGACACTTGATAAACAATTTGACACTGAGTAGATCCATTTGATATTCATACTTATTGCCATTGTGTCAACAATATATTCAAATATGAATAGCAATAAATACTTGATTATATTCTGATCACCTTAGTTCAAGATTTCCTCAAAAGTGGCACCATAATTTCCCTAAAGTATTGCACGAATTAAATTTAAATATTTACTAAAAATTAACATATGAATTGATGGAAATAAGTAATACACCACGACTATGACTATGCAATCCCTACAGCTACATACGTAGAAAACGGAGCTGTTAAACCTGACATAGCGATATGGGACAAAAGGGAGAAAGTAGCTACCCTAGTTGAAGACAGTGTCCCTAATTATGTTGGCTTAAACAAAGGGGGAAAATAACAAAATACCAAGCTCATATGTACGACATGAAAAGAAACTTACATCTTAAGACCTTCATCATTCCAGTAATTATAGGAGCTAATGGACTCATAAAAAATAATTTAAAAAACTACATGGCGAATATACCCGATGAACCAAGTGCAAGAGAGATACAAACAATTGCGTTTAAAGGGACGGTTAGAATCTTAAAATGATCTCTCGGTTAGAGTGTCTGAAATAGCGGGTCAATATCTGGGATTCGGTAGGATGCCCCATCCTCAGCAAAAACAAAAAAAGATAAGGAAATAAACGCGCGCGCACACACACACACACACACACACACACACACACACACACACACACACACACACACACACACACACACATATGCGTGTATGTATATGCGTATAGTTTTTATATATGTAGGCGACTTCATTTTTCGAATTAATCACTAACAAGAAATTGTTATTGTGTTCTTTTTTCGACAAATAAAATCGATTTATCTCCGTTCTTTCGTCTTTTATTATAGAATAATTTTTATGTAAGTATATTTATGTGAATCAGAAGTGATGGTACTTCTACAGAATTTGATTTGAACTGTTTTTTTTAACCCTAACCCTAACCTAACCCTAAACTAAGCCTAATCTAAGTTTTAGGTTTAGTTCGGCAAATATAATCAAGTTTAAAAATATAACAAGCCGCGCATGCGTGGTCCCCCTCTGTATGTGACTCGATGTGGCGAGTGTGAAATGCAATGAATTTGGGCAATTTGGGGCATTTTTGACCCCCATTGTACCCACTGGGGGCGCGACCAGAATTTTTCTGAGGTCAAGGATGCTCATTTTATATCCAGAACAATTGCCTCTACATTTTGGCCATGTTTCAGAAAAATTGAATGGATGGATCAAACGTTATGGGAGAAAAGGGTAATTTTTTGCCATTTTGGGGGCTTTTGATACCCTGGGGGCGCGAACCAGATCTTTTCCACGGTCAGCGATACTTATTTTCTATTAGGAACAATTGTCTCCATATTTTTGGCCAAATTTCAGAGAAATTGAATGGATGGATGAAAAGTTATGGGGCAAAACATGTCATTTTTTGCCATTTTGGGCCTTTTGACCCCCTGGGGGCTAACCGGATTTTTTTTCAAAAATTGGAGAATGTCACTTTCTAACCTGACAAAAGTTACAACTTAATGCAAAATTTCAGAGAAATTCAATGGATGGTTACGGAGAAAAATCCGGACGGACGGACGGACGGAAATGCCTTAAAACATAGGTCTCCCGATTTTATAAATCGGGGGACCAGCAATGCTTTATTTTTAGCGGTTACAATGACACATGGTCTTTTTAGAGAACGACAGACTTGAACTCAGAAAAAAGATCTCTTCCAACCGAACACGAACAGTCCCTCCGCTTTAAGCCCCGAAAGCCCCACTGTCTCAGATAAACAGAGACGAAACCAACCCCCTCTGCCTGTTTTGCTGGAATAATATATATATATAATTATATATATATACATATATATTATTACTTTTTAATAAATAAATATTATTTATATATTCATATATATATATATATATATATATATATATATATATATATATATATATATATATATATATATATATATATATGTCATGTTCAAAAACAATCATCAGTACGGATGGTGTAACTGTACCACCGTTTTTATATATGTATATATATATATACATATATAAAAACATATATATATATATATATATATATATATATATATACATATATATATATACATATATATGCATATATATACACACACATATATATATATATACATATATATGCATATATACATACATATATATGCATATATATACATACATATATATATGCTTATATATATGCATATATACATACATATATATATGCATGTATATGCATATATATACATATATATACGCATATATATATGCATATATATACATATATATACACATATATATATATGCATGTATATGCATATATATACATATATATACGCATATATATACATATATATAGGCATATATATACATACATATTTATATATATGCATATATATACATATATACATATATATATGCATATATATACATATATATATATGCATATATATATACATATATACATATATATATATATATGCATATATATACATATATATATATATGCATATATATACATATATATACATGTACATACATATATATGCATATGTATATATATATATTTATATATATGTATATATATATACATATATATATATATATATATGTATATATATATTATATGTAGATAGATGTATATATATCTTGTCATTTAGGGTAGGCTACACAGCAAGACCACTTGAGAATTATATGCTGTTTAATCTACGGATATAAAAACACACTGACCAGGATTTCTATTTTCTGGAGTGGACATTCATTGTGTAGAATTTCAAGTGGTTTACTTTGTTAGAATGAAAACGATTATATCTCGTTTTAAAAAGACAATTAATTTTCCAAGTGAAGAATTCAATTTTTGGGTTTTTTAACTCTCGAGCGAGATATCCTTCCTATCACTGGCCTGTCGTCTGGATGCATTGTAACTCGACTAAATATGCATAATTATGCATGCAAACACTGAGAGTACTGGGAATCTTGTTGTTATTCGGATTTCAGGGAATGCCACCAGTTTTTGCCAGTGAGCGATTACTGATAACGATTTGTTTTACAACTGATAATGAGTAAACAATAATGTATAGCCGTTTCGATTATAGATCGATAAAATAATAAACGTTCAGCCTACGTTGCATCTTTTTAACTAGCGATAAAATAGGTAAGTAAAAAATAGCGTAAAGTACAAATATATATATAAAAAAAGTTGGTTCGCTTATCGTAGGTCATGTGAGTGTCTATATATAAAATAAAGTTGTCTGTGCATCCGGGTATCTGGGAATGATTATAAACTAACTTGCTTGTTTTCGGCTCTTGAAACAACGGGAAAATAGTGAGTAGTTCACACCTAGATAGATTTTGGAGGGTCCTACTAACCACTACACTTAGCATTTTATTTTCCAGCAATCTCTATGGATTTTTAGCACTCCCACTCAAACCGATGAATTTGTAAATATATTTAAAAAATAAAAAAACACGTCAAACCATTGGGGATAATGTTAAGTAGGTTTTGCCCATAGAGTGAATGTGGTATTTTGGTGACTGAAACTAGTTCAGAGCATAGACAAAGAGGACAACAGCCGACTCTCATACCATTCCTACCCAATTTCAGACTTGTGCCATAGCTTATTCCATAAATAAAATTTATTATACTATGAACTTTTTCATACAATTTTAAAGATAAATAAAATATTGGAATGATTTTTCAACGGTTGATCTAAGAGGAAAACGAAGGACACATGTTTATTGGACAGTGTGCCTCTCCCCAATGGCACTCGGATGTCAGTGAACACCACCTGTTTTTGCCAGTGAACAATCACTAATAACGATTCATGCTGGAACTTCTCGTGAGTAAATAATAATAATATGTAGCCGTTTCGATTTTCGATCGATCAAATAGTAAACGTTTAGCATCCATTTCAACTCTTCAACTAGCGATAGAAAATCTCCTGCAAATGGAAATTATTTTCAATAATTTTCTCCCAATGAAAACAAAATTCACGAAAAAAGAAGAATTCGTGTGAATGAAAACGATAATCATCGTTAAAATATTGGTAAATAAATATGAAATATCAACGCGTGTCATTATCGACAAACCAGCTGATATCATTACTATAATTTAATTCATTAGCTCAATTGTTTGACAAGTAGACGGAATTTACAATAATTTTCATTAATGACAATACTTCCGGTTTAATCAGCTTCCGTTGACAATTTTATTTCGTTTCGCCACCACTTACTTCAGAAATTGTCTCTCATAAAACGGACTTCGAGATAAAGAAAATAAAGTACCCTTTGGCAAATTAGTAAGCCTGATATAATTTTTATTTTGCTAAGAGTAGCCCAATCATTATAACGATAACGACTAATTTCTAACTTGTTCATATTTCCTATATCCTTACGTAGCCTTTTTAGACGTCATCATATTTACCAGTTTGAGAGAAAAAAATTCTACAGATTTTTAATGTGTCGTTGTTTCCTGGGAAAACTAATTTGACGAGTAAATATCATCCGCTGAAGTGGGAGGTGGCCGCCGTGGTGAAGTGGATAACGACGATGACTGACGAGATAGGTGTGTCGAGTTCGAATTCAGTCGGTTCCATTGCACCTCTTTCACATATGGAAACTTTGATTTTATGATTTTAGAAAGAATCGGGGAAACCGATGCAAACCACAGAAACAAGCCAGTCAAAAAGTCGTACCATGTAGAATAATTAAACAAATACACAAGGCTTACCAAATCTGATAAGAATATGGAATCAAGACTTAATAAACTTCAAAAACGGCCTATGCTAGAAACTTCATTTCTTTGATCAATCATAACTCAAAAACCAATGTACCAAATTTGTTAAAACTTTGCACAATTTTTTTTTTGGTAGGTTCTATAAGTGTGTAGAATTGCAGCATCATTAGTCAATGCAACCCAGAGATCCAGAAAGGGCAGGCATGATTTTGTGTTATCCGTGTGTACGTACGTACGTATGTGCCACCCTGTATCTCATCAACTATTTGATGGATTCAGCTGATTTTTGGCAAATATAGAGGTTCTAGGGTCTAGTTGATGGCATTTTAATTTCAGTTTACCATAATCCTTAGTTTTCCAGAAAATTCCAAAAATGACCATTGTATTGAGGCATAGCCTTTACAAAAGTAGTGACATTCCATGAAAAATGCCAGTATACTGAAATCATATGCCCTTAATAGGGTTAAGATGAAAATTCATATACACTAAATGTACAAAAGCAAGGAAATTCCAAAATGTTTACACTTTTATTGTCATTAAGGGTATGCGAGCACAACATGGCTATGTATTTTACTGGTAGGAATTTTTCTTCAGCGCACCTCACACACTTCATCCACTCATGCATAGAGATTTATACTGTAGTGATGTGATAATGAAATGGTTTGGTTGATATGTAGTCATACCCTTAATTAATGACAATAAAAGTGTAAAAATTTGGGAATTTCCTTGCTTTTGTACATTTAGTGTATATGAATTTCCATCTTAACCCTATTAAAGGCATATGATTTCAGTATACTGGCATTTTTCATGGAATATGAATAAACTTACTGTAATATTAATTGTACGAATATTAATTGTACGAAAACTTACTGTAATATTAATTGTACGAATATTAATTGTACGAAAACTTACTGTAATATTAATTGTACGAATATTAATTGCACGGAAACTTGCTGTAATATTAATTGTACGAATATTAATTGTACGAAAACTTACTGTAATATTAATTGTACGAATATTAATTGTACGGAAACTTGCTGTAATATTAATTGTACGAATATTAATTGTACGGAAACTTGCTGTAATATTAATTGTACGAATATTAATTGTACGAAAACTTAGTGTAATATTAATTGTACGAATATTAATTGTACGAAAACTTACTGTAATATTAATTGTACGAATATTAATTGTACGGAAACTTGCTGTAATGTTAATTGTACGAATATTAATTGTACGAAAACTTAGTGTAATATTAATTGTACGAATATTAATTGTACGAAAACTTACTGTAATATTAATTGTACGAATATTAATTGTACGGAAACTTGCTGTAATGTTAATTGTACGAATATTAATTGTACGAAAACTTAGTGTAATATTAATTCTACGAATATTAATTGTACGAAAACTTAGTGTAATATTAATTGTACGAATATTAATTGTACGAAAACTTAGTGTAATATTAATTGTACAAATATTAATTGTACGAAAACTTAGTGTAATATTAATTGTACGAATATTAATTGTACGAAAACTTACTGTAATATTAATTGTACGAATATTAATTGTACGAAAACGTAGTGTAATATTAATTGTACGAATATTAATTGTACGAAAACTTTTAGCTTTGAACTAATGCCGAATACACTTTATGTCTATTTATTTTGCGGATTATAAAAAAAGGGTCATTTAGTTAAAAAAATGATGCAATGTTTTTTTTATATTATTATGTTATCTTAATTTCTTTCAATTTATAAAACACGTATTCACTTAAAATTCATTTAGACTTACATGAGATTGGAACTCGGGTATTGACATCGTAAAACTACTACCTTAATATAGTGCACTCTGCCTATTCCTCTTTGTCGAACTAGTAACATGTTTCTAGTTGCGTACGAAGAGACAGACTCCAAAACATAACTTTTTAATAGTATACAGAAAGATTAGGGGGGAGTAAAACTTTAACAGTTTATACTTTATAGAAAATAGCCTCGTTTAACTTTTTGTAAATTCGACATAAGCGAATGTTATGTAAACGGTTTTATTTAAGAAAGAAAACCAAATGTTAAAATGGGTCAGCCTTTGTAATCAGGTCGAACAGTAAAAACAAAAAACAAATGTTTACGGTTTGAAGGAGTCGGTGATTTGGCCTGTGATTTTAAATCTCGATGAACGATAACATTTCCCGTTTACATCCCACCTTTACATCCGCCACGTTTGCCGATTTGCCATCTGCTCTTCTTAATTGAGAGTGAGGCTGGCGACGAGCGCATAGCATCACGCGCGTTAGACCCGATAGCAACGAGAAACAGAACTTGCCACACACACACCTGCACGGAATCAAGGAGTTCGACGTTACATCACGTGGCTTGTTTATCAAAAGTAAAATCAGTGTTTTAAAATCCCGGAAGGTGTAAACAGGTGTACATTTTACCATACGAGGAAGAACGTTATCGTTTGCTTGAAGCATTACGTGTAGCACAGAAACTATTGTAACTATCGGTTTCCTAATTGTTCTCATACACAAAATAGATAATAATAATAATAGTAATAATAATAATGATAATGATGATAATAATAATAATTAATAATTAATAATAATAATTAATAAACTATGCTGAAACTGCAGGAAATCTTAGAAATCTAATAAACTGTACCCCCCACCAAAATGCATCAGCCTCGGAGGATGGTAGGACAGAGGAGAAAGAGCTCTAACCAGACCTCCACTGGATGAGTGTGATGAGTACTGGGACCTTGGGGAGGCTTATTGCGACCCAAATTACAGTGAAGACCAATGGTCGTTGCCAGCGAGCAATCGATAATAAGCGGCTGTTGCGATAACGCAAAGTTATTTGCAAAGGTTATTGAAAGAGGTGGAGAGTCCTGGAAATCTGGGGAGATTGCTGTCACGCAGACTCCAGAGAACACCACCGGTTTTTATCAGTGAGTCATCTCTGATGATGACCTGTATGAGAACTTCCAATGACTACAAAAAATGATGATGATGATGATGCTGCTGCTGCTGCTGATGATGATAACAATACCAAGAAAAAAAAGAACTAAAACCTTACTTATAAAAATGTAACAAGGTTTATTTACGCTTACATTATGCACACATATCCATTTTCCTAAAACGTGGATATATGAAAAGGCGAATTTACTAATCTGTAATGGGTGCTTCGAAGTAGTGATCTGTATGGGTGGAGTGACCAACCACATACCAAAAGGAATGGCCTGGACGAAATAAGAGCAGCGGATAAACGAATGTTGTCGCTTTGGTGGTTAAACCGAAAAGAGAAAAACAGCTTTAGAGTCACGTCAATGGTTTACCGCCCGGTCTTCACGTAATCTGATAGGCTGCGTATTAGGATAAAACGACACCAACAAAACCATTATATTATATGAAAGCTTTGACAAGAGTAAGTAAGTAAGTATATATATATATATATATATATATATATATATATATATATATATATATATATATATATATATATATGTATGTATATTATAAATAAACATTAATTATTTATTACCTACAAACATCGATGTTTCATGCTTACGCAATCTTCAGTGCAGGAAGTTAATTCCCGACGGTCGGTAGGCGCGAACTCCATTCACAAATCGCCCCTGATTCGTAGTCAAGAGACTTACCCGTTGGCCACCACAAATTAGCTTGGAATTTAGGAGGAATTTAAATTTGTAAATGCCAAGTCGGCGGGAATTTACATCAAGCAGCGAAGAGTGATCAACAACAACAAACCGTGTTGGATATCGCAATGAAGCTAGTAGTACTGCTTGTTATTATATATATATATATATATATATATATATATATATATATATATATATATATATATATATATATATATATATATATATATATTGTATGTATATATTGTATGTTTATTGCACGGCATTAAATAAACACTTCTTTTAAACAGATGTAAAAAAAAAACTATGATACTTTTGTATATGCGCTTTATTTAGAACATAATTTGAAAAATGATTTAAATTGTCAAAAATACACGCACATACAAAATAGTCAATAGAAGCTATTTAACACAACTTTGAAAGTAATGAGTTATTTTTGTATTTTCATCTGTTTCTCTTTTTCTGGCATATTTTGTAATTCTCAAAACTACATATGACTATAATCACGAAGAACAAGTGTAGTAAAACATTATGAATTTAATTCTATACCAAGCTTTATACATGTTTTCCAATAAAAGTTAGCAATTATGTAGAAAAACGCACCAATTAAGGCTGGCAATTCAAGCTAGTGTTATATGTAGCACATTCATGAAAGTTGCCGCTAGACAGATATATATGCCGGGCAAAATATTCGAAAGTCAGTTCCATTTATTTTTATCAGTCTTTTAGTCTTTTAATAATTATAGTGTTTTTATTGAAATAATAAAAGCACTATAACTATACGATACTTCTTATTGGCGGAACATTTACTTTTGCTGTAACGTGGATGTGTACGTTACTACGTCCCAACATGTGACTTTGTAAACTAGCTAATTGCTGTGCCTATTTTTGGATATGTCATACCAAGAGTTAAGCGCTAACGGCTGTGTTGAGTATGTTATATTATGGATGGGCCCCATATCTTTAGAGGCGATTAAGTTAGCTAGTGTGAATTATGGCTGGGATCAAATGAGACAATGAGTGCGGGTCGAGCTGACATGCACTGGAGGGGATTGTTATGAGTCAATCATGTTTTGTCAGACTATAACAAAGTTACAAATTCGGCACAGACACAGGGGATCTCGGGTCAGAGAAGATCAGATATGGTACGATTGTGAATGTCGTGTCTGATTGGCCGACGCGAGGAGGTGTCTGTTACGTCATGTGTTTTGATAAAAAACGAGAGTTTTTGAGAGAGTCTGGGTTTTGGAAGTGAAAGCGTTAACACCACGATTTAGCCGCTCGTCGTATGGGCCGGATCTCGAATGAGATCCGGCAGAGATCCCCGTGCATCGTCACACCCCACAAGAGGTATGAATGAGTGAAGTACGGATTTGAGCGAATGGATGGAAACCCCTCCACAACCAAGACATCGAATAAAAGAATCGAATCTCTCTCTGAAAATAAATACATATTAAATTATATTTTACCTACATACGATGTTGTTTCGAGCTTTTGACTCTCATCAGTGTAGGAGATTGACAATTTCAGACACGAACCCAGTTCACTCTGTACACTATCGTCTTATCCTGTCGGCCATAGGAAATT
>OY744541.1:47004991-47022491 GCA_963556195.1 Sepiola atlantica | reverse complement strand
CCTAGTGGCTTTCTCGGGATTCCCCACATGTTGATCGTATCAGTGATTTTATAGGAATTTTTCACGTGTTTATCGTCTTAGTTGCTTTAATAGATTCCCCAAGTATTGATAATCCTAGTTGCTTTATCGGGATTCCCCACACGTAATCACCTTAGTGGCTTTAATACAAGCTGGTCCAGACCTTTGGACCCTATGCCCACACCGAAAAAGAGAATGAGAAGTACACAGTAGTCTATGACACAACTTATTAACTAGGGTGGAGGTTGCAGTATTAAATAAATTCAAATTATGAATAATAAACGTTTTTCTTAATCATTAAGTCATCGCAAGCGAGCCTCCAGCTATGAGAAATCACATTAAATATATCAAAGGTTTACAACGTGGAATGTAGATAAAACCACTGGAAAAGGAATGTAAAAAGTATTCTGATATTTTGCTGTGACCAACATAAAAGGAACCAGTAATACATAAAAGGAACCAGTAATACATAAAAGGAACCAGTAATACATAAAAGGAACCAGTAATACATAAAAGGAACCAGTAATACAAGATTTGAGTTTCAGCTTTCTGAATAATAAAAACGAGGCAGTTTCGGCTTATTATCTTAATTACTAACTATAATTGAGGTTTTATCAGAGGGGCATTGTCTTGTGTGTTAGGGAATTCGATCTGACGAATCGGAAATGAATCAATTAGATATATTGAAGAACGTGCATTTTTATTAGAAAATAACCGTTATTAGTTAAGCCTATCGAATTTCAATTTCAGGTCTCTTCATCAATTACGGTAACTTTCTAATGAGTTGCAAAATAAGACTAAAAAAACAATGATCCAATGAAGTATTCGTTCTCTAACGCATAAAGAAAAAATAACAAAGCAAAAACAACTTTCCGAGATAAGAATTGATAATCTGTATTATTTTGATTATTCGCACTACTATTCTCATCTATTCACTTTTTATATTACCAACGTTTCGGCCGATGTAACCTCCGACCTTATTCGGGTAGATTTTTTTCGAACGACAGAAAACATCATGGCCAAAAACTGAGTGTATTTGATTCCATGTACATTTGGAAAAATATAAAAGACATGACTTACATTAAAACTATACAAGACATGACTTGCATTAAAATATACACGACATAACTTCCATTAAAATATACAAGACATGACCTCCGTTAAAATATACACGACATAACTTCCATTAAAATATACAAGACATGACCTCCGTTAAAATATACACGACATAACTTCCATTAAAATATACAAGACATGACCTCCGTTAAAATATACACGACATAACTTCCATTAAAATATACAAGACATGACCTCCGTTAAAATATACACGACATAACTTTCATGTAAATATACAAGACCTGACTCCCATTAAAATATACAAGACATTTCAATTAAATATACAAGACATAACTTTCATTAAAAATATACAAGACATAACTTCCATTAAAAATATACAAGACATAACTTCCATTAAAAATATACAAGACATAACTTCATATATTGATGTTTCTTCCCTATATCGAGGCATATACTATTTGCAACATTCTTAAACTTGACTGAAATCATTTTACATCACGACATATGAAACCCAGGTACACCAAACAGACACTTTAATCTATAGTTTTTTTAAATATAGTACTCCCTCTCTCTCTCTCTCTCTCTCTCTCTCTCTCTATCTATATATATATATATATATATATATATATATATATATATATATATATATATATATATATATATATATATCCCGACAGTAGATTTCTTCTTTAGCTGGTAAAAATATGCTTTCTTGTGTAGGAAAGGCAATATCAGAAAGAATGACAAAGTCGACCCATACAAATAAATTTATATTGACGACAGACAACGCATTTGGAGAAATAGCCGAATACACAGTCACTAATAAGAAACAGTCTCGTGCTGACCCTGAAACAAACAAAAAAAGCGTCTTAGTATGATGAGCGGCACTTTAGGCATGGGGCCGGATTAGCAATAACTGGACAGTCTGAAATTGTTGCTGACAGTGAAGTGATAACCTACAATGAAAGATTTCGGGCAGACTGTGTAGAAAATTTCTTAGGCTTAGCTTCAGTATCAATAAGGTAGCATCCAGCATATGCTGCCAATATTCAAACGTCTATTTTTTATAAAACGTGTTAAAGTATATATTTTCTGAGCTTTCGATTGGCTGAAAGAAATATTTACAAAATTGCTGATTAAACAAGGTTCACACCTGCATTTTACTTCCACGATTGAAGACGTTCCTTTGCCTGCGTCTCTGTTTACGGGTAATTTTATTTGGATTTTCTTATGACTTCTTATTATCGGATCTCTTTTTTGGCTTTACTTCAAAAAATTTAATATCAGAAGGAAAAGGTTTCACGCCCCCCCCTCTACACACACACTTTTCCCACTTATTTGTTCGCAGTGACATCTGGCGGAATATTGGCCGAAGGTAGTCACTTTGAATTATCGGCGCGTACCGAAACGAAATGACCACACACACAAAAACGACAGCGACAAACAAAGTCGCCGGCAGCATGGCAGAAAAATGCTGACTTTGTCCGGGGGAAAACAGAGCTAAAAAACTCAAATCTGTCAATCTTCGGAATTAAAGATTTTTTCCTTGTTTCTTAAAGAAAAACTCCTCAAAATTCCAGTCACCGAAACAGAAGCTGGAGAGAAGATAACTGGAATGCGACTTTTTGTTATGATGTTGAAAAAGATTAGATATACATTCGGATTGTACACATCATAAGTTATTTCGACCGTAACTAGGTCTCCTCGGATGTGTTTCAAACCACAATTAAAAACTAATATATATATATATATATATATATATATATATATATATATATATATATATATATATATATATATATATATATATATATATATATATATATATAATGGTAATAATCCAGGTAAAAACATCCACAGGGTAGTAATCCCAAGAATTTCAACCGGGTTTATAAATATATATATATATATATATATATATATATATATATGTATTTGTATATATATATGTATATATGTATTTGTATATATATATATATATTTATATATAAATATATTTGTATGTATATGTTTGTATATATATATATCTATTTGTATATATATATATGTGTATATATATATATATATTTGTATGTATATGTTTGTATATATATATCTATTTGTATATATATATATATATATATATATTTGTATGTATATGTTTGTATATATATATATCTATTTGTATATATATATATATCTATTTGTATATATATATATATCTATTTGTATATATATATATATATATATATATAGTAAGCTATGAAAATATACTTATGGCAATTAAGCTACACAGAATCTCCCGCTGTGTAGCTTAGTTTCCATAAATATATTTTCATAGCTTACTACCTAGCTCTACTTACGTATCGAGCACTGTTAAAGTAAATGCTGAAAATTGATACATAAAAAAGTATATCTCCTTATAAAATTTTATGTGGATACATGAAATACTAGTATATATATATATATATATATATATATATATATATATATATATATATATATATATATAATCATGGAAACTGCTCCAGACAAGTCATGGAGCCACTTGATGTAAAGGATCTAACAAAAACGAAATATGATTATCACAAAGACAGTAGATACCTATTTGCCTTAGTTTTTCTAAGACTAAGGCTATACATAGGAGGAAAACAGTCAACAGGAAGAGAGTTCCATTAGCCTGCGGTTCTTGGAAAGAAGCTACTGAAATAGGAAGCTGTATCAAAATGAGGTATCAAAACAGCGAATTGATGGGGACAACTAGACAAACGAATCAAACGAGCTGGAACAAAGGAATCAGGGAATAGAGCAGACCATATATATATATTCCAAGACCTAAAACATGACTTCCCCCTTCTCCAAATAGACACATTTTAGTCAATAATGCAAAAACAATACACCATGATCCTAACATATATGATAAATAATTCTACACCCCACAATTAATTACATTAATTACGGGACTAGTCACAAAATTTTAAAGTGCCTCCCGTAGTAAGTAACACTAACAAATTCTTAGCCATTAGACATTATCATTTTAAATTCTGCATTCACATATTTTACGTTATCACGTTCGCATGCAACACCTCATTATTACAAACGCCCGTTTTACAATTAGTAAATACAAGCCGTTAAAAACTGGAACAAAAAGAAGAAGATGCAAACACAGCAAGACTAACCATTGATGATTTGATGAGTCGAATCGAAAGTACCCGCGAAACGATGGAAAAAGAAATCCTCGGAACTTATATACACTCATTTGACCGGAATACTAAATATCATATTCGGAAAATTGAAAAAAAAGAAGCTTCATAGAACAAAAATAACTCCGTGTTATTTAATAACATTTGCCTTAATAGAACATGCTGCTTAAATGCAGACACATAGACACATAATAACGCAAATTAATTCCCTGAACAGAACAGCTTTACACGACTTGTATGTCAAATCAAAATATAATGATACTAAACCTTATTTCCAGGATCTTTATTCAATTTTTATCAAAATCAATTACATGATTTTGATTCTAAAAAAAATGTCTAAAAGGCTTAAGCTCAAGGGGTCTTAAGAAGAAATAAAAATTTACGGAATCTAGCTTAATTGGTGACTGATGATTATGGATCAAATTCAATGCAAATCTAAAATATGATTTTTCAAATGGGACATTGTACTCATATTATGAAACCTTTTAAAATACTAGAAAGAAACTGAATCGTGGAGAATATTTATTAATTGATATCTAATACTCATTGTATAAATTGTCACAAGATTCGGAGGTATATACATTTTTACGACAGGCTTTTACTCTCTCTTTGCCTCTTTTGCCGTAAACTAGATTAAAATATAAATATAGCCCACATTACCACCCCTGACGCCCAGCAGATGCGTTGTAAAATTCATGATGATCCGTTAATTAGTTAAGGAGTGAATCCTGTGCATGCAATTATATAAATATATATATACATACCTAACTTTCGCTCTTTGTAAATAAACAAATGGAGCACGGTTCAAGTGGCGGTCAATGTTTATCTAAAACATTTCAAATATCATTTATTAGCGGCGCCTATCCGTGGCCTGGTGGTCAGAGCTAGTGGTTATAAACTAGATGGTTGTTGATTCGATCCAAGGCTTCGGATGGATGCTGGTCTAGCCACACTGAAGAGTTATGCTACAGCAAAACTGTCTGTGGATGACGATATATATATATATATATATATATATATATATATATATATATATATATATATATATATATATATTAGAGACTATTACTTATTTCGTTCAACGCTATTCAAATAGTCTCAGATTCTTACCCACGTAACGAGAGAACGACTTGTTCAAGTTTCTTTTTCTAACGATTCAATGGATGTTTTTTTTTCTATTTTAGTTCTGTAGAAAAAACAAAACATATTTGCTTTTTAAGAGTCTTTGAATGTCAAGGGCAAATAATTTTGGTAGAATTGTTTTTCCGAAAAGAATTTCACTTTTTTGAAAAGTGTGCGTCTATGTGTGTGTGTAAGAAAGAGATAGAGAGATAGATAGATAGATAGATAGATAGATAGAGAGAGAGAGAGAGAGAGAGAGAGAGAGCTATAAGGTGATTTGTAAAAAAATGGAAGAGTTTTATTTTTTTTGACTAAGAAGAAGATAACGCTTTGAAAGAAAAATGAAAAGGAGAAATGCGTTTCGAAAATATGCCTCCAGAAAACGAAAGGTTGTGTAAGAAAAAAGGGAACAAAACGACGATGTTAGAAGACGAGGATGAAATAAAAACGCGAACAGAATGTAAAGTAAAAGATGACGCAGAAACAAAATAAAACTACTTTGAATTTATTGTTTTTTCATGCCTTTTCGTGCATCCCCCTTTTTAACTATGCCTCTAAATTCAATCCTTAAAAGGCAAACAATGCACAGAACATTTACACTATCAATACAATAACAATATACCGATCAAATTCTGTTAAATATTGTATCCGATAGTCCCCAAAATTCCTTCTTAATTCCTTATTTTTACTATGAAATAGGAACATTTGATATGGTTACGTTTAATAGCGGCACACGTGTTGGCGTCTCTTCTCCAACACAAATGGCACAATGTTGCGTGTTGTGTACACTTGAAATCGGAGCATAAAAGGAAAAAGACAATACTGAAGAAAGGGTTTAATGTACACACACACACAATTGAGGGTGCAAATATATTCACTGTGCCATCTGTAAAAACTGCATATCCAGTATAGCAGCAATCATAAGTACATATACCAGAAATAACTGTTGGAAATAAGTCATACACCATCTACTATGACTATCCAATCTCTACAGCTACATACCTAGAAAACGCAGCGGTTAAACCTAATATAATGATATGGGACAAAAGGATGAAAGTAGTAACCCTAGTTAAAGTCAGTGTCCCTAATAGTGCTGGGTTAAATAGAGCTAAGTGTGAGAATATAACTAAATACCAAAGTCTTATGTACGACATGAAGAGAAACTGGAATCTTAGGAATAACTCCACCATCCCAGTAATGATAGGAGCAACAGGACTAATAAAAACGAATTTCAAAAGCAATCTGGCGAATATACCCGGTGAACCGAGTGCAAGAGAAATACAAATAATCTTAGGAATATCTCCATCATTCCAGTAATCATATTGGTTACCAGGCCCATAAAAAAGATTTTTAAAAACTATCGGACGAATATGCCCCGTGAACCAAGTGCCAAAAAGATCTAAATAATCGCCCTTAAAGTCCCTTTAAGGGCGATTATTTAGATCTTTTTGGCACTTGGTTCACGGGGCATATTAGAATCCTGAAAAGATCTCTCGGTTGGAGTTTTTGAAATAACGGGTGAATATACCTGCGCTGTTAAGCATGAATTTACATATATTATTTGGATTATTCGAACTACTATTCTGATTTTGGTCGTTAAATCTACAACCTTGTGGCCAATATAACTTCCGACCTTATTCAGATATGTTACATAACAAGGACTGTACTTCAAATGGAAAAGTTTGAATGACACCTAAGGGTCAGAGGTTACCTAAGAACGGAAGTCGACATATTTATACACATATAAACTCAGACACAATGTGTATTATTATAGAGATGGTTTCGCTTGAATATATACTGAATTAACTCCCCTTACTATTACACGGGTATCTATAGATATAGATATTTCGCTTTAATATATACTAAACTAGAAGAATACCCGCCCAGGATGGGTAATATTCAGAACAGTTTTGCACTTTATTTATGCCCCCTTATGTAGATTAAAATAAAAATATAATGATACTAAACCTTATTTCTAGAATCCTTATTCCAATTTTTAATCACAATCAATTACATAATTTTAATTCCAGAAAATGTCTAAACTTGAAGGCTTAAGCTTAAGGAGTCTTGTTTACTTGATGTCAAATCACTATAGATCTTATTTAATACAAATATGAAATATTTGAATTTTTAAATGGGAAGTTGTGCCAATAATATGCTCTTTAAGAACCCGTTAAAATATTCCAAAGAAACTGAATTTTTAAGAATATTTATTAATTGATGTAAAAAATCAGAGATATCTGAATTTTCACGAAGGGCTCTCAGCCCCATTCCCCCCCTTGCATAAAACTAAATTAGACTCTATGTATCCATATTTACGCTTAGAAGTTGTGTTCCAAAATTCAAAAATCGGAGGAATCTGAAGTTTTCCCCCTTAACTTAATTGAACTAAATATAGCCCACATTCCCTACACTTACACATATCTGCTGTGTTCCAAAATTCAAAATGATCGGTTAATTCTTTTAGGAGTGAATCCTGTACGTACAAATATATAAATATATAAACATACCTACCTTTATAAAGATGGAGATAACCCCCTTACCATTGCCCAGGTATTTATGAATATAGATATTAAACCAGAGACATGACGCATATTATTATTTTTTATGATGATTTCGCTTGAATATATACTGAATTAACTCCACTTGCTATGACGCCGATATTTATATCTATAGATATTGAACCAGAGACACGGTGCATATTATTATATTAACGTTAATTTCGCTTCTATATGTACTGAATTAACTCCCTTTGTGTTGTGCACATTTTTATACACATCGATATATTATCATATTAGAGATAGATGATCATTTTTTCCGTATGATTTAAGTCATACTTTAATGTACAGGATGTACAGTATGTCCGCATGTGTTGTGCGTATTGCTAGGCGCACACAATCATTCGGTCCAATAAAGAAATATGTGAAGATAATAGAAATACATTGAAGACGGATCAATTGGTAAATATATTGTATGAGAAAATGATAAATTTGAAAAACTAACAGCAATCGAAGAGTATTGTTCGATCTGTTGGAAGAAGTTAATCTATTTTCACCGTGATTACAATCATTATCGTAGGCAGTTATTAGTCGTTCAATAATTATACATCTTCGCGTAAATGCTTAAACAACGTTGTCTCATACAGATTTTTCCCCCGCTTCATTCTTTACTCGGGAAAACAACTGATAGAACGTGAGAGTGTATCATAAAATCGGGTTGCAAGTGTGATTTAACGATGATTATATGGTCAATGCTTTCGTGTTCAGTACAATGAAAAACTGACATGACTCATGGTTATCGAAGACGAAATAGAAATTGTTCTATTGTACTTCTTTTAATAATGGAGATTTGGTATCTGTATGTCTGAAGTCGAAACTATATCATTACTTATATAAACTGTATTCTTGTACTTCTATTACTAATGGCGATTTAGTATCTGTCTGTCTAAAGCTGATACTCTACTATTACTTCTATTAATTGTACTATTATACTTCTACTATTAATGGGCTTTGGTATCTGTCTAGAAGCCAACACTCCACTGTTACTTCTATTAATTGTACTATTGTACTTCTATTACAAATAGAGACTAGCGAAAATAGACTCCCTGACGGTCGTCTATTTTTGCTAGGCTACCGCGTTCTTGGGTGGGGAGACATTTTTAGTTAAAAAAAAAATTTGTCTCCGAATATTTTTTGTTTAGAAAGGGGGAAAATGGGGCGCGAACGCAGACTCCAACTATATCGAAGAACCAGTTTTGATACGATCATTCATTGCTAACTAAAAGAAGTGAAAACAAAACCCATCTTTTAAGTAGTTAAATCAAAAGAGTCTTTTTAACTTGTGACGCTAGCTCAATGGGTATCGGACAAATTTGTCCAAATTACTGTTTGACGTTAAGGTTGCGAGTTCGAATCACGGCTTCGGCGTCGAAATTATTTATTGTTTGTTTAGTCGTTAATATGTGCCCTAATGTATTTGTTATGTTTCTGACTTTGAAATTAATAGTAATTACCCCGCTCCCCCGCCCACTCTCTCTTGCGTTTACAAAAATTCTCCAAGACAGACAGAGATTTAGTATTCGTCTGTCTGAAGCCGAAACTATACTTCACTTCTAGTTCTATTAATTGTACTATTATACTATCTTTTAGTGTTTAATTCAGTTTCCTATACTATTTCAGACTAATGTACTATCTCTCAATACTTAATTCAGGGAGGCATACTGTAGTATCCGTTCTGTTGTTATGAGACCATTCTTCCAGTCATTATCCCCTTATTTAGGTGTAATGTAGTATATGTTCGTTGGTCATGATACCATCATCTTAAGCGTTACCTCCTCTTTTATGGGAAAGTGTAGCATATCTTCGTCCACTATGATACCATCCTCCAAGGCTAGCAAAAATATACGATCGGAAAGAGCATATTTTTGCTAGTAACACATAATAAAGCTTAAGGAAAGTAGAAAGTTTACCTTGGATTTACTTTCGTAACTCTCGTTTTCCCTTATTTTGTCCTTTAGTTCTCACATTCCATGAGCGATATTTCAGACAAAGGGGAAGAATTGCTGTTTTCTGGGTCGGAATCTATCAACCTCACACTTAGCGTTGGCTAGTTTTTGACCTTGAAGTAATATATTTTTTTAGCCCGTTACATCAAGTTGCCTCATGCCTTGTCTGGAGTGACCCCCTAAATAGAAAAAGATAGTAAAAACAGCAAAAGGAAAAAAATTCACGTCCCTGAATTACCAAATTATTATTTTTGAAATAGGATTTTGAAACTTAAATTTTATTATTACTCTATCCTTTTATCATTAATTTATTAATTGAACCAAATTATTATAACATTATAAATAATTTTGTTAAGGTTATTTTGTTTTAATCTCTTTCGATAAAATTATTGGTTGTTTAATAGCTTTTAAAACGTGTACTTTTTATTATAGAACGATTTATTTAGAATTTAAAAACAGTTTTAATAGTTTTCTATTCGGCAGTCTAAATGCGTCCAAATCCATAAAAATTTTGAAGGGTCACAAAATAATCCATCCTTTATTTTTCAACTATTAAACATATAATAGAATGGATGAAGAAAGCTTTTTAGTGGATTTAATTTCACAATTTCACAAAAAATCCGTTTTATTTTCCGCTATTGCAACTTTTAGTTTCAATCAATATCCGTTTGATAATAAATAAAACATAATAATTCAATGCATAGT
Source organism: Sepiola atlantica (assembly GCA_963556195.1). NCBI lineage: Eukaryota > Metazoa > Mollusca > Cephalopoda > Sepiida > Sepiolidae > Sepiola > Sepiola atlantica. Next base: position 47,011,883 of record OY744541.1, on the reverse strand, counting down.
TATCAAAGTTATGTTGATGCGAAAAATACATGCACACACAGACAAATGCGAAGTTCACTGATAATTTTATTAATATAGAGACTAGTTTATACTCGCTCATTGAGCACTTTTGGTACAGTACCTGGGTATGTCAATTTCCATCTTTACCTAACTTCCATCATTTTATAGTTAGTACGAAGAAACATATTTGTGAGATTTCGTGGAAAAATACGCTACTTAGTATTTGTATGAAAGAGTAAGTGACTACGGTGAATTTGTATGTTCATTTTAATTTACTTACGTATTGTTTTTATTGGCAAAAAAACACCAGAAAAATGTTTTCCAGCAAAAAATATTCGCTTTGAACTAATTCCGAAGACTCGTTATGTACTATTTTGCGTATTATAAAAAAATGTCACTTAGTTTAATGTATTTTTTTCATGTTTACTAACATGTTTATTTCTTTAAATTTATAAAACACGTATCCGTTAAAAATCATTTAGATTTACGTAAGATTCGAACTCGGGTATGGCAATTGTAAAAAAATCTGCCATAGTTATGTGCAATCTGCCTAATTCTTTTTTGTCAATCAATCGCGTTTCTATTTGCGTACGAACAGACAACCTCCCAAACGTCATAACATTTTAATAGTATATACATTATTATTATTTTTATTATTATCTGTCCGTAGTAGAGGTATTTTACAAGTAAAAGTGAATCCTTTTAGTAATCCTTTGATTGAAATTCTTATTTTGGAAATTCTGTACTCATTCACTTCAATGCAACTACATTACTGGCATTTTAATATTGAGTAAATTGCAGCACATATCGAAGTTGCTGGTGCAATTTTACTTTCCGCGTCTTGTTGAAATTTTGAAAGCGTTTAATATCCCTTTCCCGATTCGCTGTGAAAGTAATTTTGACGTAGGCGCAGTTGGGCGCATATCGTACACATAGGGAATGGAATACGACGCCAATTTAAATAGAACTTCTCTTTGTCGCGGCTGTCGATATATCTTGAGCAAAGCACTCCCCCAATTATTAAAAGCCATTTTGTAATTACTATTTTACATTAAATTGCAAGTAAAAACGTACACACGTTCCTGTTACCACATTTTCCATAACGTATCAAAGAAGACGGGGTGTATGTTATAGGCCTAATAAATATTATCGCAGATTATGAAATCGGTAGCGCTAGTGTTTCTTTACCATACTCTGGTTATGCCGGCCGAATTCTCTATAGCCCTTCATGTCAACTTGAGTTCTTAACACCCATTTCACCCGTCCCTCATCTTTTCTTTCTCTTTCTAATATATAAAGTAGAGACGATTTTTCCCCTGTACCTTCTCGGAGAATAGGAAAACAACCACATGCATCACAGGCTACTAAACTCACCACTATATTACACTTGTTCACTCGAGCGTGTTTTAGTAAATTTGTTATTCTTTTTCCCCAGCTAACACTAAATATTACATTTGGCCCGCCATCCACGACTCTCCAAAAAACCAACTCCATATAGGTGGTAGCAAAAACTTTTCTCCCTAACAATTATGTACTGTCACTACACTCATCGACACCGGGAACTAATAAACACAGTTTACTTTTCACAAAACAGTCCGTCCTTAATTATTATTTGCCTTGTATTAATTTACTACATAATATAAAGCAATACGCAAAGACTTAATGACCGCTCCCGTTCATTCCAATGATTTTCCGCGAATATCAGATTACGTTCTTTTTCATTCTACCTATGACTTGGCCTATTTTCACATGCACTTTTAAGTGCAAACTGTGGCGCAGTGGTTAAGAAGGCAGGTTTCATGACCGACTGTTTCCGCGTTCGATCTCATTCTACGCGGCCACTTTTTTCTTTTTTCTTAATTCAAAACATTCGCCAACACAGTAACTATAAGACCGTTTATTTTTCATTCGACGTCATGCAATAAGTAGTATATTCTCCCGTGCAACGCCGGGCGACGGGTTCCGCTAGTTTCTAAATAAATAAATGCAAAAATTGGGTCAATTTCTGCACTAACAGTGAAGTCAAAACGCCATATTTCAAGTTAATTTTAGTTTACACAAAAGACACTATTTTTTATTATATATTGTTTATGTATATACGATATCATTCGCAAAGTTAACTAATTTGCATATTGGTTTTGAAAAACGACATTTTATCAATTAACGACTATTTGTTATTGTTTATTTTTTAAATTCAATGATTGTTTCGATTTTGATATAACAAATGGTTCTTTTTCGCAATATTGTTTTATTTCCTGGACAAATGTGTTAACATGTTCCTTTCTTTAGAGGGGCCAATTTGCTTTTCAACCAGTTGCGATCCATTTTCAAGTTGCAAGTGAAAAATCAAATTGATATCTTTACGGTCACATTAAAAGATAAATAAATTTGTATCGAAATAACGAAAATGTTAATGTCTATTTATCTATGTAAATAAATGAGAAAGATTTTGTTTCGTGTTTACAAAGTTATGAATGCAATGTTATTATTTTAAATTAATGTTTCAATCATTTCAAGTAGCGAACTGTGCGAACCGATAGCAAAAACCAGCTTGTAATACATAAAGGGAAGTAATTCGGGTAGAAATATGGCATAAAAACACTAACTGGAGTTGAAATTCAAACCATAATATTATTTGGATAACTATTTGACACCGGTTTATCGACAGATCCGTATACCAACCATAGACCGTGGAAACAAGTGGAGCGACTGATCCCGCCACAGGGGGGTTAATCGACTGCCCGGGTGTATCAATGCCGCACAACACCGGATACCATTGTGAGTTTAATTGACTCTACGAGCACCTTTCAATCGCCATTATTCGAGAAAACTCTTCGAGCATGCTTTCGGCTTCTCAAGTCAGTAGGACACCCGATCAAAGTTCCTGGTAATTCGGCTATATTTACAAAGGGTGTTTATATTTGGCAATTTAAACACATTATTTAGAATAGGACGACAAAAAGCGTTAAAAGTTGAACTTTTATGTCAATTATTACATTCACAAAGCGGAGATTATGTTTTTTTGTCGAGTTTGTTTATCACTATGTTTGTTTGTTTGTGTAAAGCCTAGCACCTACATCACTTGACCAATCGTCACCAAATTAGGTCAAAATATCGATCATGATTTAACTGATTTAATTTAGGGTCAATATCAAGGTCACGGAATAAGTGAAAGTCACACTTTTGGCGATAACCGGTTCTGTTTATCGTAGAGAGTCGCTACTTTTCCCATATTGTAGTCAATGCATCTTATATCGGCTTGACCTTTAACCTTTAACCTTTAACCTTTAACCTTTAACCTTTAACCGTAACCTAGAAAATGTTGACGGAATTTCAACTTCTGGTTATTTCATCTTTGACGTATGGATCTGATGCTTTTTGATAACAGTAACCACCATGCAAAGTTTCAGTCTGATGAGATAAATAGTTTTTCAGTTATCAACGTTTCCACGGCATAACTTCGGGAATACTTGGTAAGATAAAACTTTGGCCCATTCTTACGTTGTCAGGCGAAGGTATGCTGTTTCACGACTGACTGATGTTTTTTTAAAAAACTTTTTGCGGCCATTTTTTTTATTCTTAAAACCTTTATTTGAATAAACTCATTTTTCGCGAACCAAAGCACACATGTATACAATACGAATTATCTTGTATAGTGTCAAGTACAGAAATCGGTCAAAAGTTTAACAAAGGGAGTGATTTTCCTATTTTTGATAATTTAATTATTTTAGTAACTTTATGAAATCCAGGGAATATCCCCAATCAAAGATTTATTAACAGAAAGGTGATTACAATTACACGTGACGATTACAGAGTTAACAATTACAAAAAGCCTGTAGCAAGGATTAAACCTTCAACATCTATAAGAACTGGTTCTTAACCAACGCCCGTAACCGTTAGGCTATATGTCCATATGTGCAGTATGAATTTTGGGAGCGTTAAACCTAATTTTCCCTAGATGTGTAGTGTTACTACTTATTGGTATAATTTATTTTACCGTTATTCATATTGCAAATTTCTGACTGGTGTTTTTATCTACTATTTATAATTATAGGTTCCCACATTGTATTCAATTCTATACTAAGTCTACTTAGGAGGTTAGTGTCGCCCGGCATATGAGCTGATTGTTGTAGATGTCTTACTCCCCATCACGTTTCTCTGTCTATAATTTTTACTTCGTCTAACAAGTGCAGATGGTTTTCATTCCGCCGTATCTGCTCAGCCATACTCGACTTTTCAATTTTTCCACGTATTAAAGCTTTCCAATGTTTTTCTATCCTTCGAACGATGCCATTTTTTGAAGATTGTGAAAGTGATAACGTACGAACAAACATGATGATGATAGATGTTTTTTCCCAAAGTTGGTTATGCAGAATAAGGTTGTAAAATAGAATTCAAAATGATCTCATTTGGAATTCAAGGCGGAGTTGTTTTGACAGGTAGTGATTTACTAAATACGGTTGGTAAATTATTGGAATAAACATTTGTTTAGAAAGGAATGTGTAAAAACAGATTTTGATAAATAAGGCAAGCTGATCGGAAAACGATGACGAACAAACTTTATTTCGACAAGCGAGGGCGCCCTGTGCTTTACAAAAAACAACATTTAAAAAACAACATTATTATGCATATCCACTTTTAGAGTCTCGAAAACGAAAACAAATGTGCTTACTAATATCGGACTAGTGATTTATATTGAATCATAATCAGGTTCTCGACGACAAATGGAACGTAATGCAGTTATTAACCTGTGAGGTATGCACATACAAATCAGTACCGGATTAATACATCGCCCACCGACATATTTGAGTTCCCTTTAAAATGGCACTCAACGAGACAACCGATTATTTACACCAACAACAAGTTACTTGTCACCAGACAAACAGGCATCAACGTATCATGCATAATGCATCACAAGCGATATAAAGTGTTTTTTTTTTAACTTCTAAAATTGGAATGAAATACTTGGCTAAGTCGGTAAACATTGACATATATGTAAACATTCTAATATCTCATTCTGGTTGCTGCATAGGATATATTAACAACGCTAATTTTATGAGCCGCGTAGAATCTCTCTCTCTCTCTCTCATATATATATATATATATATATATAATTAACTTGTATATATATAGGGAGAGAAAAGACGGGGGGAGAGAGAGAGTATTGTCACTGGCTAGCACATCTCTATAACCATGTACTGGACAAATTATTTATAAAGAAGACATATTTCTGACAGGTCAACAGTCACTTAGTGAGGTATAATTATTAATGAGTTAACATTTACCAAGGCAAAAAAAAACTCGAAAATAAGGTTTAGTGAGATGGATAGATTGTTAGTTAAATGATGATCAGTATTATAAGAGGATTTAAAATTTCCACATACCACCCACTCAAAACAACATCCGACCCAGAAAACAGCAATTCTTTCCACTTTGTCAGAAACATCGCGCATAAATTGTTCGGACTAAAAGAAAAATGAGTGGGTCGAGAGTTACGAGAAATTGACAAGGAAAGTCGTAAGAAAAGAAAGAAAGAAATAAAGACGGAGAGACATTAAAAGAGAAAGAAAAAAAGAAAAAAAAAAGAAAAAAAAGAAAGAGAGGAAGTAAAAAGAGAGAAAGGAAAGGAAAGAAAGAATGATAAGTAAGGTTTGTAAGGGAAACAAATGATGCCAAACGGAGTTCTACGAGAGAAAAACGTCGATAAATAAAGAAAGGAAAAGAAATGAATCAAGATGCGATGGAAGAGCTTGTTAACAACACACTCTCTGAAAGAAATCGATACGTTTTCAGAGATGGTTTGAATCCATCGCTCAAATGTTATAACGGTTTAATGTTGTTCGGGCTGTTTATAGTTAGAAAAGCGATAAACATGTGTCTGTTTTGTGGTCGGAAACACATAAACACCTGTTGTAAACACCTGATTGTAAACACTTAGAATTTCACCAAGTTTACACCTGGTTCAGCTACTGCATATTTGTAATAAGCTTGAAATGTTATGCCGAGTGCCCAAAAAATGAAGCCCCCTTCTTATAACTATTTCATTAGCATCAGGTAAGTCAGGCCTCGGCTTCAGTCTCAATTATCAAAGAAGTCATGGAGTATAAAGTACATAAGAACGTATTGAAGGGAAGACAATGCCAAATGAAAAAATGACAAAGTTTATCTATACAAAATAATAAATAATAAAAGACCCGTGGCGCAACTGCTAAGTAATAATCAGTTCTAAGTGACAGTTATCTGGGGGTTGAAGGTTCAATCCTAAGTACGGGCGATATTAATAATACAATTACGAATTATTTAAGACTTATATCCGGTCATGATTGGCGGAACGAGAGCAAGCTACGCCCGTGGAGTAAATAATGGGTTCCGTTCGAAATTCTGTATAGATGAGACGCAGCTAAAGAATGTTGGAGATTACATCGGCCGAAACGTTGTGAGAATAACATCGAAGATGAGAATAGTAGTCCGAAAAATCCAAACAATACTAATTATTTTTTATTTGTCATCTTGTTAAGACAATGCGAAATAAGTGTTAAAGAGTTCAAAGAGTCTCAGAACGTTATTGAGAAAGGAAGGTGTCTGTAAGGAGAAATTAAGTACTTTTATTTGTTTCAGCTGTCACCTTGTGCGTTAAGAAGGTATTTAGAAGGCATCTTAATTTCGGCTGGCGCTGTGTGAGTTTATGTGTGTTAATGAATAAACATGAAGATATGCATGCGTGTATTAGAGTGCATTTTTTGTTAGTGAGAGAGTGTATGTGTGCTTATTTCAGCTGGCGCCATGTGCGTTTACGTGTGTGGAAATATCGTTTTTCTGTTTAGTTCGTAAGAACGTGTGTGTGTTTATGAACTTGTGTTCATGTGTGTTCGTTGAGCTGCGTTTGTGTTCT
>OY744541.1:46969991-46999991 GCA_963556195.1 Sepiola atlantica | reverse complement strand
TTTCTCAGAGCCGCATGTATTTATTTTTCTTATTTTCTCAAACATTTGAAGTTATTCATTTCAAATTATAATATAGAGCGATTTTTACTATTTTTCTCATATTCGACGTAGTTTACGGGTTTTTAGAAATCGAAACTGAAAATCCGGTTTTTAGCATCTGATCTTATATATAAATCAGTGAGATTGTTCCCTATTTCAATTCCCAAGAATAGGTTAATAAACAAAAGCTACATAAACTTTTCTTTCTTTATTCGTTATCGACATTAATTGCTTTGTGTTTTAAAAGAGAAATATGCCAATGTACAATCGTTTTTACATTTAGATATTTAGTCTGTACACCGGTTTCTGTTCAGATTACTAATGCGATGGACGGAGTCGGAGGAGATAGCCCCTCTGTATCATGTTCTCGTACTGTTATCTGCATCACCGGATTCAAGTATAATTTTAACGACACCGCTTGTAAGCTCTAAGAATACTCAAATATGTTATAATCGTTTACATTTTTCTTATTTTTTTTAACTTAAAGCATACACCCAATATTAATTAGTTTTATTTTCTTCGTTATTAGCTTTAGAAACATTACAGTAGCACATTTAACCCAAGCTACATAAAATACATTCATGCTGCCGTTTATGCGTTTGTTACGCTTACAACTACCACCACTTCCATTTTTATAATTTTTTTTATTCCGTAATCGATAGGATTAATGTAAGAAAAAAAAAAAAAAAAATCTTGTATTGCTAATTTGGCTTTTATTTCAATTTTATTAACTTTCCATGCAATACTTAAAACTTGAACGAAAAACACACACATTACTCGACAGCGTGCCAACGCATCTCTCGTTCGACACCGGTTTTGAATCCTACCCGCCATTTCATAACAGCAAGGCGATGACGTCGTACCATCAAAGACGTTTATCAAATTAACAAAGAAATAAGTTTCTTTATTCTTGTTTTTTGATGAAAAAAAAAAATGACTCAATACTGGTAACCCTTGAAGAAAGAATTTTATTCCGGAATCGATAGGATTAATGTAAGAAAAAAAAAATTAATCTTGTATTGCTAATTTGGCTTTTATTTCAATTTTATTAACTTTCCATGCAATACTTAAAACTTGAACGAAAAACACACACATTATATATATATATATATATATATATATATATATATATATATATATATACCTACGCTTATACGAGCCTCATAAAAAAGTCCTGTGTACCATTTCTGAGACCATTCTTTCTTTACTGGCATGCAAGTCCATACTTCCATATTATTTACAATTAACTTAATTACAATATTATCTGTTTGTTTACGTTTTGTAATGTAAACAAACATCTCGCTGCACAACTCCCCACTTAGGATGCCTTCATAAATTTAGCCACGTGCATCTCAGTCGCAATCTGCCGTGTTTGGCGTGAATAAAAATAAGAAAAAGTATAAACACACTCGAGAATCGTCGCGTCGGGTCTGCTAGTTTATTAAAAAGTTATGAGTTAAATATTTAAAAAAAAATCGAAGGTTATTATGCGATTTAACTTTTCCCATTTCAGAAGATGTCAGAAACGTTTTAATAATAATAATAATAATAATAATAATAATAATAATAATAATAATGAGTCTCGAGCGTATCGATTGAAGACGTCTTTTTGGTAGATATACAAATGTTATATTTATTGTGAATTTTAATGTTAACTAATAAGAAGCTTCTTAGATTTCAATCCGGGGGTCAGGAGATGATATTTTTGCTTTTTGTTTAAGTTGAACGTAATTGAACCCCCCCAAAAGTAGCTAGTCACGTTAGAGAACAACATTTAACTGTTTTTTAAATTTTTTTTTTTTAATTTCGACCGAACGTTTGATAACTTTGCATCAACTCATTAGACACACATAGGAGGGGAATCTATCATCTTTTTTATATTTTTTATTTAAGAGTATCCTAGAAAACTTATACTATGTAATTAGGTAACATATATATATATATATATATATATATATATATATATATATATATAATTATTATCTCTTTTTTATTTATTTATTTATTCATTATTATTATTATTTATTTATTTTATTTATTTATTTATTTATTCGTAAATGTTTCTTTATGTATATGTGGTAGTGCACTTTGAACCTCATGAAAATGAGAGAAACACTATCCCTGTGACAGGATCACAGGTAAACTAAGCCTGGGCCTGGTGTTGCCACAAACACCAAACCATGATAAATGTCTATAAATACAAATAAACGCCGTGGGACTCAGAAGAAAGATCTGAGTGTCATGATGGACAGGTGCTCCCTCGATGGCTAACATTGGGGACCCGGTCCGCATCCTGCGAATGTTGGCTCCTTTAATTTCAGGAACAAACGAACGCAAATAGCTGGACATGGCTAAGAAAAGGAAACTTGAACAGAGAAATGGAATCTTTACTGATGGCTGCACAGAACAATGCGATTAGGACAAACTACATTAAAGCTAAAATAGATAAAACCCAGGGAAACAATAAATGCAGACTGTGTGGACAAAGAGACGAAACAATAAATCATATAATAAGTGAATGTAGCAAACTTGCTCAAAAAGAATACAGGAACAGACATGATTGTGTTGGGAAAGTAATACACAGGGAACTGTGCAAACAATTGAATTTCGAATATGCAGACACATGGTACAAACATAAACCAGAAACAGTACTGGAAAACGAAAAACACAAAATCCTCTGGGATATGGATATACAAACAGATAAACTCATACAAGCAAGGAGACCTGATGTTATTATAATAGACAAAAAGGAAAAATCTTGTAAAATCGTAGACTTCGCAGATCCAGCAGCCCACAGAGTGAAGATCAAAGACACGGAAAAACGAAGTAAATACACAGAACTAGCCAGAGAACTGAAAGGAATATGGAGCATGAAGAAAGTTAGTATAATATCAATAATCGTAGGAGCATTAGGAACAATCCCAAAAAATCTGGAGAAAAGACTGGGAGAAATTGGAATCAAAGGGACTATCGAAACCACACAAAGGACGACAATGATCAAAACAGCTGCAATCTTAAGGAAAATCCTCGAATGTGGAAACTAACACGCATAAACTACAAAGGCTAACCAGTCACAAGGAATTTACAACGGAGAAAACAAAACCACACGAAAAACACCACAACAAGAGCCAAGGAACAGAAACTGCAAGAAACAGCACTTCATAATTCCGCCCCCCAATAAATTACACAGGCCTCAGCTATCACTACACGAAAATGAACCAAAGAAACAGAAATTACAAGAAACACTATAAGCTCCTTCCCTCTCCTCCCCAAATTTTAAATTAAAAAGAATTAAAAATTATATTTTTTAAATAAGGCTTTCCTTATTAAAAAAAAAAAAAATTTTAAGAAAAAGAAAAAATAAGGAATTGAAAGGAAAAAAAGGAAAAAATTAAAAAATTAAAAAAAATTAAACCTTTTTTTTTAATTAATTAAAAAAAAATTATTTGATTTATTTATTTATTTATTTTTTTTTAACTGGTGCCGGCCTAGGCTGACACCAGACAAAATATTTGTAGAGGGTCGAGGAGGATGAGAAGACCGAGGAGGGACAGCACAAACCAGACCTCCACTGGAAAAGTGTAGAGAATGCTGGGACCTTGGGGAGGCTTATTGTCACCCAAATCCCAGAGAAGACGAATTGTCCTTACCAGCGAGAAATCAATTGTAAGAGGCTGTTGCGATAACGCATCATTATCAAAAAGAGGTGAAGAATACTGGAAATCTGGAGAGACTTGTTGTCACTCAGACTCCAGGAAATACCACTGGTTGTTGTCGGCGAGCAATCACTGACGATGATCTGTGTGAGAACTCCTAGTGAGTACAAATAATAATAATAATAATAATAATAATAATAATAATAATAATAATAATAATAATAATAATAATAATAATAATAATAATAACAATAATAATAATAATAATAATAATAATAATAATAATCTTCAGTTACACAATTTTCAAGAGAAATGCAAAAGAAAAATTAATTTAAAATACTTCCGAGCAACGCCGGGTCGGGCTAGCTAGCTTTATATATATATATATATATATATATATATATATATATATATATATATATATATATATATATATATATATATCTATATATATATATATATATATATATATATATATATATATATATATATATATATATATATCTATATATATATATATATATATATATATATATATATATATATATATGTGTGTGTGTGTGCGTGTGCGTGCGTTGTATTGAAGTCAGTAAGAAATTGGATATTATGTTTTCGCTCAATAAAAACAAATGATAGAAGTTTTCACTAAAGACAGATTAATTCTTGTTTCTTTTTCTCAAAACGAGCCATCGAGTTTCCGACTATCGAATTCACAGTAAGTAATATTACCAGACTGAAGATAAGTAAAACGAAATCTGACGCGAAAAACAACAAACAAAAAATAAGTTGGAAATCAATATATTCCAAAGCAAAGAATTAATCACCCAAACAAATTACAAAACGGACTTGGAAGTTCTTAAGCAAATTCGAAAAGATGCTTTTGTCGAAGGCGAAGAATTATAACATGAAGAATAAAAGAAACACAAAAAAGACGCCTTGACGTCTGTAATGGAATTAAATGGCGAGAATATATATATATATATATATATATATATATATATATATATATATATATATATATATATATATATATATATATATATATATATACTAGAAGAATATCTTCTCAAATACACACACATATAGTAACGCAAATGAATTTCCTGAACAGATCAGTTTTGCACCAATTTTATGTCTCTTTACGAAAATTAAAATCAAGATATCATAATACTAAACTTATGTCTAGAATCCTTATTCCAATTTTAATGTAGTTGGACTTTTACCGAGATTTTCAGATGAATTAAAATAATGTTATTAAAGTTATCCACCATTTTACATATTTCAAGTGTCCAAAATTAAAGAACATTAAGGAAAAATAATTGTTTAAAGTTTAAAACAGTAGAATTTTTTTGTATAAAAGGATGAAAATGAATATTCTAAACTTTAATTATCATCACTGCTGCAAGTCACACAATATCAATCATGTCAAAAAGAAATAAAACTGATTTAAGCGACAAAGCAGAAATCGTCAAAGAAAGGAAAGGAAAAGTTGACAAAGGAAGAAATCGGAAAACGTGTAAAACGTTCAAAAAGTGTTAAGTAACACAAAGAAACATGGTAGACCATGAAAGACAACGGCAAAAGAGGACAGAGTTATACAACGCCTAGTGTTAAAAGACCGTTTCTTTACAGCTGGTAAGATTTCTAAACAAATGGAAGGTGTCACAAATGTTTCACGACAAACTGTGTTCAGAAGGCTGTACAAAATAGGTCTTTTTGCAAGATCTTGAAAATAAAAAAAAACGCTAATAAGTAAAAAAAAAAACCAAAGCAGTTAGATTGGCGATGGTAAAAAAGCATGTTATATGGTCAGAAGAAAATTGGAAAAAAGGTTTATTTCAGTGACGAATCGAAATTTAATGCATTTGGCAGTGATGGAAAACAATTTGTAAGAAGAAGAAAAGACGAAAGTTTGGATCCTAGCTGCATAAAAAAACTGTTAAATTTGGTGGAGGTAGCGTGATGGTTTTCGGCATGATATCATGGCAGGGTACATCACCACTTGTACGCTTAAATACTAGAGTAAAGACTACTGTATACAAGAATGTTTTAGAACAGTATGTTTTGCCAATGTTGCACAATTCTGGTATCGAAAAGCCTGTTTTTATGCAGGATAATGCTCCCTGCCATAAGGCAAAGCTGGTCATGAATTATCTAGCTGATCAAGAAGTAGAGGTAATGAACTGACATGCTCACAGTCCTGACATGAACCCTATAGAAAACTTATGGAACACTCTAGGACAGAATGTTATGGCAAAGAATCCGGACAACATCGAAGACTTGTGGCTGAAACTGAAAGATGAATGGGCCAAGATAACTGTGGCCCAATGTCAAGATTTTGTGAAATCCTGCAGTCGTAGATGCGCAGCAGTTATTGAAAACAAAGGTGGAAGTACCAAATATTAAATCTCTTTTCCCTTTTTAATGTGATTTAGTTAAAAATGATATTTTGTTCCTTAATTTTGGACACTTGAAATCTGTAAAATGGTGGATATCTGTAAAAATATTATTTTAATTCATCTGAAAATCTCGATAAAAGTCCAACTACATAATGTGTATATTCAGTGAAATTTTCAGAAAAATTAATATGTAATTTTGTTTAGATTCAGAAGATTTTATATTTTTTCTTTAATTTTGGACGGTAATGATATATATATATATATATATATATATATATATATATATATATATATATATTGGTATTATTTAAATCATTCAGACTAGTATAGTATAGGTTATAGTCACAACGTTTCATGTAATCTCTGACTTTCTTTTGGGGCATCTTATCGAACTTGGGAAGCTTCTAATTGAACTTAAGAACATGGACAGAATTTCGAAATGAACCCTTTATTAAACCCACGGGGTAGATTGTTCTCATTCCGGGTAGAACTATTAACTTTTGATTTTTAATTCTTAGTTATTATTACTTCTAAAAGTGATTGAAGATACAACTCATTGAAGACTGTCACTTAGAACTGGTTATTAACTAAATTTATCCACTTTAATCGAAACGTTGGGAATATAACAACTAAGATAGGAATAGTAATTCAAACAATACAAATTATAGATTTTTGTAGAATGGCCCCGTCACTCATGGAAAACAAAGTTTTTCAAATAAATAGTCTCGTCAGTGATACACAGTGCGCGAACACGCCTTTGACCTAATTTTTTTGAGTACTGTATAGACATGTGTCGGGTTTAAGTTAGTGTTAGACTGTGAGAAACGCAGAATAAACGCAACCATGGAACGCATCGCGAAACGGTTGATGACTATCTGTGTGAGTTTGTATATATTTTTTTACAACAACTTGCATTTTTTTTTCGTTTTTTTGGGACGTGGTTGGTGGTTAGGGGGGCAAGTGACGGGGGTTATTTTTTGCCAAAGATCTTCTACAAAAGATCCTAAATTATCAATTCCCATTCACGAATATATTCTTTTGTTTGTATCTCGCGTATTATACGCGCACTTCCTGTTAATTTCCCAGAAATCGGAAGAGAAAGACTTGAAAGAATTTAGTAAAAAAGTGAAAGAAAAAAAAAACAGTTCTTTTTTTTTTCAATTTCTTTGTTGTAAATAGATTACTTGAACAAAAGATTTGAAAGACTTAATTACTCTAACGATGTACTTAGGCGCATTGAAACAATAGAGTATATATATATACATACATACATACATATATATATATATATATATATATATATATATATATATATATATATATATATATATATATATATATATGTGTGTATCGAGGCAGCATTTTTTCTTTAAGACACGTATTATTAAAAATAACCGACAATTTTTGTCTGGCTATTTTAGTGTTGATCCCTTCAATTTTCCGGATTAATATCTTAATCTCGGAAGGAAATTGGCTGATGAAACTGCCATAGTGTACATGTTGGTCCAGAGTACTTTCTGACCCGTCTGGGTCCATCGTCAGTGGAATAATGACGGGTCAGAAAGTACTCTGGACCAACATGTACACTATGGCAGTTTCATCAGCCAATTTCCTTCCGAGGTTAAGATTTTAATTCGGAAAATTGAAGGGATCAACACTAAAATAGCCAGACAAAAATTGTCGGTTATTTTTAATAATATATATATATATATATATATATATATATATATATATATATATATATTACCTTAAATGTACATATAAAATAAATGCCACTCATTATGTCCAGGGCCTTACATATTAATATATAAAATACTAACCTTCAAATAGCAATCGTCAAAATGTGAGCCGATTCGGATTATTAGTTTATAAATTACCGTTATTTAAGTGAAACTACAGTTGCACATTTTTTAAACTATGGAAAAATATGATTTTCGTCTGTTGATAAAGCATTGCTTTCTGATGGGAAACATCTTTTGAAGCAAAACAATGGCTTGATACGTGTTATTTGGATGTTGTTCCGTCGGTAATAACACATCAGATGTGTTATTATGACTCTAAACGCGGTCGTACAGACACAAATGATGCTGAACGTTAAGGTTGGTCGAATTCGGAAGTTGTCCCGAAAACATAAAAAAAAAAGTTTTTTTGGACGATAAAATATTGAAATATATTTGAGATTTTAAAGGAGTTGAAGATATTAGAAGGCAGTGTATTAAAATTTTGCGTGAAAATTTGTCAATGAGAAAGATGTTTTCAAAGTGGAGGCGCATTTGTTCACAGTCGATCAAAAAAAAAAAACAACGCGTTGCCGATTTAGAACGGATGAAAGATGGATGAAAGATGGAACTACCATTTGACTCTGGTGTCAACTTTGCAATTAACTGAATGGACAGCAGCAGGCGAAAGCCGTCCAAAGCGACCAAAGACTTAAACATCAGCAGGCAGCGTTTTTTCTTCTTTATTTTGGAAAGGACAAGGTATTTTTTTATCGATTACTTTGAGAAAAGAAGGACCATCAATAACGAATATTATATAACATTATTGGTGGCTTTGTAGAAATCAACAAAAAAACGGTCAAGTGTGTTCATTCACCAAGACAATGCACCGTGTCACAAGTCGATCACAACAATGGCAGAACTACATGAATAGCACTTCTGCATCCCCTCTATTCTCCAGATTTGGTCACAAGCAACCACTGGTTGTTTTGAGACCCCAAAAAGAATGCTAAAGGGGGAGAGACTTGGTTCCACAAAAAATGTCTCTTTCTTCTCCTGTACAAATAATTGCCATTCTCAATTAATTATTTTAAAAATAAAATGAATATATTTAAAATGAATAAAAAAAAGCATCTTTTAAGGAATTAAAATTTGAAATTAGGTAAAATGCAAAGATGCAATTATGTTTTTATTAAAAAATCATTAATTTTTTTCTTGACTTTTATTATCTTTAATTTTTCGGATAAAATATCCTTCATCAGACTAAATCTAAAGGTACTACCCTTTTTTTAATAATTAGTAGGGTCCTTTCTTCGTGATCTTATCGAAGTGTCCGTCCGTTGTTATTAGAACTATTAAGGAACGCTTCCTTTTATATAGAACTGTAAATGGACGTGGCTGCTAGTAGTGTATTTTAAATGGAAAACGTTATTTTGAAAGCATCTTTTAAGAATTAAAATTTGAAAAAAACGTATAACATAAAACTATTTCTTTTATTTAAAAATCATTCATTTTTTAAAATGAATGATTTTTCTTCTTTATTTAATGAAAATTGTAACAATTTATATCGTTTTCAAATAATATTCTCTTTCTTCTTACCGTATAAAACAATTGTCAGCTAAATATTTTCTTTTAAATAAATAAAACGAAAGTTTTAACCGTTTAGTTGAATTAATTTATTGTTACAATTTAAATCATTTCAAATTAAATACTCTTGTCCTTCTTATCGTAAAAATAATTGTCAGCTCAATATTCTTTAAATAAATAAATCTTCGGCGTTCGGGCGATCTCATCTAAAAAAAAGGTGGCGGGTGATAACGTACGTACTAACAGCGTATACGTGAGTAATAACCATATTAGCATGAGTGACAGTGATAATAAGTGTATATTATAAAACACCACATATATATCCGAAAACAAATAAGGTGAGGGGAAGGAATTATTTTTACACGAGAAATAAATAGGAATATTACATCAAGTGCGGAACTTTCTGAATTGTTGTGTTTAAATGATTACATTCAAACAAAAACTGAACTACAACAGAAAAAAAACACCTGTCGAATGCCACTTAAGAGCACGAAACCCCGTGTAATGTTGGATATGTGAGAGACGTCGCAACTTTAAGAATTTTATTTTATCGGATAAATGCATTTATTCCTTTATTTTACAACATTCTCATTGTGAACCTTATAAATACATACATACATACATACATACATACATACATACATACATACATACAAAGAATTTCTAAAGCTCTCTGGCGAGTATACCCGGTGAACTGAGTGCAAGAAAAATACAATCAATTGCACTTAAAGGGACGGTTAGAATCTTAAAAAGATCTCTAGTCTGGAGTGTCTGAAATAGCCGGTGAATGTCTGGCATCCGGTAGGATGCCCCATTACCAGCAAAAACGGAAAGATAAGAAATCTCTCTCTCTCTCTCTCTCTCTCTCTATATATATATATATATATATATATATATATATATATATATATATATATATATAGAGAGAGAGAGAGAGAGAGAGAGAGAGAGATTTATGGGGTTTTATAAAAAATATATATTTATGTATACACTCTTTATAATTCCCGAAATTCTTAAAAATTTCAAGCTCAATGAGGTTGTGTTAAAAGCTTCAGAGCATATTCCAATAACAAAAGGAAAATCCACTCATTGGCATAATTATTATTCATTTATTTTTTTCAATTTCCTCATTTTCCGATTTCGACGAATACCTGTATTTTTTATGTTTCTCTTAATCTTGTAATACAATTTCATTGAGCTTGTAATTGGAAATTTAAGGATATTTAAGGAGTATAAAATTGAAAATATACTTTCCTTATAAAGACCTACAAATACACCCCCCACACACACACATATATATATATATATATATATATATATATATATATATATATATATATATATATTATTTCATGTATCCACATAAATTGTTACAATAATCTTTTATATATCAATTTTCAGTATTTACTTCAATACGTGAGTATAGCTAGGTAGTAAGTTATGAAAATATATTTATGGCAATTAAGTTACCCGGAGGCTTCCGCGTTTCATCACCGTAAAGAATCGTCAGGCTAAAATGCATGGAGTTTGTGCTGCCGGGTGTTTTTTTATATATGCACGTTGTATTTAGTATTTCTAATTAACCAATCAGATTCTTTGTTGTTCTCTTATCTAATCGTTGGGCTTCTCATAAAAGGTTCGGTTGATTTTAATTCCTATTTCCTATTCTATTGTTTTGTTTTCTATAAGGTGGTCCATTACTGTTTCTTTGTTGTGTCGAAATAATGGGTGACCTTATTTTAACACATGCTTGCTTGTATTTCTATTTTAGGTTTTAGTTTAGTTTAGTTTTTTATTTAGTTTTTTGTTTATTTATTTATTTCTTATGTATAGTTAACCTAAGGTAGATTTTAAGCAGTTATTTGCTATTTCACTTCTACAGTTTAATAGGTTTTGGGGGTCTTCAAAGTTTAGGATTTCAAATTTCTCATTCAGACCATAGTCGTTTAAATTTCTACATGTATTATTTGCCATTCGATATTGGTGAGCGTCCGTTTTCTTTGAGCTCCCACTAATAGTTTACTGGTGCTGTTTTAATTCGGCGTTCTTTGTTTTTCAATGTGCTGTTGTGGTCGTAATATTTGGTTTCAAAATCTAGTACTTCTTGTTATTCGGTCTTTCTTTGGACAATATTGTCACTTGGTAAACAATACTTTTGGTTAGGTATTTATTTTGTAGTGGAAAAAGTGTGCGAGTTATGCAGTTACAGCTTTTATCTTCATTACTAACATTTTCATTTCTATTTGGGTGATTGCTATTAGGGTTACAACTATTTGTAGTGCTTATATTTTTGTTCTTCTTAGTGTTATTTTTCTATATTGGTCACTTTTTTACGCAATTTGTTATTTTTTCTTCTCTAGTGTTCTCTTTTAGTATTTTGTTATTGTATGCCTTAATTATCATTTCTAGGTTTTCGCAGCAGCTGTAGGACGGTTTTAGGTTATTTTTGTTGAATATTTTATGCAGAGGATGGGTTACGGGGAAGTGTTTTTCAATCAGATTTAGGAATTTCTTCTTGCCCAATTTAGTTTTTAGCATCTGATTATAGGGCGGTGTATACCAGATTATATTTCTTTTACATTTATTTTTAATTTTATAATTATTGGTGTCCCGTTTCTCATATTTAATTTCGATATTATCGAACCCACTATTTTTAGAGCTGTATTGTAAATGTTGCTTGATTTTTAAAATACATTTTCGTTGATAGAGTTATTGATAAGCATACTTTCAATAGAATTACCAATCTTTTTTATGATTGATGGGGTGATTGGACTTTGGGTTTACGTATATTGGATTGGTGTTATCTTTTAAATATGGCTCGTGAGTATTTTCATTTAAGTTTAAGGTGACATCTAAAAAGTAAATTATTTTTTTTATATTAGCCAGTACTTCTACTTTTAGGCCTAATTTTTCATTTCCATATGTATAATTTTCTTGAAGTTTTCTCGCTTGACCTTGTTGGAATCCCTTATTATAGCTTATCCATCATCTCTATATAGGCCGATATCTGTATTATCAAATATATTTGTGAGTGTATATAAAATAAATAACCACACAAGATCTGATGCCTCCGCAGAGTCAAGGGCACACGTGGCAAAATCAAAAGAGTTTGTCATTTTTGTTTTAATCCATTGGTCATTATTATTGATTAAAACTGATCTTCTACATTTTTTAATGATGTGGATTTCATCCTTGGATATATCGGTATAGATCTCGGCAAACTCTAAGGCGATGTTGAAGAGTTCTTCGGATATGAATGGATAGAAATCCACTACGTCAAATTGTAGGAAGGTACATTTATTTTTATTTTCGATATTATTAAACCAAGTGATTGCATCAGCAGTGTTCACTCACTGGTTTAATTCTAGGTCTTTTTTATTTGCTTTTTATATAATTGTTTTGCTAATTCGTCCTATGTCTGGTTTGGTCGGATTAATTAAGCGGGTTCCTGGGTTATTGTTAATGTTACTTGTGTGATATCTTATTTAATGATATAAGCTTCTTTAGGTTTTAATTTACTAACTTTGTCGCTAATCTTGAGTCTATCCGTGATCTGTTTACTTTCAGCATTTATTATATCTACGTAATTACGTTCGCTTGTATATAGTTTTTGTAGTTTTTCGTAATGTTTTCTGTGAGTAGTTTGTTATACTCTTGTTTATTTATTTTATAAAAACTCCTAGTTTTATCCGTTTTTACGAATATTTTGTTAGAGTTATTTAAGTTTCTAACGATGTTGTGTAATTGTTTTGAGAACTTTTTATTTATCTTCCTCCCACAAGGTAAGATGTGACACAAGGTCGGGAAAGTGGGATTTGAAAAGCCAGCGCCCGAGAAGGTGAGAACTCTGGCCTACAAAAAATGCCTGGGAGGCCCCGTCAGCATTCACCGGTAGGGGCGCCTCAAGCAGTAAGCTATAAACTTACTCATCCCCAAAGAGGGGAGGCAAAACCTGGGAGGGTGGACCTCCTAGGACTGCACAGGACAAACCCACAGACCGGCGTCATCAAGCCCCGAAGAGCAAGAGTGTACCGGTTTATGGGGTGTAGTATCCATCAGAACAGATACTACACTTTGATCTTGGCCAAAAGGCCAAGAAGTTTTGGGAAATTATTGTTGTTTGTGAAATTCTAAATTCTTTAATTACATTTAAGAGGTCATTTTTCAAAGCTAATAATGAGATCTATTGGTTTTGCGCTTTTAAAGCTTTTGAATCCGTAGTTGGATACTTTTGTATATAGATGTTTATGTTTATTATTAAGGAAGAAGCGTGCTCGCCATCGTATTCGGCGTATTAGTGCGTCCGTTTTTAAAAATTAATTTAATAATGTATCCATGCTTTCTAGGTTATTATATATTTTCCAAATATTATAAAATAATTATTTTATAAATATGTTTTAAATGTTATAATGAATTAATTCCTAATAGGATAAAGATATGCTTAATATTGGGGCTAGAGCATTATTATAGTTAAGTAAGAGCAAACATAGGCAAATATTAAGTTACATACTTTACAAATTTGTTAGGACATTTATGGATGTACACTCTGCTTTGCTACCTTTTCAGACAATATAATAATACAATTGTAAAGTATGTAATTCGATATTTGCCTTTTTTCACTTTTACTTAACTATATATAATCGTACATATTTCTAAGCAAGACGTCGTAGTCTAATCGTAAAACACTGGACTATAGACATCAATATCAGAAATTCTACCATTGTCTAAGTTAGCCATGCTGATGACGGTTGTGAGCTAGAAACACGTGTCCATGGATTACTTTTATGTACGTATAAAAATTAATATATATATATATATATATATATATATATATATATATATATATATATATATATATATGAGAGCGAATTTCAATTACAAAAAGCAAGCCTAGTAATTAGCATTGAATAATACTCTATGCATATATATTTAGTTCAAAATTATTATATCATTTTATAATAATTTATACTTAAGCCAAATCATGCAGCTTACAATTGTTTTAAAAATCGGCATAGTAAACAAATTGTAAACCGCATTACTTGGTTTGAGTATAAAGTATTATAAAAGAGAGAGAGGGGGTAGAGAGAGAGGGGGGTAGAGAGAGATAATAATTACCCTCTCTCTGTCTATCAAATCTTTTTACTACTCTCATGTCTCGTCGACACATATATTTATTTCTAGCTAGCTAGGATATATGAAGATTCATGAAAATTATCTCCCTTGAAAATTAAGGAACATAATATTTTAAGAAAATGTGTTGGCGATTATCCTTTTTTATTAAATCACTTTAATTAATTACTGTTAATAACGACAGCACTATTGCAGATATATAGGAGAAATAAAACAATGAAATAAAAAATGACTAACAGCAAACAATTTATTAAAAATAATGCAAATTATACAGATATATGAATCTCTTTTGGTCTTTTATCAGTATTATATATACCATATTTCAAAGTATTGCATTGTATTATTGATTTGAATAACAATGATCATTTTTTATTAAATCACTTTAATTAATTACTGTTAACATCTACAAACAAAAATATTGCATATATACAGTAAAATATGAGAATATAATTACAAATGAATAACGCAAAAGATTATTTCATTAAAAACTGTTTAAATATAGTTATGCAAATTAGGCATACACATAGCCGCGTAATTTAAAATAAAGCCGGTTGGATGCATTAAACACAACTGTTTATATCTATCTCTAAAAGCTTTTCTGTAATGTGCCTCCATTTGATCAGTCCAGGGAATGGTCCTAAAGTGCATTCAGTGGTGAGCCTCGAATTGGAAAGCTTTGAAGAGTGCGGAGTTACCCCTTGATTACTATCATTCGCCGATCACTTTCATTCGCGTAGTAGTAGTAGTAGTCGTAGTAGTAGTAGTAGTAGTAATACTTGTCATAGCAACTATCGTGACTATTGGTTTACAAAATATTCACACATAAAACTGTTGTATTTCTTCTGAATGACGACATACTGATATACGAAAATATAATGATATATATTTATCGTCGGTGGCCGTGAAGGAGTGTGGGTAATTAAGAAAGGAAGACGTACACAAGGAATTCTACAGGTGATTTTTCTCGGGCCTAAATAGCCAATAAACTGACTACATTAATTTCCGGTTGTTATTATATAACAATTTGTGAGCCCTGCCCCCATCTGCAAACGCTCACTGTTTGACTTCGCTGGCGTTTTATTTGGCGATGGAGTGTTTACTTCTACCGCTAACTATCAGGTGATTTCAATCAACAATTATTTTATATTATGTTATTTTCTTCCGGTCAGGTGCGTGTCCGTGCCAATAGCACCTACTCCTGTCAAATGACCTTTTTCGTAAACCCGGCCTGGATATTTGACAAAACAAACCAATCTACAAACCAATCGTATACAAAACATATATACCGTTTCGTAATACAATGACTCAACGTCGGTTGACATGCCGTAAAATATAATCATGAACCAATCACCCTTCATTCAGTGTTAAGTATATATCACAGTTTATATAGTCACTGGGATATCTAAGTTTATCATACAAATGTTTTTATATTCGGATTCATAAAACATTCCTTATGATTCCTTATTACATTTTCCGAGCCCTTTTCACTGCGTCAATTTAGAGCATTTTTAATTTTATTCTCATAATTATGAGTATCTCTACATCTAGGAAAACTTATTTTTCTTTAACAAACTTTGACATTTGATATCGTTAGCAAACTAGAAATTGCCCATTAATGAATTGCTTGAGCCAACAAATCCCGATCTAAGCTTCTGAAGTACTATGCATTTGCTACATTTAGAAACGTATAAAGCTATTTTAATTTTAATGATGAATGAACTAATAAAGTTGTATAGAATATCAGACCTTGTTAAGGCAACTAAGCCGAACGTTGAACAACGTCTGCCGCTTGATCACTGATTGCATAAAGTTTATCAACCTGAATAACCTGCATCTCTTCAGCGGCATTATACCCACATATGTAAAACGGGAAGTTGCTAGTCGAGTATTGATTTACTCCTCTCCAGGAGTTAGGCACAAGGCCAGTATTTATCTTACTCCAACAAGTAAGATGTGACCCAAGGTCGGGTCGGGAAAGTGGGGTTTAAAAATTGCCTGGGCAGCCCCGTCGGCATTCCCCGGTAGGGGCGCCTCAGGCAGTAACCAATAAACTTACTCCTCATCAAAGAGGGGAGGCAAAGCCTGGGAAGGTGGAACTCCCAGAACTGCACAGGACAGACCAATTGATCGGCGTAAATCAAGACCCGAAGGCCAAGACAACACCAGTATGGGGTGCAGTATCCATCGGAACAGATACTACACTTTGATCTTAGCCAAAAGGCCAGCAATACCAGTGATGCATGTCATCTTCACGGATGACTGAATTCAAATAAAAGCAGATTACAACTATGGACCTGGTAGTTAGAGAATGACCCCCCCCCACCTTTATTAACATTTTCAAGCTCCTTCCCTCCTCCTGGCCCAGAAGCACCGTGGGTCAAGCATACGAGAACAAGGAATAGGGTGATCAAAAGCTGCAATGTCCAGATGAGGATAGACAACAGATCCAACCATCTGCGAATGTTGGGATGAGGACCATACGATACAGCACTGCCTGGTCTTCACTCTACTACTTAAGTAGTGCGACTTAAAGGATTTTGCAGAGTTCAATGATAAGGTGTAGGGATGGTGTAAAGAAATTGGAAATTGTCGTATAACCGCATGACACTTTGAAGACACAAGAAAAAAAAAGAATTTGACTAGGAAAAGAAAAACGCCGATATCACACTTGACAACCTAAATGTCTACCTACAATAACCAAAAGTAAAATAATTTTAACAATATTTTAGACTGTATTTCGCCAAAGAATGTTCTCGATATAGTAAATCGGTTGAGTCGAAATCGTTCAAAGATTCAGTGTGCCACGGGCTCTGTAAGAGGGCGCCAAATCTGTCAACAGTAATATTAAAGAGAAAAAAGTCTGGAGGATGAAATGAAGTTCGGAAGTAAGAATCAGAAAAAAGTCAGAGAAACAATACAGGAAAATAAGTTCTGCTTAAAAACGTGTAAAGTTAATAAATGTGTTTGGATTAATGCCAAATGTTATTGCAACATTTCTAAAATAAAAGAAGAAATAAAGAAAATATAAAAAAAAAAAATGTGAGTTTTTATTTCTCCGTGATACTTTTTAAAATTTTTTTTTCTTTTCTATATTTAACAAATATGAAAAAAACTAAATAGAACACTTTTAGTTTGTAAAATGGACGAAAACTAGAATGAACAAAAAATATAACGGAACGTAAATCTGTATTTTCATTGGACTAATTATTTATCATTAGAACCGGATAAAATGTACTTATGCGTTTGAAAAATATTAGTAAGAGATCGCGTATCTATCTATCTATCTATCTATCTATCTATTTATCTATCTATCTATCTATCTACCTACCAATTAAACTCAACCCAAAACAGGGATGCGATTCTGTAGGAGAGACTGCATATAATACACGTCAAACAACTAGTAGAGGATGCACAATGAAGACCTACCTGGTGCGATGGAGGATAGAGCGAGATGGCGTGAGAGAGGCAAGAGAGAGAGAGAGAGAGAGAGGGAGAGAGAGAGAGAAAGAGAGAGATAGATAGATAGATAGATAGAGAGAGAGAGAGAGAGAGAGAGAGAGAGAGAGAGAGAGAGAGAGAGAGAGAGAGAGAACGAGAACGGAAAGAGGCTAATTTAGTATTTTGTCAGTTTATTTTTACATGTTTAATGTGCTTTGCAAAGTTGTCCCTGATTCAAATAATTATACCCGGGCTCAGTAGGTGCCTCAATACGTCACATTTTTAGAGTACACCCCCCCACATATATATATATATATATATATATATATATATATATATATATATATATATATATATATATATATATATTATAAGCATATTCCTCCCCGTTGAACACTGTTAAGACGACTGAATTACGTTGCCTGCTCGGCATTATAGGATTTATTTCTTACCAATTCATGTAGTTATTCAGAATAGCCTCATCGCTTAGGGCGTCGGAATTTGGAGTTTAAAGTGACCCTTGTTCCGGGGTTCGAATCGTGCGACCGGTTTGAATAATTATCTCTGCACTTATGATTCCGAAAGGATGTCTCTCTCTCTCTCTATATATATATGATTATTTTTATTTATACAGACATGTACGTGATCTGCGACCCTGGCATGTCGATGTTATCGATCAACAGCTGTTAGAAACTGAGATCTCATCAGGAATAATGAAAATCTGATCCTTCCCTTAGGCTATATTTGGAAAGAACCCCCCGTCTCTCTCTCTCTCTCTCTCTCTCTCTCTCTCTCTATATATATATATATATATATATATATATATATTCTTCTTTTTTGTTTAATTGTATATGAGTCGAAGTTCTCAGAAATCAAGGGCATCCTTCCTGGGGCTAACACTTGATCTTTACATGAGATACACAGATATTTGATTATTCTATTAAAGTTCTCATTTACCTCTGAAACGTTGAGTTAGTAAAGAAGTTAAAGAACATTAATTTTCCTCTTCCCAATTGACCAGTTAACTATGTTATCTTATATTTTTCTTTTAGTCTTACCTGATTCCAAGACAAGAATTCATCTACTCTGATGGAGTATCCAGCTTAATGCTGTTACTAGAGACAACATCACATGGAGAAGGTGCATTATTTTTCGTATAAGTCAGTGTGGGATAGCCATACAGAAATATTTTATTTGGGCTTCGAATACTATGATATTTGGAATATTTGATCTGGGTTTACCTGTAGGAGGAAATAACTTCATGTCAGGTCGTCCTGACAACTCCCTGTACACACTCGAAGATGGCGTCTAGTAGGCACTCAAATTCTACTCTATATATGTGTGTGTGTGTGTGATAACATTTAAAAATATAAGTTTATAATTTAATCACAGTGGATGGTTTTAAATTGCCAACCATGACACGTGACGAATTTGACTTTGACCTCTGTGTTCTGATGGAATAATGGTGGTATGGTTTTAAATAAAAGACACGAAATTCATTTGAATACATTTTCTATCCAAGCCTTTATATTTTGTTTCATTTTGAAGGTTTCGATGCTATTTCATTGTTCATATCTGATCACAATGCAATAATGAAATATTACACCTTTTCACGGAACCCTTTTTTTACGTGATTTCATCAATTCCCTTTTCAATCTTTGTAATCTTTCAAAAATCGATAACGGTTCAATTAAATTCAGTTCGAGAATCATCGCGTCATATTTATCCCCTACTAAAAACATGGGGTTATATTAAAAGACAGTAAAGATACTATTTTAAAGTTAAGCGTAACGGAGCGACAAACGGACACAATTTATTATAGAGATTTATGCACTCATCTAAAAGTGATATTTACAACTTAAACGTGACAGACTGACAAACGGACACCACCTCGCGTAAACATCCGTTGGCTCATTTAAAAATCCTATTTCAAAATACCAACGAACGGACACAATCTGTTATATAGATGCGTGGAATTATCTAGAAATGTTATTTTCAACTTAAGTGTGACAGACCAACAAACGGATACAGTTGCGTCGACTCGGCAAAAAATAGAATTTCAAACGTAAGCGTGACAGATCGACGAACGGACACAGTCTCCTATAGAGATGCATATATTCATCTAAAAATGCTATTTTCACCTTAAGCGTGACAGACCAACGAACGGACACAGTCTCCTATAGAGATGCATATATTCATCTCAAAATGCTATTTTCACCTTAAGCGTGACAGGCCGACGAACGGACACAGTCTCCTATAGAGATGCATATATTCATCCTAAAATGCTATTTTCACCTTAAGCGTGACAGGTCGACGAACGGACACAGTCTCCTATAGAGATGCATATATTCATCTAAAAATGCTATTTTCACCTTAATCGTGACACACCTACGAACGGACACTGCTCACTGCTGTCATAGAGAGGCGTGCTCATCTCAAAATGCTATTTTAAACTTAATCGTGACAGATTGACTGACCGACGTACGGACGGCCACAGCCACGTATAGACGTGCGTGGACTTTTCTAACAATCGTTGAGACACAGTTTTTGAAGGGCATCATAGCAACTGCTCGTAACTCATAGTCGCCATCGTCCGCGACTGATAACGATTCTTTCCATCGGAGGATTGGGAAATGTTGAAAACGTAAATCAATCATCTTTGCTGATTCCTAGAATGATTTTCAATTGTTTGTGTTTCACGCAAAATCCGACCAGTTCGAAGCAATTGCAAATTTATGGTGCAAATAAACAAGTCTTATTCCTGAACTTCGAAAAGAACGAACTAAAAAAACGAAGGCGAAAACGGGAACTGTATCTCTTAAATTAATTCTTTGAAATCCAATAAATAAAAGAAAGAAATTTTCTTTCAGAAAAAGTAGGTGTTTCCAATAGATGCATCGAAATCCGTAGCTGCAAACTTTGGACAGCAGAGACTTCATTTTCACAAAGCATTTTTTTCGCATTCAATTTTAGAACAACTATTATGTAAACTAGCAAAAATATACGAATAGAGGTCGCATATTTTTGTTAATATAATACTACCGCTTCGAAGAAAAGTTAACGTAATCCTTGGAAGGATGGTATCATGACCACAGAACAGATACTACACTACCCCCATATACATAAATATACACTCATATATACATATATAAAACTTATGAAAATACATATTGTCTTATTACCTAATACATTTTAATTTTGTAAATAGTTAAGCATTTTTTCCTAGTTATTTTCACTCGTTCGTTTTTGCATTGTTTTTCTATTAGTTTCTTATTCTATCGGCTTCTCTTCTACACTCGCTGGTTCTATGGCCTTTTTTCTTGCACTGCATATTCAATCGGTATATCCTACGATTATAGAAATATCTCTTCCCTAATTGGGACTTTTCTAAAAAATCTCTACGATTTTACCTATTTTGGTAGTAAAGTTGCAAACCAAAATTCCACAGAGAGTGAACCAAAGGTACAAATCAGTAAGGCCTGGGTTGGACTGGACAAGATGAAAGCGATCTGGAAGTCAAATCTTCATACCAAGATAAAACATGAATAAAACATGACTTCTTTGAAGCCATTGTTACATCGGGCCTTTATATATCGAAGTAGCACATGGACTTTCACCAAAAGATTAAAGAAGAGAATTGAGTGTGTAGACCAGAATGCTAGGAGCCGCTCTTAACATCTCGTTGAGACCGCTCACAACGATAGAGCAACTCTACGGATACCTTCCTCAGATCTTAGCCTTGATCAGAGAGAGAGAGAGAGAGAGAGAGAGAGAGAGAGAGAGAGAGAGAGAGAGAGAGAGAGAGAGAGAGAGAGAGAGAAGAACCAGATTTCTGGTCTTTGCTGGAGGGATAAGGATTAAATCGTCAGCGATGTTCTTTTGTGGGTGCCAAAGAAAAAGGATGTGGCTTAGTGGGGAGATCGTACAGAACTTAAATCCAGAAACTACCTGAAAACTCACAATGCACCTATGAAGACCTACCAGGTGTGATAGAAGATTGAGCCGGATGGCATAAGCGAGTCAGGAAAATCCGTGACACTGCCACGACTAGATTATTATTATATCAATATTATCACTCCAGGCTTAGTCTTCTTAGACCAGGCCAGTCGTATCTATGTAAGATGACACGGCATTATCAAGAACAGTGTAACACATCCTTTAAACTTCATTAAGTGAGAAACGAAATACAAGTGGCGGTTTTGTAGCTTTGATTTGTTGCCGTTTCTTGCGCTATGGTTGGTTCGTTGGTATTGTTGTTAATTCACACAAGATACAAAAGAAAACACGTACAACTATTATCTTTTTGGTTTTAAATAGTTTTTCTATTCGATTGTCGTCGTTGTTTTAGTAAATAAACTGGTTTCTGGTTTATAAGCTCGTTAGTCTAGCAACAGTGTGAGTCGGAGAGATGACGAAACACGTGTCTAGTGAATAAAATAATAATTTCTACTTAGCATTAAGGCAATCCTCTTCCGTAAAATTGAATATTTCAGTTATCAATATATATATATATATATATATATATATATATATATATATATATATATATATATATATATATACATATATATATATATATACATATATATATATACATATATATATATATACATATATATATATACATACATATATATACATATATATATATACATATATATACATATATATATATATATATATATATATATATATATATATATATATATATATATATATATATATATATATATATATATATATATATATATTAATGACTAGCATTATTATTATGCGATACAATTTTTCGCACGGCCACAAGCAAGTTCGTAGCTCAGGTGGTCCCGGTTTCGAATCTCGCTCGGTCTACCTGCACTGATGTGTCGAAATGAAGAACAATACGTGTCTGTGGATTACTATATATGTATGTATGTATTTATATATATGATTATTTTTATTTACACAGACATGTACAAAATCTGCGACACTGGCATGTCGATGTTATCGATCAACAGCTGCTATAAACTGAGATCTCATCAGGAAAAGTTAAAATCCGATCTTAACCTTAGATCATATTTGGAAAGAATGAAATGGAGAAAAAAGAAAAGAAATTTAAAATTTAAATTTGGAAAGTCACGTGGTTGGGACCGTTAAGAATCAAAATAAAAAATAATAATGTCAAAATTAAAATCAAAATATTAATATAAAATATAAAATATAAAATAAAATAAGATAATATTAAATAAGATAAAATCAAATCAAATAAAATAAAAAGAGAGCGAAATAATAAATAGATAGATAGATGAATAAAAAAAATGATAGATAAATAGATAGATAGATAGATAGATAGAGATAAAATGAAATAAAATATAATAAAAAGAGAGAGAAACAATAAATTGATAGATAGATGAATAATAAATTGATAGATAGATAGATAGATACATAGAGATAAAATGAAATAAAATAAAATGGTACAGGATAAAATAAGATCATTTAGGATAGAGAAAGAAGTGGGTGATAGAGAGGGGGAGAGTAAAGAAGTTCGGAGGGAAGGAAGACATGGAATGGGACGTGTCAAAATCAGTCCAGGGTCATAAGTACGTAGCATGATTTTAAGTCTGGTTTTCAGTTTGAGTCGGCGATGATGGTAGTGGTAACGTGTGCGTGTGTGTGTGTGTGTTGGGTTGGGGGTCGTTAATACATTGGGCTACTGATTTTGTTTTTTAATTCTTAGTTTTTACTGTTTTTTTTTTTAAAACTTATCTAATTATCATTAATCAATAAATTAATCAGCAAATTCACTAACAAGTTTATTTAGTTAATACAATAAGTGGTAATAATAATAATAATAATAATAATAATAATAATAATAATAATAATAATAATAATAATAATAATAATAATGGCAACATCACTAATGGTAATACTACCATTGCTACCTAAAACTAATTATAAAAATAGTAGTAAAAACTAGATGACGATAACAATGCTTATACTACTACTACTACTACTACTACTACTACTACTACTACTACTAATAATAATAATAATAATAAAAATGGTAATATTGTCATGATAATAATAATATCAGTAATATTGCAGAAATGGCAAGTAATGATATTGATAAATATTAATAATAATAATAATAATAATAATAATAATAATAATAATAATAATAATAATAATAATAATAATATATAAAACTAATAATAGTAGAGGTGGTTATAGTAATAATAGATATAATGGTAGCACAAAGTAATAACGATAATAAATAAATAAAATAATTATAATAATAATAAAAATAAAAATAAATATAAAAATAATAATAATAACAATAATAATAAAAATAATGATAATAATATTTTTTTTTCAATTGGTAATAATTTTAATGGTTTTGATTGTAATACTTAGTGATGGAGTTTGATTATGATTTTCATTGAATGGAAGATTGAATATCATAATTATATCAAGTATAGTATAGCATATAGTATAAAAGGAAAGTTATGTTGTTAGTGGATAAGTAAAGTTCTTTTTTCGTGACTTGGGGGGGGGGGTAATTTGTTCTGGGGTATTTATTTCTTATTTCGTCTACAAAGACTGACTAATTGAAATATTTTATTTACTTCGTGAACTGTAAATTTTATTCATTACTAAATCTAACGGAGCGAATTTTACGTTGAGTATAACGTATTTTATTTGCTGAATACTAAAAATTGAAATCTTTTTATTAATAAATGTTAACTAAATAGTTTGAATTTATATTATTCTTTATTGTTCTGTCGTACCTTATTTTCTATTTTAATTCCCCTCCAAAACTTTTACTAGCCAATCAGAACGAACGATTTATTCAGCCCTAAGTGGTGTGACGTCACATCTCTCTGCCAGTGACTTAAGAATGTTAATATATAAGTGCGATAAAGAATAAGCGCATCAGTTGATAAGTCTGTAAATGAATTCGCGCACGGGAATAATAAAAAAAGATAATTTAAATGACGGCAAATTTAAGGCCGAAATGTTGGTTTAATAAAGATAGAGAAACTAGTTTAAATTTAATTACGTCGGAGAACGCCATTTTTATTTTGACGGATGGAGAAATATATTGACAATGACGAGAACTTTCGCGAATCAAACAAACATAGTGTGAGTTGATAAGGAAACAGAAGTGCAAAGAATAAATTAAAATTGTATCTACAAAAATTGTAACTTTGGGGTTTGTAATAAAACGGGAGAAAGCAATCATTTTTAATTAACGTAACGTTCCGCCATCTTTTTATTTCGTTTCCGTTATTTGTTTTTGCTCAGACATTGGTGTAATTAAAAGCAGAACTATATCATCTACTTCCTCACCTCTTTCTCTCGCCCCATCTCTCTGTCTCATATATATATATATATATATATATATATATATATATATATATATATATATATATATATATATATATATATATATATATAATTAACTTGTTACAAATATCCAGGGGGTATGAATCCGAAGGAAGTTGAAACCGGGTTTATAAGAGTGCTCAATGAAAATTCAGAGCAATATATATATATGTTTTTATTTTATTCCATTAGTTGCAACAAAACAAGTTCTGTTTCATTGGCGCAAATAGCGGCCAATTCGTCAGGCTAACGATGGAATCCGAATGGCATACGTTTTAACTTCACCTCAACGGGAGATTGACAATTGAAAATACATTGGAGGAGGGGGACAGAGTTTGGGGTTTTGTCTATAACGGTGACATGGGACATGAGAGGGGAGGGGGGGGACCCCAACAAGTCGTGTTTCAAATTATTGCGTGGGGTTTTTTCACGTGTTTGTGCTGTGATGATCTCAATTTCATCCGGGGTGGGGGGAGGAGGGGGACAGAGTTTGGGGCTTGTCCCATGTCACCGTTATAGACAAAGCCCCAAACTCTGTCCCCCTCCTCCCCCCTCCAATGTATTTTCAATTTTCAATCTCCCGTTGAGGTGAAGTTAAAACGTATGCCATTCGGATTCCATCGTTAGCCTGACGAATTGGCCGCTATTTGCGCCAATGAAACAGAACTTGTTTTGTCGCAACTAATGGAATAAAATAAAAATAAAATATATATATATATATATATATATATATATATATATATATATATATATATATATATATACTGTATATATATTACAATAGTTCAGAACAAAATTAGTACCGTCAGTTTCAAATACAACAAAGGCGGGAACAGTACGTGATCGACCTGTATGGACTCTCCTCAACCTCCGTTCACGTACTGTTCCCCTTGCTCGATTTGATACTGACGGTACCGATATTGTTCTGAACTTCTGTAATACATATATAATTAAATATTAGGCTCTCATGTTCATATTTTTCTTAATAATGCTGGGGTTTTTGCCCACTGGCCGAGTGGTTAAAGACGTCGGATTTGAGTTGAAAAATAGTTGTGATCCGGGGTTTCGAATTGCATGACCGGTAGTGAATAGTCATATCTCTATGTTGATGAGTCCCGATTAAATAAGGACGAAACGTATACGTACATAGATAATAAACAATCACAAATATTTATTATTATTTGTCGCTCCTCGAAAAAATAGAGCACTGTAAGTGTAGTTCTAACACAGCTTGACGTCACTTGCTTCGTTCCTTCCCTTAAAAGAAGTAGAACGCTCTGGACATTAAGCCCGCCGATAAAGTGTTAAAATTATCAGTTTATTCGCTATTTAATATTGTCCGAGTAGTTAAAGACGTCGGATTTGAGTTGAAAAATACTTGTGATCCGGGTTTTCGAATCGCATGACCGGTAGTGAATAGTCATATCTCTATGCTGATGGGTCCCGATTAAAAAAAGACGAAACGTATACGTACATAGATAATAAACAATAACAAATATTATATATATATATATATATATATATATATATATATATATATATATATATATATATATATATATATATATATAATTCCGCCATATTGGACCATTTAGAACTGCTGAATACAACACCAGGATGAAGCAAATCATACATTCTTGGACTTGTGAATTGTATATTCTGTGACATGCTGATTCATGTTCCATGAACATATCCGCCATTTAACAATGCCTTTGCTTGTAGCGATAATTCTTTTCCTTTTTATTTTATCTGGATATTTAAATGGTTTTTTTTTCACGAAATGTTTTAAAGAGAAACGTAATATTTCTATTTAAACGATTTATAAATGACCGTCCATTGTATATTTCAAAGGAAACGTTTTGAAACGTATGTAAACGAGTATATTAGTATACATATTTTGTTCATTTTGGAAATGATGAGATGTAATTCAAGCCTGAACACACACACATTATATATATATATATATATATATATATATATATATATATATATATATATATATATATATATATATATAGTGTTACATTTATGTGTAACTTTCGAGAAACGCTGGGTTTTAATGTCAGGACACACAACCATATATATATATATATATATATATATATATATATATATATATATATATATATATATATATATATATATATATGTATGTATATATGTATATATATATATATATATATATATATATATATATATATATATATATATATATATATATATATATATATATTGAGTTTGAGTTAAATTGTTTGGATAGGGAACACCACGTGTTTGAAAATCCAGTTAAATTAAAAAAATTAAAAGACAAAATTAAAAATTAAAAATTGAACTTTTTCTGTTCGCCTTCTGTCTCTCTCTTTCTATTTCTCTCTTTTCTACCTGAGTTTAGTTAACTAGTATTACTGCGTGTAGTTATATAACTCCTCTAATCTGTTTATTATTTCCCTTCAATTAAAATGAATTTAGAAAAAATAACCCAATCCCAACGTAAGGAATATTTTAGTATGCATTTTGTGTGATAAAAATAATATACATAAAAAATGCCCACGGGAAACGAACGTTGATTTACTCAGCTATAGTATAATAATAGAAAAGGTGTCACATAAGTTTTCATAATAATAGCATTGTGAATGCTTCACATTGAACTCATCGATTCGTTTGTTTATTTATTGCTTCTTTTACAACGTTGTAATCATCTCAACTATTTGAAAAGCAGTTTATCTCGAGCAGCTTTAGAAGATGATAGCCGAGAATTGGCCGACATCCATTTTCCCGCCACAAACTCTCGGCCGACGTTCTGAAACGCGCGACATTGATCAGCGCTGCGTTTCTATAAACAAGGCCTCCTGTCTGCTCACTTTTGAAAAACAGTCCGACAATTTGAACACAACAGATTGGCGTTCAAAATAATGTCTTAAATATATGACAACACACACACACACACACACACACACACACACACACACACACACACACACACACACACACACGTGTGGGTGTATATGTTGTAATGTAATGCAAAGTTCTTTGTAAATAAACAAATTGAGCACAGTGGAAGGGCCGATTTATGTTTTTATAAATAGATATTGTAGAAACCGTAAACAAGAGCTTATTCCGTAGCCTTGTGGATAGTGCTGACGACTATCAACTCGGTGGTTGAAGGTTCGATCTCTAGCTAGGGAGAGTTGCTATTCTAGCTGCACTGAAGAGCTTTTATATAGCGAAACAGTCTGTCTGTGGATAGTTATATATAAACAGTTTTTCATGGTAAACAACTGATGATCCTTTAAAATAGTGTTAGAAACAAACTAATATAATAACCGTAAAAAATAAATTGACTTACATGAGTGATTTTCCACTAGAAGACTTGGGACTATAAGTTTTTTTTTTTTAATATAGTTTTAATGGTTGAGAAACTTCCGAGGATATAGATATATATATATATATATATATATATATATATATATATATATATATATATATATACTAGTTTACATATCTAGGGTTGCTCGGGATAGAGTGAAGTCATTTTAGTCTTTATTTGTTTTCACATTTTAAAACTTAAGGTAGACAACACTGATGATATTCTTTAATTTGAAATGACTTATTACCCTTGCTGATTTTTGTTTTATGTGATTATTTTAAAATACTTCATATTAGTTGTCGTCTGAGCCGGAATAAGTAATTTTAAAAATAAATTGTAGCTAAGTACAGTATTATACTGCGAATAGAGGGTACAACAACAATAATAAATGAACATAAACAAATATGTTACGAGTTTTCTTTTAAAATTAATATCGCATCTTAAACATGCTTTGAAGGTATTTTACCTTATTCCTTATTCTTAAATTTCAATTAGATGCTTACAAAAAAATGAACTTTATTTGAACATTGCCGTGTTAGAAGCAAAGTTTGATGTGCCAGCTTACATTTTATTTGGGTCTGACTTGTAAAATTTAAAAAGATAACTTAGTGCCAAGCCATTTAAATTTAAAAAAAATGTAAAATGTCTTTTTCTGCTCGCTATCCTCCCCTATATCTTTACCTATACCTATGCGTTAAATAATATTACTCAGTGTGGTGATATTTCCGTTTATTGATGTAAATAATAGACTATACGTATTTTGAGTTTTATATTTAGTTTTATTACTTTTGACAGATAATACACGGAGAGCGTTAACACCACAGAAAATGATGGTGAAGGGTCAGAGCGAATAGAAAGAGAGTGGAGGTAAAGCACCATCGAGACATATAATAAAAGAACACGGAGAGTATTTAAATCTTGAGAAGGTTTATAGATTCCAGAAGAATTTCTCAGCTTTTCTCACCGATAACTTAATGGTAAACGGCTGGTTTGAAAACGCAAAGTGATTTGCAATGATGATCTAAAGAAAGGGAGAGTACTGAAAATCTAGGAGACTTGTTGCCACTTAGATTCTAAGGAACACCACCAGATTTTACCAGGGAGCGATAACAGGCAATCATTCGTGTGAGAACTTCAAGTGAGTCGACAATTCTCTGCTGGGATGAAACGCAGGCGCCCCTGTGTAGCTTAATTTTCTATAAATATTTTTCATACTTTACTATATATATATATATATATATATATATATATATATATATATATATATATATATATATATATATATATATATATATATTTATATA
>OY744541.1:46949991-46959991 GCA_963556195.1 Sepiola atlantica | reverse complement strand
TGTTTTAAAGCATGAATTCAAGCAGAAGCGATAATATAAAATAACTATCTGAATGGTTAAACATTATCAATAGCGTTGGAAATTATTTTAATAGCCACAAACAATTTATTTTGCTTTAACTACGTATTGTATGTAGTGCTTTCACAATTATATAACCCTCCCAGCCTGCCAAAAATATGCTCCCTCCGGTCGCATATTTTTGCTTGTTATTTAAAATCGAAATTTTTCACCACTTCGACTAAACATAAAAAACCTATCCTATGTACTTATGGCAAGTGAGCTACACGAAAACGTTTGTGATTCATTCCATCGAAAAGATTTCTTTGATGGAATGAAACACAAACGTTTCGGTGTAACCCGTTTGCAATAAATATACTTTTATACTACAACTAAGCTCTACTTATATAGTGCTGTGCAGGTGTCTGATGATGCCCTGATGATGTCTGGGGCCACCCCCTTGATTGCATGTCCCAAAGACACAAGTATAAGTCATAGTACTGAGAACTATTATAAGAGAATGAGATAGTTTTATGCAATATAGCATCTTATAATATAATATCTTGCACGGGAGTCTTTTTACTTTAATTTTTGTTTCGCTTTTTTATAACCTTTAATTTAAAAAAATCATTTCTTTTTCCAAAATAGGTAATTTTAAAAATTTAAATGATTGTATCGTTTGGCAGTTACATTATTAATTGAACCAAATTTGTATAAAAATATAACTTAATTTGTTTTAATCTCGAATTATAAAATTATTGGATGTAAATAGCTTTTAAAAGTTTACATCTTTTCAGATGTGATCATTTGCTAAGAATTTTAAAGCCAGTTTAAATGACATTCTATTTGACAGATTAACTGCTTTCAAATTTGAGCGGGTCACGAAGTATACTTTTTTTGTCAATTATTAACAAAAGATTAAAATGGCTGACTTGTTTACGCAAAAATGGAAATGTATTTTGATGGATTTAATTTCATAATTAAATTAGTTTTTAAAAAAAAATAGTATTTTTGAAATGTTTCCTTCAGTTTTCTTTGCTAATGCAATTTTAATTTCAATGAATCTTCAATAGTTAATAAAAATAAGTATTTGTAGGTCATGTGGAAGCGAAAACACGCACACTTTTATTAATGTAGAGATGAAAATAAATAAAGCAAGGAAGAAAGTAAATATGAGTAGGTAATATAAAGATAGGGATAGATAGAGAGAGAGAGAGATAGAGATAGAGATAGAGATAGAGAGAGAGAGAGATGAGGAGAGTTATATCGGATGTTCTGATGGCTTGGCAGGCCGAGAGCAGGCTCAAGGCGTTTTCTCAAATAGTGGCGATGGAGAGGCGCTCGTAGAGCCAGGTCAATTCACGACGGTGCCCGGTGTGGTGCGTCATGAATAGACCAAGGTGGTTGAGAAAGTTCCGCGTTGTGGGTCAAATTGTTCCACTCGTCTCTACGGCGATCGATTAGAATACAAATCTGTTGAAGAAGACCGGCGTATTTTGATCGCTAGCAGCCCCCCCCCCCGTCGCTGACGCTGCTCCATGTCCAGAGTTTGTCGCCGATTCCATTACTGACGAGAGCGCAAAAGTGTCAATACAAGTCGCTCCATATATTTAGTGATTTGCCGCCTGAAAAGGGAAACGCTGTCAAGCCATCGGACTGTTTGCCATCCTCTCTGTTGAGGTCAACTAATTGGAGGATCGACCGGAAGCCAGAAATGTCTGGAGCCTTTCGGACGATATAATTGAGAGCGCTGTGTCTAGTGAATCTGCCGGCGCTCTTTCTACATGAAAGAGTGTGGAGTTAATATACGTCGACCGGCTGACCACAACGGCACCTGTGGACGCTTCATACTCTAGAACCTGTGCGCAAGGGCGACAGCGAATCTGAATGAATTAGGTATTATTTTTACCAAAATGGAATCGCTTGTGCAGAATCTGACCACCCCTCTCAGAGGAGAAGCAGAAATCAAGACGTGAACCCCCCCGGGTAAGGGTTATATATCCACAATAACAAGAAGAAATTCGACACAACGCCCCTTTGTCTGGTGATAGTAATTCTTAATTTCGGACTTTTTTTTACAACAAGTGTCAGGGTTAACACAGTCCCTAAAACAGAAACAGAAGAACTATTCTCATTGATACAATAATTGCGTCGTAAGTAAAAAACAATATTTTTTGTATTAGTTAAAAATAATTCTTTGGTAGAAGGTACTTTTCTAGTTGTTCTTTTTACTAATGAGTCCCCACTTATCACCGCCAAAGATTGGATTAATGAGGGAATGATTGCCAGTCGAAAGATGAAGAATATTATGAAAGACTTGAAAATGATTAATGGAATGAACAAAGTGAGTTCTTGCTGTGTATGTGTGACAAGAAGATACCCGAGATTGAAGCCAGGTCTTCATCTTCCAGGACGAAATTTCTATTTCTGAATATTGTAAACCACATTCCGTACGTTCTTTCATTCAGGAATTCTTCTCCATAGGTTGAGTGAATATTTTGAGTCTCTTCGGCTGCAGAGTTACCTTTGTAAACCTCGTAGATCATTATGCGCCTCAAAATAAAATCCGAACAGAATTTATGGGATGAAATAATAAATATTTTTACGAACGGGGTTAGTGTTTAGTAGAGATGGAGACACAATGCATGTTACTTTGATCGTCACTAACTATTAAATCTGATGATTCTCGTAAAAACATGCTTGTCGAACTAGACTAATATAATATCGCAATTCTATAAAAAAGAACGATATATGTATATATATATGTATATATATATATATATATATATATATATATATATATATATCTTTATCTATATCTATATATCTCTCTCTCTCTATATATATATATATCTATATCTATATGAATATATAACGATATATATATATATATCGATATATATATAACGATATATATATATAACGATATATATATATATATATATATAACGATATATATAAATATATATATATATATATATAACGATATATATAAATATATATATATATATATAACGATATATATATATATAACGATATATATATATATATAACGATATATATATATATATATAACGATATATATATAACGATATATATATATATAACGATATATATATATATATATATATATATATATATATATATATATATATATATATGATAATTTTATATATATATATATATATATGAAGAAGCTGAGTATTGGTACGCGTCCTGGCTACTGAGTCTAACATTACTTTAATATCGGGGTTCGAACCGTGTGACCGGTAGGGATTGTCTCCTCTCATACTGACGATTGCATGTTTGGGATCAAACACATGTGTATATGAGTTTATTTTGAAAATAATTTTTATTTATAAACAGTTATATATATATATATATATATATATATATATATATATATATATATATAGGCAGAAAATCAATATTTATGCAAGCTTCATTGAATACTACGAAGATTTTTCTTTTTTATTATCATCTTTGTCATCTTCTCGACGCGGTGAGCGAGTTTTCTGGTTTCAAGTAGTAGTTTGAACATTATGGCTCTGAACGTTGTTTCTTCGGTCATCACATAGGCGCTTTCGATTTCACGATCGTCATCAGTTGTTTCTTATTCTTCCTTTTCGTGCTGTGATCTTATATGTACTGTTTTATAGTGTTTTTTTAAAATGTTTGTATTTTGTTCATATTGAGTTGCAGTTTTTTTAATGTATAAGCAAAATTAACAAAATATCGTCTAATACTAGCACTAACGACCTATCCGTCTTCCATAATTAAAATAAAATTAAAAACAAAACAAAAAAACACTATTAAAAAGATAACAGCACGAAGACGACAAATAAGACACAACTCCTCATGACGATCGCGATATTGAAAGCGTTTGAGTGATAGTCGAAGAAACAACGCTCGGAGCCATAATGTTCATTCAATCTACTGCCTAAACCAGAAAACACGCTCGCCGCATCGAGAAGATAACACAGATAATAAACGAGAAAACTCCGTATATATATATATATATATATATATATATATATATATATATATATATATATATATATATATATATATATATATATGAAGGAGAATGGAAAGGAATTAGAGAAAGCAAAAGCCA
Source organism: Sepiola atlantica (assembly GCA_963556195.1). Taxonomy (NCBI): domain Eukaryota; kingdom Metazoa; phylum Mollusca; class Cephalopoda; order Sepiida; family Sepiolidae; genus Sepiola; species Sepiola atlantica. Next base: position 46,955,877 of record OY744541.1, on the reverse strand, counting down.
AATCAAAATTCAATTAAAAATTTCAAAGCAAGGTATATTCCGCAAAAAGGCAATTTATTCAAGTTAAATTTTCCTTAAGCCAGGCTTTTCAAAGATCAAAATCTTATCATCAGAGGAAGTCGCTGGGATAGATAAGTTGGCAATGGCCAAGATTTAAAATTTGAAAAAATGAAATAAAAGTTGTAGGGAAAGAAACGCATTCTCCTTCATTTCTACCTGCTCTATCCTGGATATTGAGCTGTATACTCTTCACAATAGGGTTTTACCTTTCCTAAAAGTTCGCTTTTAGTACACCTCTTTATATATATATATATATATATATATATATATATATATATATATATATATATATATATATATATATATATATATATATATACCTTCTTTGTAATATAGTAGGAAAAATCCCAGTGCTCGATTAATTAACAATTAAAGTTAAAAAATAAAAATTAAAAGCGTAATATTTATTTATAATGGTACAGAGAAATTAGTACAACATTCGTACCGTCGGTTTCAAACGGCTATCTTCAGCTTCTGTTGTCATCTGTTTCCGAAAAAGATGACAACAGAAGCTGAAGAGAGCCGGATGGCTAAGTCCTTCCGTGTTTGAAACCGACGGTACGAATGTTGTACTAATTTTTCTGTGCAAATATATATATATATATATATATATATATATATATATATATATATATATATATATATATACAGTATCCGTACTCTAAAAAAAGTTAGCAAATAAAAACAACTGCTGGAAGAATCCATCTCAAATATTTATCGAAATTGAGAAAGCAAGTCCATTTTTTTCTTTCTCTACCGATTTATACGTGTTCCTTTCCTTATTCCTTTTTTTAAAACTTTGACATTTTATTTTTTCTCATTTCTTTTTAATAACTTCTGGTACAAGGACTGCACTAAATATTCAAAACTTGCAGTGGCAACGGAGCCATTCCTTCTGGCTTTCCCCAGCTCTTACATGGTAGAAGCTGGTTTTAGCCATGTAAATGCAATCCTTAGCAAGCAGAGAAATCGACTCAACCTGGAGGAGAGAGGTGACCTGAGACTGAAACTGATCAAGATCAAGCCTGACATCAATGCACTGATTCGTGATCATCATAATCACCTGTCACATTAATGTCATCAATATAGAAATAAACATCACTTCAGAAAAAATCGATATTTTTCAAGTTTTTCATGACGTTTTTCATGGCGTTTTTCATGGCGTTTTTCATGACGTTTTTCTATGAAATTGAAATGTACTTATAGTTCAAATGTAGGAGTGCGTTATAATCAGACTATTATTAATTTTTCATACACCGTGAATTTAGTGAACATCTAATTAAATAAAGTTTAGCTCGAGTTCTTATATCATTTGATATAGATGTAGGCCCAGACTTGAAGGGGGTTGCTGAGGAACGAAGAAAAGACACAAAGTGGTCGAGGGTCGAAAAAGTTTGACGACCACTGGTCTAAACAAAGCTAAATCTTACCTTTAGTAATGTGGTCAGTATTTGGGAAGGTTTTTTGGAATGTGTGGTCTCCCGATGTGAACGAAGTTGTTGCTGAAACGGTCGGTGACCATAACCGCTATGGGGGGCACTCTCCTGCATGTAATAAAGTTTGCCGGCCGACCGTTCCCAATGCAGGGTCAGCTGCTCGTCCTTCAGCCACGGTAAGTAGCGGACAATGTTGTAGATGGTGATGAGCGTCGAGACCAAGAAGACCAGTACCATCAGCACAAATACATCCCGAACAGATCGACAACTCAGCTTACACGGCTTCGATCTCATCTTGATCGACCTGAAAGTACGAATATGATACAACTAATTGTTTAGCAACATTGTGACAGTAGAGCTAAGTGCATATATTTATGGGTTCTTACAAATTTTGCTGTGAAACACGCGTAAGATGTAACAAAGTATTGAATTTGGAAAAAAATAAACATAAATAAATAAAATATAAATATATTGAAAATCTTTTTGTTTGTGAGACAAAATGGGATTACAGATATTCGCTGATATATGGAAATAAAACAAGTAAAAAAATAGATGAAATTTATGGTTGTGGTTGTTCAGAGATACATAAAGATAAGGAAGCTAGAGGGACAGATGAAAGTTATGGTTATGGGTTGATTCCTATTGGTCATTGGAATGCAACAATAATATATATATATATATATATATATATATATATATATATATATATATATATATATATATATATATCAGGAAAGAAATGCATTTATTATCCACATAAATGTAATTTTGTCATGGAAGTCGCTCGAGCAAAAACGTTACAATAATATTGTGGGGTCTTTGTTCGTGCCGGACGTCCATAGAATGAAAATATGTCACAAACTCCTATAAGGGGTTTGGAGATAGATCCCTATAACCAGATATATTCTTGAACTACATTACAGAAGGATACATTAGTGGAATTTTCACGGGTCCCACTAGTGAATATTCACGCAGTATTATATGGTTTAGCTGATATTAGAATGTAAAATAGAAAATAAGAAGACCACCCAGATTTATAACTTAAGCGAAAATATCAAGAGAGAGAGAGAGAGAGAGAGAGAGAGAGAGAGAGAGAGAGAGAGAGAGAGAGAGAGATAGAGATAGAGAGAGAGGTAGATAGATAGATAGATAGAGAGAGAGAGAGAGTATTTTAAGCTAAACATGCCTAATAAAAGTATTTGATGGTGTAACGAGAAAATCTATCTATCTATCTATCTATCTATCTATCTATCTATCTATCTATCTATCTATCTATCTATCTGCTTGTCTGTCTGTCTGTCTGTCTGTCTGTCTGTCTGTCTGTCTGTCTCTCTCTCTCTCTCTCTCTATATATATATATATATATATATATCTCACATGCACACAAGTAACCTTTAAAACGTTAGTTTCTCTCTCTGGTTTTCTCTGTGTTTCTTTTCTGTTTAATACATTTATATGTAAAATGAATGGTGGTCTTCGTGGAGAATAACGAAATCCGCTAGTTGTAATGGATAAGTGATTGACGGATAAGAGGTCAGAATTTAACTTTTATTTAACGGAAGTGACGAAATTACGTGCCTTCTGGAAGAAGGGAGATCTTTCTTTTTTCGAAATCCCAGTGAGAGCGTGGGGGGGGGGGCGTCGCACACAATGTAGCTAGGTGAAACGATACAAGCTATCTATCTCTCTATCTACGTGTCTGTCTATATCTCTCTCTCTTTCTCCGAAGGGAAACCCACACTGTTCATAGTCTAGCGAACCCTCACCTTGTATTCCAAGTTGTCTGTATTAATAAGCCTCTTATCGGTGTCTGAGTGATTGTATCGACAAACGATCAAGTACCTGGTTCCTGACAATAACGGGTGTGTAATGGTTTATACATGTCACGGATAACTGAAACTGCTACACCAGTTTGGTTATTAATATTAATATTAATATTATTATTAAGATTAATATTAATATTAATATTATTATTAAGATTGGCTCCGCTACATAATATTATATGATTAAGCTTATATTAGAATTTAAAAACGAAAAAAAAAAAACCTACAAAAATAAGACCACCCGGATTTATAATTTAAGAGCAGTTATCTAAAGAAAAAAAAGAGAGACTTTCTTTTAGGCTAAACATGCCTGATAAAAGTATTTTCGCCCAGTGTGCTTTTAAGACGTGTCAAGTTTCAACCTGAATCCCATTGATAGCGGACAGTGTGTAAGGCCAAACTCCAACAAATGTGGACGGCTTAAGAAACGACAGTAAATCTACATGATCAAAGAAATTATATTTTAGCATCGTTTTTATTAAGTTTATTCTGGAGACTCGCTGTCCAGACGTATGTTTATGTCTTATTATCTGGCGTGAACCTAGCACCTTGCGTGAACGCCGAAGAAATACATAAATTTGAAGCTTTTCTCGGGCTACGGTTGTGTTTAGCCAGACCGCGTGAAAAGTAGGTGGTCGACGTGATAACCCGTGGCAGAGTTCAAGTCCTATTCTCCATTCCTTAAGTTTCTATTTATTACGTGTTTATTCTGCCTGGTTGGGGATCTCCATTTTCAACCATTTTGTCAATCCAATCCTACTACTAAAGAAACATTACACAGTACATTTACACAATCAAAAAATATCAATCTATTATTATATATTATATAAAAGCTGAGTTAATCACTGCTCATTTCCATGAATTCGTTTCCCTATATATTTTAATCACACAAAATACATGCTAAAATATTCCTCAGTTTTGGAATCCGGTTATGTTTGAAAATAAACATCCCATTAGAATACTTCTAATTAGCAGCAATTTGCTATCAAGTGATCCATTTATTACTAAATTTCTATTTGTCACTCTCACCCCCTTTTAAGGTATGTTACTTTACTTCCCTCTTTTATTTTATACGGTAGCTATCGTTCTCGCTTCCGATACAAACACACACACACACACACACACACACACACACACACACACACACACACACACACACACACACACACACACACACACACCAACACTCTCTCTCTCTCTCTCTCTTTCTCTATCTTTCTGTCTGTTTTTTAATATGGTAATACAGAAAGGAAAGAATAGAATAATTGGAATAGTCCATTATAAACAAAAAGGAATATCATCGCAGGTACTAATACTATTTAACCCGTAGTTGTAAAGGAGAAGAATTGAAGTCGTTAGTAATTCTTGGTCAATAGTGATTAAAACAATGTCTATCCTACTCTTAACTAGAATAATTTCAGTCACCAATCTAGGGGGCCATCCTACTTAAGATATTGCTTAAGGGACAAAGAGCTGATAGGTCGAAAAACATAGGAAAAACATGACAACGGTAAAATTCTCATGAGTTTAAGCCCGAAATATTTTATTATGAGACGGGATTTTCGTACTACAAATACTACTAATGATGAACAGTTACAGAATCCGAAACTACTGATCAGAATTGCACCAAACTTGATAAGAAGAATCTTTGTGATGGCGGAATGTCACAAGGTGTAAAAATGATAACGCTACTACTACTACTACTACTACTACTACTACTACTACTACTACACCGGAATCCCATCCCCAAATCTTAAATTGCGGATTGTATTAAACTTTGGTTGTCGATACACACACACACACTCGTATATATATATATATATATATATATATATATATATATATATATATATATATATATATATATATATATATATATATATATATATATATATATATAGTAGAGAATGGTAGTTTGCTTGAAGCATTGCTGGGTATAGTAGTAGTATGTTTTTTTAAAGGCTGTTGGCAATGCAAATTCCGGGTAAGATGCAAGTTGTAAGGAAAAAAAACAATAAATCGAATACGAAATATGACTTACTATTTATTTTTCCTAAAATCATACATAACAACAAGAGTGTTACAGGTGTTTGTGTGATGTCCGGATGATTAAAAAAAATAATTATTTAATATTTCGGGAAAAGAAACTTCCCTTTGTCAAAAATAATTAATACCAGAAGAATTCCCCGACTATGCAGAGAATCTGACAAAATAAAATGGCTGCCAAAGCAGAACAGCAGCGAAAACAAGGCTCGCAGAAATGTAAATTAAAGATTTTTTTTAAAGTTATGTTACGGTGATCGATAAACTGTTGGTTTTAATAATAATAATAATAATAATAATAATAATAATAATAATAATAATAATAATAATAATAATAATAATAATAATAACAATAATATATATATATATATATATATATATATATATATATATATATATATATATAATTTATTCATTTATTTAAAAAAAATTTTTTTATTTAGTTTATAATTTTGATTATTGGTTATATTTTCAGTGTGTTTTATCTTCGTATTTTTTCTTCTCTTACGTATTTTAAGAATTTT
>OY744541.1:46917491-46944991 GCA_963556195.1 Sepiola atlantica | reverse complement strand
CCTTTTATAGGGAATATCCTACCAGGTTATTCCTGCTTTATTTTAAATAAAGGGTATATTGTAGTATATGTTATATTGTAATGACACGATCCTACCCGACATTATCTCCTTTCAGGGTCAGTGCATGTAGTTTGTTCATCATGACCTCCATTCAGTCTAGCAAAAATATGTGACTGGAGGGAGCATATATTTGCTAGTATATATATATATATATATATATATATATATATATATATATATATATATATATATATATATATATATTTATATACATATATATACATATATATTTATATATATATTTATATCTATTTATATATATATATATTTACATACATATATATATTTATATACATATATATACATATATATTTATATATATATACATATATATACATATATATTTATATATATATATATATCTATTAATATATATATTTATATATACATATTTATATATATTTATATATTTATATATATATTTATATATATATATGTTTATATGTATATATTTATATATATATATATATTTATATATATATATACATTTATATATATATATTTATATATATATATTTATATATATATATTTATATATATATAAATATGTATTTATATATATTTATATATATATATTTATATATATATATATGTATATATATATATATATATATATATTTATATATATACATATTAAATCGCTTTCATTCTTCGTAATTTTACACAAATATTTTTTATTCTCTCTTTTTTGCGACAACATGTCGTTACGGTCTGCTGTTTTGATTTGTTTAAGTCGCCCAAGACGTTATTATAGTTAATCGCGATAAGGATGTAACAAATATGGAAAAACCTAGCGAGTTACCCGCCCCTGCCAGACAGTCGAAGAACACGAGGTGATACCGTTTATTTAAATTCGTGGCCATGGATACTCGCCTCCGGGTATTGACTCAGTCTTTTGACGCTTTTGGCCAAGAAAAAGAAGAAATAAAAAAGAAAACAACTAAAATTACGAAAATAACCGAAAATTAGTATCATTTGCATCGTTTTATTCTGCAAATTTCTCTTCAATTATATTCGTTTTCCCTACTTTACTGACAACACATCCGCCATTTTGAGTCCCTCTTTCTCGGTCTCTTCTTATTTTTTGTTGTTGTTAAATCTATTATTAATATCGTTTCGTTGTCCTGTCTTTCTTATTATCCCAAACAACGAAACTAGGTTGTTTTATTTTTCATCATATCCTTACTTTGTTATGATATATATATATTTTTTCTTTCAGCAGACTTTCACCTGAATTCATTTTAAATTCACATTTTCTTCGCTAAGTAATTTTACTTTCGTAGCGTTCACTTCCGCAGTTTTCCACTCGTAGTATAATTTATCAATAACTAGGTTTACATACACGGCGTTGCCCGGGAATCATTTTAGTTTCATTTTTCTTTCGTTTCTTTTTTTTTTTTAAATCGCATAAATAATTTCGACTATTTTTTTAACTAATTTATTAGTTAAAAAAATAGTCGAAATTATTTATGCGATATAAATAAGGTAAAAGTAAATAATTAACACTCAATAATCAGTAAACAAAAGAAAACACATAATTTATATCAAGCGCATAAAACTTAAATTCTCTACATAACCAGCAAAGTTTTAACATGTATAACACTTTTAATTCCATACATTTTCTTCTATAAAATCTATATCGCGTCAATCGATATGGCAGCCAACAACAGTAGGCATGGTAGTCATAACTCTAGCTATTGATTGTCGAGAAGATTTTATAGAAGAAAAAGTATGAAATTAAAAGTGTTATAAACGTTAAAACGTGGCTGGTTAGTTAGAGAATTTCATTCTAATGCGATTGATATAAATTATGTGTTGTCTACAAGTATTAACTATTCTGTACGTTTATCTATAAATAATATATCTATTATATGCACTATATAGGTGAATGTCGCTGGTAATACTATATACATTTAAAAAAAAAATTTGATTTTTTTAGAACTTCTATTTACTTCAAACAAGGCACATTGCAACTGATACGTAAATGGCTATTGTGAATTAGGGACCAGATTTATAGGGGACATCCTAAGTATGGAAATTGTATAGCATGATGTTTGTTCACATTACATTTAAACTTCTGCATGTTGGGACAATCACGAAAACGGGGAGCAGGGAACGAATTCCAAAGGTTTCGAGCTGATTGCGAATATATCTACTAGAAATGATCCGAATTGAAACTGACAAAGTTTATATGCTGACGAGGAAAATCATAAACTTTTTTTCAAGTTTACTCTGATGTAATAGAGATAATAACATGATTTTTAAACGCGGGTACATATATAGGTATTTACTCCTCCCCAGGAGTTAGGCACAAGGCCAGTTTTATCTTACTCCCACAAGTAAGATGTGACCACAGCTTGGGTCGAGAAAGTGGGGTTAAAAGCCAGCGCTCGAGAGGTGAGCACTCTGGCCATTTAAAAATTGCCTGGGCAGCCCCGTCGGCATTCCCCGGTAGGGGCGCCTCAGACAGTAAGCAATAAACTTACTCCTCCCCAAAGAGGGGAGGCGAAGCCTGGGAGGGTGGACCTCCTAGAACTGCACAGGACAATCCCATAGACCGGCGTAAATCAAGCCCCGGAGGCCAAGACAATACCAGTCTATGGGGAACAGATACTACACTTTGATCTTAGCCAAAAGACCAAGTAAAGATCCGCGGGTACATATATATTAGTCTGTAAAAGATAGATTCTATTTAGGCCATACTATCCCTGTGGCTAAGCGCGGACCTCTGAATAATGGCAACTAAGTGGTGACTTGACACTTCCCGAAGCCCCCAAATTGGGTTCCTCGCATAATAATCCGGGAACTATGCGAATTGAAATGGCATAATTTGTTGATCTTAAACAAGTAGGTAAATAGCTCGAACTCTAGCGGAGGAATTATCGTGAGGAACAGGAAATCCGAACCTCATAAACGAACGCACATAACATTCTCTTTTGTATCGCCTTTTTATGTTATTGGTTTTTTTGCTGTTGTTGTTGCTCAAGGTGTAATTTTTTATGCAAGTGGAATCTCTTTATCTATTCATTCATAAACGTGGGTATTTTTGTATTTACTCAAGAAAGAAAATAACTCGCTTTTCAATAATGGTAACGAAAACAACAAAACATTGTAAAATCAAAACAAAATCACTGGTTCATTACCAAACCGCCATCTTGTCTTCCTGCTGCTGTTTTAATGTTCTAGATTAAGTTCAAGACGAGCCTTGTTGTCTGCTCCTTGATTGGCACTAAGCCACCAGGAGGCGCATCTGTTAATTGTTTTCTGACGCATCTTTGTTTCTACGATCCCCATCCCTTTTTGCTGAATCTTCCACTTGGAAGAAACCTTCTGTATACTCGGTTGAACAATAAGTAATCTTAAATCAGCGCACCCTTCAAATCAAGTGAAATCTTTTACAATTTATGAAGAAGATAATTAGAAAATGTTTCAGTAGAAAGATAAACAAATGTGTCGAACAAGGTAAGTTTGAATGAACAAAGTCAGGAGATTAAACAACTGACGGAATTCTAACTTTTTTCTCGACAAAGAGTGGGGGTTCAAGTCAGGAGAAACACGACGCTCTTCCAATATGTGATCTACTGAATGGTTTCTAATCCAATATTTGATCTAACGACTTGTTTACATTCCAATATGTGACCCGCCCATTAACCCTGACTAACCCTAACCCTAAGGAAAGGACCTATTGATAAAAAAATCGAGAATCTGACTACATTTACTTTATTATATAGATAAGGACTCTAACTTTTCAAATTTAGTATCATAGAAATTTTCAAAAGTTTGACGGAATTATGTTTCGTGCCAGATTAATGCACATGTGCAATAACGTTTTCCTTGTTAAACAGTTGTTTCTGTTAAAAGCGACATAATATATTGTTTTCGGATCTTGAGTAGAATAGTCCCGCCAGTGCCGCTAAAACAAAAACAATAAACAGACAACATGCGCGTTGTTGTAAAACACGTTTTATTACTTACTCAATAGGATTAAATGCATTCATGTCATTGAGTCTTTGCCTAAAAAATATCGTTTCCTTTATATTTCTGCCTCTACATAAACTCACACAGATAGCTATCCACCATTCCGCGATGCGTTCCACAGTGGCATTTATTCTGTATTTTGTACAGCCTAACCTTACCCTAACCATAACTCAACGCATGTCTAGAAGGACACATAGAAGTAGGTCAAAGGCGTGTGTGCTCACTGCGTATGCCTGGCGGGTCAATATTTTTGCAAAACTGATTTTTCTATTAGGACTATTTTACATAAAAAAAACCAATTTTTTGAAAAATTTTAAGTAAGAGGACAATAACAAAAAAAAACGGAGGAGTCCCCCAAAGCTTTACGTAAACCATTAATTCTTCGAACCCTCCCGAGCATCCTCTCGGCCAGCGATGGTTTCGAAAGTAGATATCGACGTGCCGTGCTTCCATGTGTAAGTTTATGATTGAGAATAATGGCAACGCAAGTAAATACTACTTTGCTATCAATGATGATAGACATTTACCTCTTTTTAAAATGTTTTTGTCCCAATACAGAATGATCCTTTTCGGGGAGCTGGATTTTCCCCACATTAAAACCGACCTCGTGTCTAACTCTGTCCTCGTGAAGAGACATGTAAATATGGATATACTATTTGAAGGAGAGAAGAGCGGAAATATGCTTTGATATGCTTGAAGATTTACAAAAGAGAGCTGCGTTTTTTTTTTGACAGATAGTAGTGTACACCTTGGTGAAGAAGTTGAGTGAAAATTGCGACAACTGGCATTGATTCACACGTGGACAGTGGTATAGCAATCCACGATATTGCTGTCATCTGGACTGTGGTCATAATGATATACACATGAGATAAAACAAACTTCGACATTGAAAATCTGATACGACATTAAATACCTAAACAACTTACATGTAATTTGAAGACTGGTTCTTCGACCGTAAGGATGGTATCACAGTGTAGTATCTGTTCTGTCCTTAGTCAGTGAAGGCGTAATCATTTTAGACTGAGACAATTTTAGGAGCTGTATTTCCTCCGATTAAAACTCGACCTTGTGTCTAACTTTGCTCTCGCGAGGACACGAATAAATAAGGTCATCCCCTCTCTCACCCCTGTCGATGCCAATCACAGTGTAAAGGGATTCGACTAAATCAACTGCTGCCACCCACCCTTTCTGATAGCGGGAACAAACTGTAGACGACCCTGCCTGTAATCTTTGCCCATCGCACTAGAATCGGTAAGAAGTGGGTGGGATCGGGTATAGGGCGCCAAATAAAGTGCGGGCGATAAAAGCTCAGGTTGTACAAGCGAATATCCCAGATGGCTATTGTCGATAAGAGCGCACGAATCGTTGCGAACCCAAATTATCGCGAGTTTATTTAGACCTTTAAATTAAACTTAGCATGTTATATATATATATATATATATATATATATATATATATCAATTGGTTTTCTGTTTTGTTCGAGATTGTTAGCATTATCAGCTTGAAAGGATTGATGAAATGTGATTACCCACTTTCTTTTGGCTAAGATCAAAGTGTAGTATCTGTTCCGATGGATACTGCACCCCATAGACTGGTATTGTCTTGGCCTTCGGGCTTGATTTACGCCGGTCTATGGGTATGTCCTGTGCAGTTCTAGGAGGTCCACCCTCCCAGGCTTCGCCTCTCCTCTTTGGGGGAGGAGTAAGTTTATTGCTTACTGCCTGAGGCGCCCCTACCGGGGAATGCCGACGGGGCTGCCCAGGCAATTTTTAAATCCCACTTTTCTCGACCCGACCTTGGGTCACATCTTACTTGTGGGAGTAAGATAAAAACTGGCCTTGTGCCTAACTCCTGGAGAGGAGTAAATCAATATCCACTTTCATGGGCTAGCTTAGCTTTACTGACCGAGAGGACCCAATAGTTCGGCATAAGAGGACAACTATTGATAACTTTTGTTGTGATTTGAAACCGATGGCACCGATGTTGTCTTAATCTTCTGTAATTACATATATAAATAAATATTACGCTCTTATTGTTGAATCTTTCTTTATAATCAAGCACATTGCTGGGGTCTCTCCCACTAACCACTTACCACACACACACACACACACGTATATATATATATATATATATATATATATATATATATATATATGTAAGTATTAAATTCCGAATTATACTATTCGATAATTTAATAACAATGTTAGAACAACGTTTATACATGTTTCTATGCGATGTGGAAGGTCAACATAGGTAATGTTGGCTTTAACTGTAAACCCACAAGCTTTTTTTAAAAAGTTAATAGTCCGAAAATAAAAGACAACACTTTGGGTAGCCGGTTGATGTCTTCCATTTCCGACACAGAAACCTAAATCTGAAGAGTTCCGTTAACGGTGTTCAATGAAACCAAACGAAACAACAAAAGGTCAAGAGATTTAAAATATAATCATGACAATATTTATAGTGCAAGGAATATGGCTCCGGAATATTTTTTATCTGGTAATACAGATAAAATGTAATATATTATATCATAACATTTTGACAGAAAAATTAGTACAAGTTAATTAGATATTAAATTATTTATTAGTATTAACTCGTTGCTAATATGGATTTTTTTAATGTTTACTTTCAACTCCTCTAGAAACATGTTAATTTATTTCCCTGAAATTGTTCTTAAATTATAGAATGCTATAATTTTGAACTCAATATTTTATATATTTTAATCTTTATTGAATATTCTAAAAATTGATCTCCAGTTTTGCATTTGGAAAAATGATTCCTATTCGAACCGATCTGAACTATATAAAATTTGCTTTTTATGTTATCACCTCATTTTTTATGTTATTACCTCATATATATATATATATATAGGGTGGGCAAAAATAAGGGTCCTATTTTTAAAAATTCATAACTTTTTTATTTATTGATTTTTTTTTTTTTTTTAGAATAAGTAAAGGACCCCTTCCGAAGCAAGCATGAGCCATATTAGCCCTAAGGAACGTACCCTCATTTAGAAAACATTATTTTTGCTTAAAAAACTCAAAACAGTGTAAAAAACAATACTTTAGTTTTTGTAAGTTTTAAGAAGTGTTTTTCGGCTAAAATTTGTTTTGTTTATTTCAAAAAATCTCGGAAGGGTCAGTCTACACACACATAAAGTTTGGTGAGTTTAACTTTTATTTTGTGGAAGTTATTCAAATTCAAGTTATTCAAATTTAAAGATAGGACCCTTATTTTGGCCCACTCTGTATATATATATATATATATATATATATATATATATATATATATATATATATATATATATATATATATATATATATATATGTATTAAATATTTAACCTACGTACGATGTTGTTTCGAGCTTATGGCGCTCATCAGCGCAGGGAAATAACAATCTCAGACGGTCACAGGGCACGACCCCGATTCAAAGAGACAAATAACACCTTACCTGAGAGTTCATCATTCAAACTCCTCGGCCTAACCTTCACAGGTAACATGAATTGGAACACATACATTGAAGACATTGCCAAGGCTTCCTCAAAGAAGGTTGGCTCCCTCTACCGTGCTAGTAAACTCCTCACACCTTACATTATCCTGTATCTATACAAAGCCACCATCCGCCCATGCATGGAGTATTGTTGCCACATGTGGGCTGGTGCATCATCTACTAGTCTCTCCCGCCTTGACAAGGTCCAAAAAAGAGTCGCCAACCTAATAGGTCCCTCACTGTCCACCAAGCTCCAGTCCCTGTCCCATCGCCGCAATGTAGCATCCTTATGTTTGTTTTACAAATACTTCAATGGATTATGCTCTGAGGAACTGGCTACTCTGGTGCCCCCTCGACGTAAATTCACTAGACTAACTCGACAATCAACTAAATCTCATTCATTCACTGTGGAGGTCCCCAGATGCCGGAGAGCCTTCTACTCAAATAGCTTCTTTCCTCGTGCTGCTGGCCTCTGGAACTCCCTCCCTGCCCCCTGTTTTCCCGACAGTACTGACATGCAGAAATTTAAAACTAATGTAAACAGACATCTCGCTGCGCAGATCCCAATTTAGGCTGACCCCCCAACCTTCTCTCCTTTTCTTTTTTCTCAGTAGCCCCTTAACTCTACAGTGGCGGCCTGCCTTGTTAAAAAAAAAACTTAGGCCACGGGAGATTGTCACGTGATGACGGAGAAATTAAATTATGTTAAACACTGAAAGTGGCGAGTGTCAACATCAAGACACTCGATAGAAATCGACAACAGAGTCGGAGTATGGCACTGGGGCTTCAAGTGAATGTCTGATTTTTAATCTCTCCAACAGTGCTCTTACTTTAATTTTACTTAAAAGAGCTTCTAATAATATTAAATTATATATTTTAAAAATATTTTACCCACGTACGACGTCATTTCGAGCTTACGGCTATCATCAGCGCAGGGAAATAACAATCTAAGACGGCCACAGGGCACGAATCCGGTTCACAGAGACACCGTGAATCTGTAAGCGTTCGCTCAGTCCTTTAGGCCAGGGAGATTGTCACGTGATAACGAAGAAATTAAGTTATATTTGACAGTTAAATATATATATATATATATATATATATATATATATATATATATATATATATATATGAGAGAGAGAGATAGAGAAAGCGAGAGAGAGAGAGAGAGAGAGAGAGAGAGAGAGAGAGAGAGATATTAGTAGACAGACAACCTCTTACACAAAATATTTACTCGGAAACCCTCTAAAAATGAGCTTTTCGCCTACTAGAATATAGCTACATTTACCAACTATTACGCAAAATTTGTAAGAATAATGCAACATTGACAGGTGTAGTCGCAGAACAAAAAAGTGACTGCCCCACGAAAGAAAAATGCAACCGAAGAAATGTGTATAATTCGACTATATTTACGAGGGAAGTAACAAGCAAATATTAATCGGAATTTCCCCCTGAAATTAAAAGTACTAAAACCGCAAATACTTTTTCGGAAACCCTACACTAAATCACACAACCTGGTTTTTCTAAACGTTATTCCTCACCGAAAGAGAGGCCTTTTTAACCTGTAATTTCTTAGTCGGGTTTATGTATTCGCCTTCTACACCCATTTTTAAAAATGAGAGATCGTCAGATCAGCAAATGAAACAAGTAACTGAAAATAAACTGGTGTCGCCAGAGAAAACGATTATAATTTTACCCATTTTAAATTGAATAACGCCAAAATCGAATTCTGTCGTCTCATCCACTTAATAAGTTTAAAAAACCTACTCTTTACATTCGTTTAATTTTAATGTAATTTTATGTGAGTCATTAGGAAACATTATTGTGGGAGTTATTTTTTGATGTTATACATAATGTAATTTTATGTGAGCCATTAGGAAACATTATTGTGGGAGTTTTTTTTTGATGTTATACATAATGTAATTTTATGTGAGCCATTAGGAAACATTATTGTGGGAGTTTTTTTTTGATGTTATACATAATGTAATTTTATGTGAGCCATTAGGAAACATTATTGTGGGAGTTATTTTTTGATGTTATACATAATGTAATTTTATGTGAGTCATTAGGAAACATTATTGTGGGAGTTATTTTTTGATGTTATACATAATGTAATTTTATGTGAGTCATTAGGAAACATTATTGTGGGAGTTATTTTTTGATGTTATACATAATGTAATTTTATGTGAGTCATTAGGAAACATTATTGTGGGAGTTATTTTTTGATGTTATACATAATGTAATTTTATGTGAGTCATTAGGAAACATTATTGTGGGAGTTATTTTTTGATGTTATACATAATGTAATTTTATGTGAGTCATTAGGAAACATTATTGTGGGAGTTATTTTTTGATGTTATACATAATGTAATTTTATGTGAGTCATTAGGAAACATTATTGTGGGAGTTATTTTTTGATGTTATACATAATGTAATTTTATGTGAGTCATTAGGAAACATTATTGTGGGAGTTATTTTTTGATGTTATACATAATGTAATTTTATGTGAGTCATTAGGAAACATTATTGTGGGAGTTATTTTTTGATGTTATACATAATGTAATTTTATGTGAGTCATTAGGAAACATTATTGTGGGAGTTATTTTTTGATGTTATACATAATGTAATTTTATGTGAGTCATTAGGAAACATTATTGTGGGAGTTATTTTTTGATGTTATACATAATGTAATTTTATGTGAGTCATTAGGAAACATTATTGTGGGAGTTATTTTTTGATGTTATACATAATGTAATTTTATGTGAGTCATTAGGAAACATTATTGTGGGAGTTATTTTTTGATGTTATACATAATGTAATTTTATGTGAGTCATTAGGAAACATTATTGTGGGAGTTATTTTTTGATGTTATACATAATGTAATTTTATGTGAGTCATTAGGAAACATTATTGTGGGAGTTATTTTTTGATGTTATACATAATGTAATTTTATGTGAGTCATTAGGAAACATTATTGTGGGAGTTATTTTTTGATGTTATACATAATGTAATTTTATGTGAGTCATTAGGAAACATTATTGTGGGAGTTATTTTTTGATGTTATACATAATGTAATTTTATGTGAGCCATTAGGAAACATTATTGTGGGAGTTATTTTTTGATGTTATACATAATGTAATTTTATGTGAGCCATTAGGAAACATTATTGTGGGAGTTATTTTTTGATGTTATACATAATGTAATTTTATGTGAGTCATTAGGAAACATTATTGTGGGAGTTATTTTTTGATGTTATACATAATGTAATTTTATGTGAGCCATTAGGAAACATTATTGTGGGAGTTATTTTTTGATGTTATACATAATGTAATTTTATGTGAGCCATTAGGAAACATTATTGTGGGAGTTATTTTTTGATGTTATACATAATGTAATTTTATGTGAGTCATTAGGAAACATTATTGTGGGAGTTATTTTTTGATGTTATACATAATGTAATTTTATGTGAGCCATTAGGAAACATTATTGTGGGAGTTATTTTTTGATGTTATACATAATGTAATTTTATGTGAGCCATTAGGAAACATTATTGTGGGAGTTATTTTTTGATGTTATACATAATGTAATTTTACGTGAGCCATTAGGAAACATTATTGTGGGAGTTATTTTTTGATGTTATACATAATGTAATTTTATGTGAGTCATTAGGAAACATTATTGTTGGAGTTATTTTTTGATGTTATACATAATGTAATTTTATGTGAGTCATTAGGAAACATTATTGTGGGAGTTATTTTTTGATGTTATACATAATGTAATTTTATGTGAGTCATTAGGAAACATTATTGTGGGAGTTATTTTTTGATGTTATACATAATGTAATTTTACGTGAGCCATTAGGAAACATTATTGTGGGAGTTTTCTTTATGTTCTACATAATTGCAGATTAGAAAGAAATATGAGAATTTCGGCCGCTACCCTACCACTGAGACTACAGAAATTCGACCAGCTTTTTTTAATAATGAGTCACCGCTTATTAAGGCCCGAAGGCCACTCGAGGATAAGGGTTAATGAGTTTGTCAGGTGGAAGGTGAGACAACACCCTGATGATTGCCAACGGTGGTTGAAACTGGGCAGAATTTGATTATTTAAGACGACGGCTCAACAAGAATTTGTTTAATTTGGACATGAAAACGATTATGTTGTAGTCAGCTAGGAAGCAACTCTATGGCACCGTGTTCCACAGATGCGCAGTTCTTAGAAAGAAACTTTTCTCATGGAAGTTCCGTTTAGTTTTAGGTACACAAAGAGAGAAAGGGAAATTATTGACAGTTGTTGTAGCTAGACGAGTTTTTGTTGTGAATGTTTTACAGAGGGCGGGGCATAGATTGGAGCTCAGTCGAGCACCTACCATGAAAATAACGATAGAGCAGAGAAAGACTAGCAACATCTCTTCTGTCGACAAAGTGAACGCACGGTTGGGAGTGAGGAACGCTCCAGCTATTCTACAAATATTTTATTAGCCAATCAGAACGAACGATTTAATTCGCACTAATAGTATGCCGTCATATTCGTCTGGCGATGAATTTAGACCGCTTACTACATAAGCGTGATTGGAATATATATGGATAAGGTTCGATACTATGAAAGGCTATGGATTTATTGATTCACCATTGCACATTCAAAGCAGCCTTGAAGTGACAGTCAGATTCTAACCTGAACATATTAAACGATTTCTTGTCAGTTTGTGGGTGTAGTTTTGAAGCACTACTGTCTATATTTTTCAACGAGACAATGAAAGATAACAGAACACAAAGGTACCGAGACATATTTTCGTTTGTGAACAAACGGCTCAGAGAAATAAGTGAATTTTGTCAAATGTTGCCCAAGGAGAAGCTGACGTAAATAAGGACCGGCGTCAAGGCTGCAGTTTCTTTTGTTTCAACACAAGAGCGCGTACACAACATACGCCGATCGTTTTATGTTCGCCGGAAGAGACGCTCCCTGTTTGACGTCAGTATAGGCGCAGAAGCAGACAAATAAGTCGCTTAGATGTTTACAATTTCATACCTGGATAGGATAATTATCAACATATTAGCACTGTGAGTAGTGCTATATGTTGGGCTTTAATGTGTTAAATGGACAGACAAAACAATAGAAATGTGCACCGTTTTTTATAATAACATAATGAAGCAATCTGCAGAGTGAAGTTAACGGATCATATTAAAATACGCGATCTTTTAGTAAAGACGAAAATCGCGTCCATATAGTCTGCTGTTTAGTGGAAAGTTTTGGGACTGTTTAACGTACTTGTCCCCTTGCTGGGGGACACTTACAAAAGTCTGAACTGGTCCAGCGTGACATTATCTTATCTCTATATAAAACTCAATGTATGTGTGTATGTGATGTTGGTGTTTTCTCTATAGAAAGAAAGGTTAGAGAATCTACATAAATGTAAAAGTGTATTCTAATGTAAACTTAACCGGGAAAGACAATGGAAGTGTCCCCGAATCTCTAAATGCACCCTAAGGGACCTATAAAGGCATAACCCCATTAGAACTTCAAATATATCCTATTTTTATGAAATTTAAATCATATGTATAACATCTTCTGAGGACGACAATGGAAGTGGTCTCGAATCTCTAAGTGCTCTCTTAACCTAAGTGAGCTATAGGGAACGAAACTCCTTTAAAACTTCAAATATATCATATTTTGATGAAATTTAAATCATATGTATAAGATTCTCCGCGTAAGATAATGGAAGTGGTCCCGAATCTACGTTACCCTCTATGTGCTGAATATTTACGTGCCCCCCACCTCTGTGATCCATGTGACAGAACCTCCTTAAAAGTTCAAATACGTATATCCGATCTTAATGAAACCATATATATATATATATATATATATATATATATATATATATATATATATATATATATATAAGACATTTCAGCTTCTTCCAACTATATTAGGGGTCATGACGAGGCAGTAAAAACAAAGAAAGTAATATGGTGTTATGAGAATAGTAAAAAAGAATGTACATAGTAGTGGTCCTCATTCAATCCCGAGCAACGTTGGGTCTTCCTGCTAGTTTCTTATAATTATATCTAACCGAGCCAATCCCTTTGTTGAGGATATCGCGTTAGATAAGACTACAAAGAAACACTTATTTGTCATCCGTAAGTGGAATGCTCCTAGTATTTTTGAAAGCAGTTTTCCATCGAAAGCTGGATCACAGTTGAAGACTCGAAAAACACAAAAAAGAATTTTCATTGCTTACTTTATTTGTGGTTATACTGTTTTATCCGACGCTTCTATTTTATGTAGCGTGGAGGCTGCGAGACTTCAATGATAAAAATCCGCCCCGATGTTTTCTGATTCCCCAGCTAGTATCTATCGAATTGTTTTTGTGTATACCTTAACTAACCCATAAATGACTTTTTAAAAATTTTCCCAATCAACCCGCAACTAACACTATTTTATTCGAATTCAATCAATGCATTCTTTAATATATTCCAAACTTAACCTAGCGTACTTCTCGTCACAATTAGTATCACAACCACCTACCGACACCCGAGGGGCAATCTCGCTACAACTGCACGGATAGATAATAACATCAACAGTCGGTTTAAGCAAGGCATGTCTAGAAGGAATGGTAGGGGGTTACAGAAAAAGAGTTAAACGATCGAGAAGATAGTGATGAGCTATGTTGCTGAACGTCTAGATGAATCAGTCAGGTAAACAAATAATGAGAGACAGGAAGTTTTAGAGACAGTTAAGATACGATAAATCGTTTTTTACGGTAGACGAAGAAAACGTTTGACGGCGGAAATAGTTGTATCATACACTCACGCACGCATCAGCTTCTACACATAAATACACGCATAATACCGTGCGTCTACCTACCTACCTACGTACCTACCCACGTGTGTCACGCTATTAACGAGTTGTTCCACATTGTTATCACGTCAAAAAGTTAGAACATTTCGTAATAAAAAAGATTTTTAAACATCTTGACGTAAAGTTAAAGTATTACGTTAAAATTTTTGAGGGTAATGCCACACAACTAAGAAGGTAGGAGATGTAGTTTGTAAGTAATGAAAAGAATAAGGACGGGTAATATTTAAAATTAAAACTCGAGGGGAAGTTATATGACACGTGATTTGAAACTCTTTGAGGCAGCACCGTTTCAGGTAATCTATTTTAATTGACCCATTAAAATTCTGACCAGGTCAGCTAGTATATATATATATATATATATATATATATATATATATATATATATATATATATATATATATATATATATATATATATATAGTGTGTGTTATAATGAAATAAATTCCAGGAGGAAATCCGCGTATCAGAGCTCAATGTAATAAACAGCAAGAATAAAATAAAATAAAGTAATACGAAATTACATAATCATCGATGCAATAATTTATTTCAACCTTGTGGTATTGTCAAGCATCCTAGTTAGATGATTACATTTTTGAAACTGAGAAAAGAGAAATTCACACTCTACAATACATATTTAGAGAGAGGGGAAATTTACAGCATATTTAATGTATAATTTTATAGGGGGATTACATGATTTATGACGGAGAGGGAAGAAAAAGCCATATATATATATAAAGAGAAATTGGGAAATAAATATGTATTAGATATGTTGTCACTCTCTCTCTATCTACTTATATTTGGCTGACATAAATTATTGCATCGATGAGTATGTAATTTCGCGTTACTATATTTTATTATATATATATATATATATATATATATATATATATATATATATATATATACAGTTTTGCACCATATTTATGTACCCCTACGAAGATTAACATCAAGAACTTATGCTACTCAATCTTATTGTATTTACCTCTCCAGAAGGTTATACACAAGGTCAGGTGTAAAGTTGAAAAGCCAGTCCATTAGGATTAGCGCACTGTTGCCTATAAAAATGCATAAACAGCCCCGTCAGCATTCCATTGTCGGGGCGCCTCATGCGATTAGCGATAAACTAACCCATTCGCACAGAGAAGGTAAAGCCTGGGAGGATGGACCTCCTGAGACTGAACAGGCCATACCTCAGCCCAACGGCAACAAAGTCACTATCAGACTCATTGTCGAGGACGTATCTCCGACGTGTATGAAGAGAAATAAGTTGGTTCAACTTATTTATGTCTAGAATCCTTATTCCAATTTTTATTAAGATACATTACATGATTTGATTCTAGAAAATGTCTAACATTTTAAGCTTAACCATAAGGTGTCTTAAGAAAAAATTGAAATTCACGGAATCTTGCTTAATTTGTATCAAATCACTATGCATTAAATGTAATACAATTTGAGGGTTATCCCCCCCCCTAATAAAGCCTTTAAAATATTCTAAAGAAACTGAAATTTTGAAGATATTTATGTCTTATACTTAATTCATAGTTATTTTAATTGTAACGAAGGGCTTTACCCTCCCTTTTACCCCCTTTGCATAAAACTTAATTAAAATAAATATAGACCACATTACGACCTCTTACGCCCAGTAGAAGTGTTCCAAAATTCATAATAATCGGTTAATTAGTCTAGGGGTAATCTTGTACATACAAATATACAAATATGTACACATACCTAACTGTATATTAATAGAGATATGTACAAATAGTATGGTATACAAATTACTATGAAATAATTTTATGTGGAAAACGGTTTATTCATCCCATATGATATATCGATATTTTATATATCTTCTTCAGATATTAAATGATATTTTCATATCAGAGATAGCAGTACAAGTGAATAAGGAAAGATAATTGACAGAGGAAAAAGACTAGAAAGAAAAAAAATTAAGGCCGCTTTCAGTAATGCCGTTGTAGAAAGATTTGACTCCATCTCTGCTTCCCTAATCTATGTTTTATCTTGCACGGGGGTATTCAAGCCTTTTGGCCTGATCAAAATGTTCTTTCCTTATTTATCGGGGGGGGGGGATAATAGAGTTTCTGTCAGATGCCCACTTTCCACTTTTATTTTGATCTTGGCCTCCCCAATTGTTCCGTATCTTGGAAGGACACTATCAATTCCAAAACTCCGCCCCATTTTCTTTTTTGCCACTCAAGTCATTACTATTTAAAGATCGGCATGCTTGTTTTCGGTTCTAAACAAACCGGAAAATAGTCAGCGGTTTATTCTTTAGAAAGGATGTGGGAAGACTTATCAACCCGTTTATTTGGAGAGGGTGGTTATTGTCCTACTCCTGACCCTGTTTCCAATGAAATTGTATATAGTATATACATGTGTATTTAAAAAAATTTTTTTAGTCAAATTCAATTCAAACCATGAGGGATGTTTTAAGTAGGGTAGTCCATAAAGTAAATGTTGTATTGTGTTGACTGCTGAAGTGAACGTGATGGACAAATGGTGCAAGAATGAAAAGAACAGTGCTTGAACGAATGGATCAAAATGCGTTTAGTTAAGAGTAAGATAGACAGAATATGACCATCGACAATCACCGAACACTTTTGATGGCCTTGTGCCTTATTTGTAAATGAATTATATTTTATTATTTATCATTTGCGAATAAATAATTCAAAGTGCAGTATCTGTTCTGGTCCGTCTCAGGAGGTTATTTTTGAAGGCATTCTCGTTGTTTGAGATGGGGTTTGGTTTATAACCGATCGTCTAAAGCGTTTTCACCTTGGAATGCCGACGGGACCGATCGTGGTAAATTTTGCACTCGTCCACAGTGCCATTCTTTGGAGGTGAGCTCAATATCCCATTATAAAGTGACGTTGTGTTTAACATTGCCGCGGTGGAAGACAGGCAAATAAATTTAACTATGTGTTAGTTCTTAGGGTAGAACACTGGTAGGGGAACTTGTCCAAGAGAAGGAAAACTGCAACAAGTTTACATTGAAAATTATAGTTTTACTATTCATAGTTCATCAATTAATTCAAACAAGTACTATATAATTTTTTTCTTTCCTTAATCCATGGATTTTCAAAGATATGCTTTTATCATCAGAGAGCTTTTTTACCAATTTTATCACGACATATATTTTTATATTCTTTTGGTAATTCACTTCACTGCCAACGGACTTGAATATCTCTATCTCGTAGACGGGAACCTTTCACTACTTTGGATTCTCTGAATTGCCGTTTACTCTTCACCCTATACTTGCTTCTTATTTCTGAATCCTCAAATTTACTTGCAGAGATATTCCATGCTTCTTCATTGGAAATTATTTTATTTGCATATTCTTTTAAATTAAATATTTTTATATATTTTCATATTTTCAAATGTTTGATTAACAGTGATATTAACTTTACTGATTTATCTGTCTGATTTTCTTTCGATGATAAGAGCATATCTTTGAAAATTCATGGATTAAGGAAAGGAAAAAAGATTTTTATATATTTTTATATATTTAAATGTTTGATTAACAGTGATATTAACTTTACTGATTTATCTGTCTGATTTTCTTTCGATGATAAGAGCATATCTTTGAAAATTCATGGATTAAGGAAAGGAAAAAAGATTTTTATATATTTTCATATTTTCAAATGTTTGATTAACAGTGATATTAACTTTACTGATTTATCTGTCTGATTTTCTTTCGATGATAAGAGCATATCTTTGAAAATTCATGGATTAAGGAAAAGAAAAAAGATTTTTATATATTTTCATATTTTCAAATGTTTGATTAACAGTGATATTAACTTTACTGATTTATCTGTCTGATTTTCTTTCGATGATAAGAGCATATCTTTGAAAATTCATGGATTAAGGAAAGGAAAAAAGATTGTTATATATTTTCATATTTTCAAATGTTTGATTAACAGTGATATTAACTTTACTGATTTATCTGTCTGATTTTCTTTCGATGATAAGAGCATATCTTTGAAAATTCATGGATTAAGGAAAGGAAAAAAGATTTTTATATATTTTCATATTTTCAAATGTTTGATTAACAGTGATATTAACTTTACTGATTTATCTGTCTGATTTTCTTTCGATGATAAGAGCATATCTTTGAAAATTCATGGATTAAGGAAAGGAAAAAAGATTTTTATATATTTTCATATTTTCAAATGTTTGATTAACAGTGATATTAACTTTACTGATTTATCTGTCTGATTTTCTTTCGATGATAAGAGCATATCTTTGAAAATTCATGGATTAAGGAAAGGAAAAAAGATTTTTATATATTTTCATATTTTCAAATGTTTGATTAACAGTGATATTAACTTTACTGATTTATCTGTCTGATTTTCTTTCGATGATAAGAGCATATCTTTGAAAATTCATGGATTAAGGAAAGGAAAAAAGATTTTTATATATTTTCATATTTTCAAATGTTTGATTAACAGTGATATTAACTTTACTGATTTATCTGTCTGATTTTCTTTCGATGATAAGAGCATATCTTTGAAAATTCATGGATTAAGGAAAGGAAAAAAGATTTTTATATATTTTCATATTTTCAAATGTTTGATTAACAGTGATATTAACTTTACTGATTTATCTGTCTGATTTTCTTTCGATGATAAGAGCATATCTTTGAAAATTCATGGATTAAGGAAAAGAAAAAAGATTTTTATATATTTTTATATATTTAAATGTTTGCTTAACAGTGATATTAACTTTACTGATTTATCTGTCTGATTTTCTTTCGATTATAAGAGCATATCTTTAAAAATTCATGGATTAAGGAAAAGAAAAAAGATTTTTATATATTTTTATATATTTAAATGTTTGATTAACAGTGATATTAACTTTACTGATTTATCTGTCTGATTTTCTTTCGATGATAAGAGCATATCTTTGAAAATTCATGGATTAAGGAAAAGAAAAAAGATTTTTATATATTTTTATATATTTAAATGTTTGCTTTACAGTGATATTAACTTTACTGATTTATCTTTCTTATTTTCTTTTGATGATAAGAGCATATCTTTAAAAATTCATGGATTAGGGAAAGAAAAATATTTTTTATACAGTCCTTGTTTGAATTCATTGATGATTTAATAAATATAGTATTTATTTATCCAAATTTTATTCCAATCATTTATCTGATCAGGTTTCGTCTTTATTTCAAAACTCTCTCAAGATGATTGATTTAAAGAAATAACACACAAGTACAATGTTTTCATAGTTATATATATATATATATATATATATATATATATATATATATATATATATATATATGAGTCTTAGTCATTTTCGTGACTCTTGCTTAGAGCCGTCTAAGCAGAGGTTAATGTACTTTAAAAAAAAGTTAAATAAAAAGCACCCGGAAGTTCTACTGAACTGGCAAGTCTTCATTGGCGAAGAACAGTAAGTTCTTACTCTGAGGTCCGCTAATATTATCTTTGCACCAGATGAAACTATGTTTAATGAATGACCCCTTTCTTTGCCCCGTAAAAAAATCATGGATTGTAGAAAGAAAGAAAGAAACTTAGTGATACAATCTGAAGAAAAACAAAACGATAAAAAGGCGAAGAGAAAAGAAAAATGAAAGAAACGGATGAGAAAGCATTTAGTATTTTTTTGTAATAAATAAGTAAAGGGTGACGTTGCAAGAACAAACCGACAAGAAAAAAGAATAAAGCTCATATCACCGACATTAGAATATATATATATATATATATATATATATATATATATATATATATATATATATATGGTGAACGTGTACGAGAATAGTACCGACTGCAAAGCGGAGATCACGTGATACCAATCGCACCGCCTCTCTACGTTATTTACAAAATAATAGGACTGTTTTTTGTAAATACATTTATTCAATTTTGAAAATCAACAGGAAAAAAAAAATCACATTTGTTACATTTTTCGTTTAAAAAAAACTTTCTGTTTATTTTTTCTTTAATAAATTAATTGTCTTTTTGACAATCACTTGTCTGTTTGTAGTTTAACGATTTCAATTAAAAAAAAACAAAACCGTCCGATATGTTTTGGGACAGGACGCAGAAATGGTTCGACCAACATCATGTTATCTCCGCTCCGCAGCCGACGCATATCGGTACCGTACTTATTTGTTGACTTATAGGAATACAAAGTGTTTTTAAAAAATGTATTTAAAAAAAAAACCCAGAATATTTGTCCGCTTTCTTCGACCTTCCTAAGCATCGTTTCTCAAAGTATTGGTTGCGTAAATAAGCATAAAGCATCTGACACGCTTTGAACCCCGCCACGATGATTCGATAGTTAGCGACGGTATCCATTAAGACGATCACAAACCCCCTCGTCTGTGTGTATATGCAATAGATATGCGGCAAGGACAGTCCATACAGTCTCTCTTTTTTATTTTTTATTTTAGCACGAAGGCCGATTAATTGATTGTATTTGATTTTTTTTTAAATCGGCATTCATGGATGACGGACAATTGAGCAGAGCGAACGTTATTGATAACCCTAACCCTAACCCTAACCCTAACCCTTTTATTGAGATTGAATGAATAGAGAACCATAAATGTGGACAATCCTACTGATTTTTCTCTCTTTTTTATCCTGTGTTTATATTTACATATTCATGAGTAGTAATCATGTTCACCCCCTCCCACACACACACACACACACACACACACATACACACACACACACACACATATATATATATATATATATATATATATATATATATATATATATATATATATATATGTGTGTGTGTGTGTGTGTGTGTAAACAGTATTGTTCTCAGATTAGATGCCCAAAGAACTTCACGTGTTCATATTTTTAGGATTTTTTCCGTTTTCCTGCGTATATGTTCTCTTTCAATATTCTATTTACTAAAATTGAGTAACATAATCTCCGACCTTTTTGCTGGTATTAATGGCCTATTGGAAAGTCGGATATATCCAACACCACCGGAAGAAAACCAGGGGAGTACAGAGCTAAAGCGTCATAAGATATTCAAAATATTGCCGATAATAGAAATAATGGTATCAAAAGAGGAAAATTGAAAAAAAAAATCGCTGTGTTGTGTCTATATAGCAGGTTAGCAGATGGACCCGGCGTTGCCCAGACGTAAACGATAATGCGATTCACTATGAAAAGCTTTGGTAAAGCGTAAGTACAAAATATCTGTATTATCTCCCTAAATAAATAGTCATTTATTGCATAAATACTTTCAAACAAATACGAAGAAGGACAACGATTTCGTGTATGCAGAAAAATATAAAGGTAGCATATTAGACCTCTTCAAAATTGACCTTTTTCTTCAAACATATGGAAACTGATATTATTCCCATTCTCCAAGGTCTAAATTAGCTAAATATACCAGTTATTGTGATCTTGGACTTTGGCTATGCCTGCCTTAAGAGCCATGTAATTTTATTGTTGACGTTTATCAAAAACGCTGCAAAATATGGGATATTATGTCCTTATTTTCATTGTAGCTTTCCAGAGGTTGATGCTATAGCATTGAAAGTGGTACCAAATGAAAGCTAATAAAATTTTCTTGCATATGGTAGTAAACACATGAACACCTGTGTAAATTTTAACTAATTTTAATGCACAAACATATATATTTTTTTATGCTTGGAAAGGATGCCATCATATAATACATAACTTTATCTCAAAAATGTTACTCTTAATGCATGTATATAATTTATTATCACTAAGTATGTTTTATCTCTTCATTTCAGATTGTAAGTTAAAGCTGATTTGTTAAGATTTGTGAACTGCTGACAACATGGCATCTGGAAGACAACTATGCTGTGGGAAAGTGGTCAGCGATACAAGTGAACGGGATGAACCAACTGAAAAGAGAAGAAAGGTGGCAACTCCTGCCACAAGGTCATTCAGTGATGTGTAT
Source organism: Sepiola atlantica (assembly GCA_963556195.1). Taxonomy (NCBI): domain Eukaryota; kingdom Metazoa; phylum Mollusca; class Cephalopoda; order Sepiida; family Sepiolidae; genus Sepiola; species Sepiola atlantica. Next base: position 46,922,672 of record OY744541.1, on the reverse strand, counting down.
CTCATTGGGCAACCCAGCTCCAGCATCAGGGGCTCTCAACTTCATACTAATCGCCAGGTGTTCCAGTATTTCCTGCATTTGAGGAATGATAATCCCAACAGTGACAATAGGTCTTTAGCCCATGATACAGTGGATGTCGTTTTGCCATTCTGGAATATGGCAAGGATTAAAACACTAACTAGACCAAATGCAGTCAACCGTTTCATGATCCTCCATGAAAAGTACAGGAAAATTGTTAAAAACAAGGGAAGAAATAACAAACCAGAGGAAGAGAAACGAGCTAACTTTCTGAAGGACTTAGACAAGTTATTTGATATTGGAGCAAAGGATGTTGTGGAGGAGATAAGAAGCAACAGGCTGCTCACAAAGGAAACCAAGGAAGAGGACGTCAATTTCTACTTGGACCAACAGACAACTCGCCTGGCACACATGTCAGGTCATGATAAGGTGTTTGAGAAGAAGTCTAGAGAGAAAAGCTTCCGAGAAGAAAGAGAAGAGAGAATGTTATCATCAGTGACTGCTGCAGCAGCAGAAGTTGGGAAAATTTCAAGTGATGAAGACCCAGAGAACAGTCAAGGCTCTGGTACTAGTGAGGGTTCAGAATACACTGAGACAACACCAAGCTGTTCATCAAAACCAAGTACGATAACCTTACACTTTCCACACTCAGTTATGACCAGTGAAGAGATTTGTAGCACTGCAGATCGGTTGTCACTCTCTGACAACCAGACTACAGCCATGGTGTCTGCAGTGTTGAAGGCAGGAGGCGCAGATCTTGATGACTTTGTTATATCAGCCTCTACTACAAGACGAAATAGGATAAACACTCGTCATAACTTGTGCCAAAGTTACATGAATAACTTCAAGAAAAGTCCGCCAGATTACTGCACACTACACTGGGATGGAAAACTTCTACGGGATGTTCTTGGTGAAAGATACCCAGTGGAAAGTCTTGCAGTGCTCGTCTCTGGTACTCCACAGTATGAAGAAGGGAAGCTGCTTGGTGTGCCCTTCATAGAAAGTTCCACAGGAATCCAACAGTGTAATGCTACATTGGAACTGATAGAAGCATGGGGTCTCACAGACAACATTGTAGGCTTGGTATTTGATACCACAGCAAGCAACAGTGGCATCAACAAGGGTGCAGCGAAACTTATTGAAGAAAAACTAGGCAAAAAGGTATTCTACTTCGCTTGTCGCCATCACATATCAGAGGTAATAATTGGAAGTGTATGGGAGGCTGTGTTCAGTAAGGTCAAGAGTCCTGACAACCCAATGTTCAGCAATGTGAAAGAGAAGTGGGACAAGTTGGTTAAGGACTGCCCAAGAGTTCTGGGCCTAGTTGAACAAGACTTGAAACAGAAGAAGACAAGCACAATTGCAGTCTTAAGCAATTTCCTTGAGGAAGCAAGTCCGAGGGCAGATTACAGAGAGGTGGCAGAGCTGTGCCTGATCCTGCTTGGTGAGGAACCTCCTCGAGGTATCCACTGGGCCAAGCCAGGTGCCATTCACCAAGCCCGCTGGATGGCCAGGAACATTTACTGTATGAAGATGCTCATGTTTTCCAAGGAACTAAAATACAACACGGACACTATCTTCAAGCTGGAGAGGATGAACAAGTTCCTGACCTTATTCTACACCAGCCACTGGGTGACCACCACATCTGCAGCTGATGCACCTATCCATGACCTCCAGCTTATGAAGAACATGCTGCAATACAAGCAGTATGACTATGAACTGGCAACCTCTGTTCTCAAGAAAATGAACAACCACCGCTGGTATCTGACCCAGGAACTAGTGCCATTCACCTTGTTCAGTTCACATGCCAGCATGACCAAGTCTGCAAAAGAGAAGCTCGCAGTCAAGCTGTCAGAAACAGAGAAACCTGAGAGTTACAGGAAAGGCAAGCCAGTCTCACAGACCTGGTAGGGTCAGAGTCTCACTTTCTGTTTGATGCTCTTCGAGTGAAATGTGACTGGCTCACTAATCCTGCTGACATCTGGGAAGACAATGACAGCTACAGGAATGCACAGAAGTTTGTGAGGTCAGTGAAAGTGACCAATGATGTGGCTGAGAGAGGTGTGAAACTAATGAGTGACTTTGCAACTCAGATCACAAGTGACCCAGAGCAAAGAAGCTGCTTACTACAAGTTGTGGAGTACCACAGGAAAAAATTTGACAGTTTCAAAAAAGCCACATTGAACAAGTGATAATACATGTATTAGTAACATCCTATCTGACAGTTTTTATGCAATATATGTGTCAGTGCAGTGCTATCATACTACCAAACTGATTTTTTGTAGTGTCCCAGCTGTTTGTGCATTAAAATTAGTTAAAATTTACACAGGTGTTCATGTGTTTTATTGTGCTTACTACCATATGCAAGAAAATTTTATTAGCTTTCATTTGGTACCACTTTCAATGCTATAGCATCAACCTCTGGAAAGCTACAATGAAAATAAGGACATAATATCCCATATTTTGCAGCGTTTTTGAAAAACGTCAACAATAAAATTACATGGCTCTTGAGGCAGGCATAGCCAAAGTCCAAGATCACAATAACTGGTATATTTAGCTAATTTAGACCTTGGAGAATGGGAATAATATCAGTTTCCATATGTTTGCAGAAAAAAGTCAATTTTGAAGAGGTCTATAGCATATATTTCAAAGAAATAAATATGTGACCGTTAAGAAGAATTCACGCTTCAGTAAGTCGACAAGAAAAGTTATTGAATTGTTACCGTAGGATGTTAGTGATGGTTATCCTGGCTAAAGTATCCTTTTATCTTTTCGCTGTGAGCTATTAGTATGTGACATTTAAGAAAAAGTTCATGATTCAGAAGGTCGACAGGATAGATAACGGATCGTTACCATACGATGTGGCGATGGTTATCCTTGCTCAAGTGTCCTTTGGTCTTTTTGCTGAGGGCTGTTGCTCTTGACGTAGCTGTTGTGGAACTTTGACAGGCCGGAAGACAAGCGGCAGATGTTGACGATGATGATGGTGGTAGGAAAAGGCTGCTGCTGCTGCATTGCCTGGCGGTAACCATAGAGCGAGGTCTGTTAGTGAAAGTGAAGAAATGCACCATTTTTATACTGCTTTGCAAGCTGATACTGATATGACACTTTGACGAAATCTGATTGGTCGGCTCGAGTGACGATATGCGCTGAAAGAAGAAACTATGTTGTTTTTTTGCCACACAGGCTCAACTGTTCAAAGACTCAACATCCAGTTTTGTTAGGAGTGCCGAGTTATATATGGGGTCGGTATGACATAAGGTTCAGTTCCCATGGATAATTCTATACCGTTTAAGATTTATACCATTTTTATAGATTCGAAATTGGGATTTCGAATCAATTTCGCAAAATACTTACAGAAAATACATGTCAACTGCTGTCACTCCCTCCGACACACACACACACACACACACACACACACACACACATATATATATATATATATATATATATATATATATATATATATATATATAAGAATACACCAAAGCTAAGTAATTCTCTAAACAGAACAGTTTTACATCACTTTCATGCCCCCTTATGAACATTAAAATCATGCTGTCATGACCTAAGGTTGTAAGTTCGAACCTGGTAGTAGGTAGGTCAATTATTTCAATCTAGGCTGATCAGTTTTTAAAAGACGACACGAGATTTTCTATAGATAAATCAATATATATATATATATATATATATATATTGATTTATATATATATTTATATATATATTTATATATATATTTATATATATATATATATTTATATATATATTTATATATATATATTTATATATATATATATACAGACTGGCGCAAAAGTCACGCATTAGTTTGAATCAGTAACAACTTTCACATTTAATCAAATTTTCTCCTTATTTTTCAGAATATTACAGATATAAACATTGATAATTTATCATGGAAAAATATAGCACTGAACAACGAACCAAAATTATTGAACTTTACTTCGGAAACCATCGTTCAATAACCTTTACCCAAAGAGCCTATCGTCGGCATTATAATGTCAGAAAATCTCCCAGTCAGACCACAATTGATCGTCTTGTGGCCCGATTTCGGCAGTAGGGTTCAGTCAGTGATCTTCCACGATCAAGCAGACCACGTTCAGTACGGACAGCGGAAAATGTAGCACTCGTTGAGGATAGCATTGCTGAAAATCCAGACACCTTAACTCGAAGACGAGCCACTCAGATTGGAATGTCCAGAAGGTCACTTCAAAGAATTTTGCGTGAATTGCATCTGTTTCCATACAAAATTCAATTGGTACAGGCATTACAACCCACATATTTGCAATCACGCGTAGCTCATGCTGTTCACATTCAGCAATTAGCCAGAGAACAAAATGAGTTCATCCATAAGCTGATAATGAGCGACGAACCCCATTTTCATCTGAACGGGTTCGTAAATAAGCAAAACTGCAGAATATGGGCCATTGAAAATCCAAGAACCGTTCATCAGCGTGAATTACACCCACTAAAATGTACCGTATGGTGTAGTGTTACCTCCGAAAGAGTGATCGGTCCATATTTTTTGAAGACGAAGAAGGTGTTGCGGTGACGATAACTGCACAGCGATATCAACAAATGATTGAATTTTTTTTAAGGCCAGCTGTTCAGGACAAGCCAGAAATGTGGTTCCAACAAGATGGAGAAAGTATGGCGCACTTAAGGGGATTGTTTGGCGAGCGCTTAATTAGCAGATTTTCTGATTTTAACTGGCCTTCACGTTCACCGGATTTAACAGCCCATGACCTTTTTCTTTGTGGTTATCTTAAGGAAAGGGTATATGTGAACAAGCCTACAACGATTCAAGAGCTTAAAATAAATATCAGACATGAAATCCAAGAACTAGAGCCAGTTATTCTAAGGACTGTAATGGAAAATGCCCTAACTAGAGCCCGTCTTTGTGAGGCCGAAAATGGTGCCCATTTAAAGGATATTATTTTTATAACATACTGCAACAAAATTACCAAGTAAATGTATTATTTATCAGAAAAGCCTAGTAAATCACTTGAAATGTTTTAGTTTCTATCACCTAAACAAACCAATGCGCGACTTTTGCACCACCCTGTATAAATATTTATATATATATATATATATATATATATATATATATATATATATATATATATATATATATATATATATATATAT
>OY744541.1:46897491-46912491 GCA_963556195.1 Sepiola atlantica | reverse complement strand
TATATATATATATATGACATTAAAATAAACTTACATCGGTCGAAACGTTGCGAATATAACAATCAAGATGGGAATAATGCCCCCAAAATTCTAAAACGTAAAAGAAATTCTTTATGCGTCAAAGTTTATTATATCACACACATGCACGAACATATGAAGACGTCTGCGTACAAGCAGAACGCACATCCACATATGTAGACAAAAGTCGATATAAATCACAATGTTAGTCCGTTCTATAATTCGCGAACCCTTTATAAATAATTCTCTTTTGTCTGCGATTAAAGTAGAATTTAGAATCATCTGAAAAGCTTTTAAGCTCAGAAGATTTAATTCTTATATTTTTCAAGAGTTTGATATATTTCGTTTTTCTTATATTTTTATATCAGCTTTCTTAATATCCCATCTTTTATGCGTTAGCCGTTCCTGTTCAAGTCGGAAATAATACCGTTTAGAAATAAACTCGTCCATTGAATGTTAAAAATACACACACTGTTCATTTTAATTCAATATTCTTATTTCCGAATAACAAACTTCATTGAATTAAAAATATATTCAAAGACATAACCATTCGTTGTTAGAAAGTAATGAAAAGAAATGCCATTCTTGGAATATATTCAATCGCATATCTGACCATTACCTGGTAAACAGAACAAAAAAATGAATGACATTATTTCCGAATAATAAACGTCTTTGAATTAAAACGTATACAAAGCGATTTGTTAAAAATAAAATTAATTACACTTTAAAAGGGTACAGCAGTTTGCTTTAAGCATTGCTGGTAAAAAGTACATACGTATTCCATGAAAAATTGCCAGTATACTGAAATCATATGCCCTTAATAGGGTTAAGATGAAAATTCATATACACTAAATGTACAAAAGCAAGGAAATTCCAAAATTTGTACACTTTTATTGTCATTAAGGGTATGCGAGCACAACAGGGCGATGTATTTTACTGGTAGGAATTTTTCTTTAGCGCACCTCACCCACTTCATTCACTCATGCATAGAGATTTATACTGTAGTGATGTGATAATGAAATGGTTTGGTTTAATGACAATAAAAGTGTAAACATTTGTGAATTTCCTTGCTTTTGTACATTTAGTGTATATGAATTTTCATCTTAACCCTATTAAGGGCATATGATTTCAGTATACTGGTATTTTTAATGGAATGTTACAACTTTTGTAAAGGCTATGCCTCAATACAATGCCTTCTCATAACTGATATAGTTGGTAGTTTGACTAATCAAGGTATATGGTAAACTGAAATTAAAATGCCATCAACTAGACACTAGAACCTTAATATTTGCCAAAAATCAGCTTAATCCATCAAATGGTCGATAAGATATAGAATAAAGTGTATGAATACTGGTCATTTTAAAGGTTTTTTGGAATTTTGTGGAAAACTAAGGTATATGGTAAACTGAAATTAAAATGCCATCAACTAGACCCTAGAATGTCTATCTCTGCCAAAAATCAGCTGAATCGATCAAATAGTTGATGAGATACAGGGTATCAAATACGTACGTACGTACACACAGATACCATGATTTCATGATTGAACTTTCTGGATCTCTGGGCTGCCTTGACTAATGATGCTGAAATTCTACACACTTATAGAATCTATCAAATAAAAATTTTGTGCAAAGTTTTAACTAATTTGGTTTATTGGTTTTTGAGTTATGATTGATCAAAGAAATGAGATTTCCAGTATAGGCCATTTGTGAAGTCTATTAAGGGATAGAGCGCTCTCTCTCGCGCCTCCCTTGATTTTATAAGGCTGTTTGCAATGCGGAATAAACTGAGACTGTGAAAGAATAGATGAATAAAAACAAATAATTTACGACAATATATGCGATATTTTCTTCAAACAATGTATCTATTTATTGTTCAGTAAATCTGTTATATATTGTTTCAGTGATTTATTTTCACTTACTGTTAATAAAATCAGTGTTTGTGGCAGATTTACTGAAAAATACATCGATACATTTTTGAAGAAAAAAATCGCATATATTGTCTTCAAGTGTTTGTTTTTGTTCATCTCCTATTTCACCGTTCCGGCCTATTCCGCATTGCAAACAGCCTTATTAAATACCCGTATAAGTCAAATACGCCCGAAGATGGAGTACTGTTGCCACATCTGGAGAGGTGCAGCTCAGAGCTACGTTTCCTGCCTTGACAGAGTACAGAACCGACTCCGAAATATTAGTGGGCGATATCTTCTTTTCCACTCTACAGCCTCTTTCTCACAGAAGAGACTTTGCTAGTCTTTCTCTGCTCTATCGTTACTTTTATGGCAGATGCACGACTGAGTTTCAGTCTATGGCCCCCTTTGTAAAACTGTCGCAACAAAAACTCGTCTAGCTACAACCACTGTACATAAATTCCCTTTCTCCCTCTGTGTACCTAGAACTAAACGAAACTTCCATGAGCAGAGTTTCTTTCATAGAACTATCCCTCTGTGGAACCCATACCACCGGGCTGCTTCCCGGCTGACTATAACATTACTGTTTTCAAGTCCAATTTAAACAAATTCTTGCTGAGCCGTCTTCTTAAGCAATCAATTTCTCTACCAGTTACGACCAGCGTTACACATCCCATCGGCGTCTCAGTCTACCTGTCCAACCTAATAACCCTTATTCCCGAGTGACCTTTGGACCTTGATAAGTGGTGACTCGTTTGTACCCCCCAGCAAAAAAATCCATATATACTTAAAATACATGTTGTTCGAATATAACCAATTAATTCCAAATATATTTTTAAGAACATGGCCTGATCTGCTCCAGTTGATTATAAGATATAATGCACAAAAGGCACAAAATCATCCGCATTAGACTAGCCGTATCCTCCCGGCGTATTCCGGAATTACTTACTTAAGTTTCCATTATTTTCTTAATACGCTTTTTAAAATTTCCGTTCGTTTTTCTATTTCTTGGTAATCCGAAAAAAATAATGGGGTGCTGGTACAGCTTTTTAACTAGAAAAAAAAAACGACATTTGCCGACGCAGAAATACGTAAACAGCCGGAAAAAGTCGAATCGAAACGAACCGGTGTCAAAATCAAAACTAAGCAGATTTTCAACAGAAAAAAATAATGAAAGCTATGTATGTTTATTTTTATGACAATTTATTTATTTATTGACGAAGAAAATCAATGAAATAATTTTTTTTTCCACCGGAAGTTAATTTTTTCAGTGGAAATGACCGTTCTTAGCATTATTTTCACACTTTTGAATCAAAATATTGCCACAATCTTGCTTGGTTAATTGTTTGATCACTAAATATAAGAAGTAGGATGAGAATCAAATGACATGAGAAGTGGTGGAAGGTGGGGGCGGAAGATGTATTAAACAGAAAAAGTGTCATAATTTGAAGGCTGCGTGTCAATCCCTGTACAGGCAGTACGCTTTCATTTTATCTTCAATCACACCCAGAAATAAATTTTAGTAATTTGCATGCATTGCCTACAGTGCACAATAGCTAACAGCTCCACAATCAGATCCATCAGATATATAGATTAAGTTGAGTTCAAGGGCAGTAACTTAAAAAAAAGTTTTTATTAATAACGAGAAAAGTGTAAAAAATATTGCAAATAAGAATGTTTTGTAAATTGTTCTTTTCTGCCACATACTTCCTATCATAACATGATATCTTGTCACATAGTCCTAATTCTAAACTTTAAAGTTCTAAATAGAATTTTCCACTTATTTTTAACCTTAAGTGGAAAATACCGTTCTTAGCATTATTTTCAAACACCTGCATTTAACTATTGCTACACTGCTAGTGTATGTGTGTTCATGTGTGTGCGTGTTCATGTGTGTGTTAATGTGTGTGTATGTGTGTTCATGTGTGTGTTTATGTGTGTGTATGTGTGTTCATGTGTGTGTGTTCATGTGTGTGTGTTCGTGTGAACGCATGTGTTTACAGAATAAATACATCCACGACTGTCTGCCAAGTGTGGTCTTATTTGACCGACCCTAAGCACCAAACAACGAGATTCTGCTCAATCGCCATGAACAAAAAATACAAAGAAAATGTGGCAGGCAAAACCTTACCAGTTAGGACAAACAACAAGTGAAGATAAAGGCTTTTTTAGCCTTGCGGATGATGAACGAGCAAGGAAATGAAAGTCACCCTAATACCCCCCCCCAACACACACCCACACACACACACACACGCACACACACACGGCTTCAGATAAATATACAGTGACGCACAAAAGTATTGGCCACATGCGATTTTAAAAGTTACATTTTAACTAGAAAACCAGACTTTATATCAAATTCAGAAATGTAGAATTCTTGGACTTTTGGCTAAGATCAAAGTGTAGTATCTGTTCCCGTTGGATACTGCACCTCATAGACTGGTATTGTCTTGGCCTTCGGGGCTTGATTTACGCCGGTCTATGGGTATGTCCTGTGCAGTTCTAGAAGGTCCACTTTGGGGAAGAGTAAATTTATTGCTTACTGCCTGAGGCGCCCCTACCGGGGAATGCCGACGGGGCTGCCCAGGCAATTTTTAATGGCCAGAGTGCTCACCTCTCGGGCGCTGGCTTTTCAAACCCCACTTTCCCGACCCGACGTTGGGTCACATCTTACTTGTGGGAGTGAGATAAAAACTGGCCTTGTGCCTAACTCATGAAGAGGAGTAAATCAATACACATACTTAGGATATCCCTTAAGTACGAGATCAATTATGTTAAATGTCCCGTTCTTAAGTAGTTAGCGAGCGCACAGAGGCAGAGAGGTACACACACACATATAATGTAATATATATATATATATATATATATATATATATATATATATATATATATATAAAATATGGGTTGGTCGTTCATATATATATATATATCACAAGAAAAATGAATATAGAAAACTGAAAAATGTTTATATGTTCATCGATGTTTCGTCTTGTTACAAGACTTACTCAAGATGATTGATTTGAAGAAAAACATAAAAGCCAAAATATGAAAATACGTGGTGCGTCTATTACGTGGAAAGAATGACTTTATTTTTTTTTTTAGAAACGAAACAGACGTTTAAAATTCAACATATGTGGTGCGTTTATTAAGTGGGATACATTTTGTTTAAATATAGATGTTGTGTATTAAGTTTTGTTGGGAATGTGGTGTAAAATAGGTAGCCTGGAAGTCAATTTAAACCCTGTTCGGTTAGTATTAGTTTGATGATTAGGGGAGATAACTTGTGGTAGCTGTTACGTTGGTTAATTATGTCAGAGTTTATCATGAGTGCCGATTCAAGAAGTGTTCAGCGATATTTAATTGTTTAAAGTTAGTAGAATGATCATATTGTAATATATGAGAGAATAGTGCATTTAGGGAAATGTTATTTTCTATATCTCTTTTATGTTCATCAAGCCTTTTCTTAAGTTCGCGTTGAGTTTTTCCAACATTATTCAGTTCATAATTATCATGATCTCTCTCTATATAAATGAAATAAAGTTCCATTTAAAGAACCAAAAAAATTGAAGATATTCCCAGGTGAAAAAATAATATAACATTTATTTATTAACAAAAAAGATCTTATGAATACCGCAGATAAAAAAGCTCAATGGTTAACATGTTAAGTTAAGCAGGGTTTTCATATTATAATTCGGTAGATTTTAAAATTTATGACATAATTAATTAAAATTTTAAATATTATAATCAAGCTCCGAAAACTAAAACTTAATGTTTATCCATATGTACGCGCATTTCAAATAATCATTTTATTACCACTTTTATATCAGAGTAAAGCTTGACACACTTTGATGAGTTTCCTCATGAACATAGAGACTTTATTAATTTCAATTCAAATAAGTTAAATGTGGATATATTCGCAACTAATTCGTGAACAAATAATGCCCGGATAGGTAGAGCAAACATAACATTTTCCAATGATGAGGATAGGCAAAACACATGAACACCACAAATATATTTCAAGGTAGGATCATTTCAAAAGAGAAACGTATATATATATATATATATATATATATATATATATATATATATATATATATATATATATATATATATATATATATATGGGTTCTTACAAACAAAATATATATTTAAGTATACACTCTTTACAATCCCGAAAATGTTCCAAATTTCAAGTTCAATGAAGTTGTATTTTAAGCTTCAGAGCATAAATATTTTTTATAGTTGCATTTCAATGACAATATGAACGACCAATCCATAACCATGACTTTCAATTGTTCTTTCAATTTCTATAGTTTTATATATCGGCGAATACTTGTTGTTCCTCTTGTTCTCAGCAACAATTTTTCTTTATATATTTATAATTTATTTTTTATGATTATTTGTTTGAAATTCAATACTTGTTCTACATCTTACGTGCGTTTCACAGCAAATTAACGAGAAACACATAGTCTTCATCCTAACCTTTATATATATATATATATATATATATATATATATATATATATATATATATATATATATATATATATATATATAAAATTAAAATGGAATAAGCGGAAGACCTAAAAAAGTTCAACGTTTCGCCCAAATGTTATATGGGCTTTGCCATTTTTTGCATTTTTCGTTCGCTCTTTACAAAGCTCATATAACATTTGGGCGAAACGTTGAGCTTTTTAGGTCTTCCGCTTATTCCATTTTAATTTCATACTGTCGGATTATTTTATCCTTTCATCTATTCATATATATATATATATATATATATATATATATATATATATATATATATATATATATATATATATATATGTATGTATATATATATATATATATATATATATATATATATATATATATATATCTATATCTATATACATATATATACATATATATACATATATATACATATATATATATACATATATATACATATATATATATACATATATATACATATACATATATATACATATATATATACATATATATATATACATATATATACATATATATATATACATATACATATATATACATATATATATACATATATATATATATATACATATATATATATATATATATGTATATATATATATGTGTGTATGTGTGTGTGTGTGTGTTTAATTTAAAATGAAAATTATGAACATTTTATCAATGAAAAGGGAAAATAATTAGAAAAATAGTAAAATACACTCAAGGCCTTTTCATCTGATCCTCCTCAGAAGAAAACGCAATGACAAAATCGAATGACGAAAGGAGTGGAATTATGTATGTTGAAAATATAAAGCGAGAGGTAAATTAAAAAATATACTCAACATAAATAATTCTACCTTATTTCCGCTGACATTAAGGGGGCAGTTCGAAATTTCGTATGCATTCCTGAGTTCAGCACAAAGATTCCCGTGTTTGAAAAGAGGCACACAGTTAAAGTCGGAGTTTACATTAGCCGAACAGTTGTGAAAATAACAATTCTAGATGAGAATAGTAGTCCGAATAATCTAAATAATACAAGATAGAAGTGATGTTATTAAACGAGAAACAAAACTGAATAAAGTCTCTGTATTGATTTTTTTCCTCTCTGTTTTATCGCATATCAACCTCTTTTTAGATTCTCTTTCCCTCGGTTATTTGATTACTTCAGCTTGTTAATGATATAGACCACGTTAGCTGTACATGTGGTCTTCTATGTTAGACGCGCTTGAAACATCTCTTAGCGATATTATCAACCGTAAATTAAAAACACGCCTCTTTTACGATATAATCGATCGGCGCCATTTTGAACGTGCTACAACTTTGGCGCCAAATTTCTGTTAAGTCCCTTTTCTCCCACGTTGTTAACATTTGTTAATGTCGGTTCAAATTATGGCCCATTTGATCAGTAAATAACATCAAGTAAGATCAATACACAACTCAAATTAACTCTGAGTTAAATGTAAGATGAGAATGAGCACGAGAGAGCCCGAAACATGCTGGGACCCATTGTAAATAGCAAAGAGAGTTATCAACTGAACGAACAAATACGGTCAGGTATATTTTTCGCCTACTGCTGAGCTACTTCTATTTTGTTGGACTAATTAAAGTTCAGCCCCAAACATGAAGAAATATGTCTCGAGTTCTACGTATAATAAAGTTCGGATCTGTTCCCAGTCGGAGTATTGATTTACCCCTCTCCAGGAGTTAGGCACAAAGCCATTTTAATCTTACTCCCACAAATAAGATGTGACCCAAGGTCGGGTCGGAAAAGTGGGGGTTGAACAGCCAGCGCCCGAGAGGTGAGCACTCTGGCCATTAAAAATTGCCTGGGCAGCCCCGTCGGCATTCCCCGGTAGGGGCGCCTCAGGCAGTAAGCAATAAACTTACTCCTCCCCAAAGAGGGGAGGCGAAGCCTTGGAGGGTGGACCTTCTAGAACTGCACAGGACCGACCCATAGACCGGCGTAAATCAAGCCCCGAAGGCCAAGACAATACCAGTCTATGGGGTGTAGTGTCCATCGGAACAGATACTACACTTTGATCTTAGCCAAAAGGCCAAGTATTGATTTACTCCTCTCCAGGAGTTAGGCACAAGGCCAGTTTTTTTTTTATCTTACTCCCACAAGTAAGATGTGACCCAAGGTCGGGTCGGGAAAGTGGGGTTTGAAAAGCCAGCGCCCGAGAGGTGAGCACTCTGGCCATTTAAACATTGCCTGGGCAGCACCGTCGGCATTCCCCGGTAGGGGCGCCTCAGGCAGTAAGCAATAAACTTATTCCTCCCCAAAGAGGGGAGGCGAAGCCTGGGAGGGTGGACCTCCTAGAACTGCACAGGACAGACCCATAGACCGGCGTAAATCAAGCCCCGAAGGCCAAGACAATACCAGTCTATGGGGTGTAGTATCCATCGGAACAGATACTACACTTTGATCTTAGCCAAAAGGCCAAGTGCCAGTTGGAGTATAGAAGAAAATATACTATCAGCTGTTTTTTTGGACCGTTTTAGGATGCTTCTAAATGGTTATAATAGTTACAACGTATCCCCAAAACCAATGAGAAGCATGTAAGTAATGTGGGATATATTTAGTTTAATTTAGTTTTATGCAAAGGGAATGAAAGAAGTCACACTATATGACATCCTAAAAAACTCACAAACTGGACATCCCTATGCGACCCGTAATACCTGGCATCGGGAACGCTACGTACAGGATCGAACTAACATTCTAAACTCACTTATGGACACTATCAGCATTAACAAACTCAAGATACATATTAAACAAAATATAAATCATTAATATACAAAACACAATCATACACAGCTTAGATATAATGTCCTTATACTTTTATCTCACATTACAAAGATGTACGTTTACTAAACCTTATGTTTAGAATCCTTATTTCTGATTTTGATCAAAATTCATTCATGATTATTATTCTAGACAATGCCTAAAATTCAAAGCTTAAACACTCATTATAAACTTAAGAAAGGTCATAGGAAGTAAATTGAAATTCAGGCACTCTTGGTTAATCAGTGTCTAATAACTATTGATCAAATTCAATGCAAATCTGAAATTTGGAGAGAGCGCAGTTAGTGTTCAAGACTCGAGGTGGGTGCATTGGTTCTATAAAGTCACACTGATAGTTCTTCAAAAGACGAAACGCGTGTCTGTAAAAGCTGATACTAACAGCCATCAATATATATATATATATATATATATATATATATATATATATATATATATATATATATATATATATATATATATATGAGAAAGGAAGGTAATCCGACGTGATAGGAAATGAAAAAGGAAAAACCAAAAGATGTTTTTTTTATGTATTCATCAACGTTTCGTCTTTATTTGTAAGACTTCCTCAGGATGATAATTTTAAGAAAAATGTCATACAAGTACATGAAAATATTGGGTTGACATGATGGGTTATTGAGAAGAAGTAGTAGCCACTACTGGGAGCGCAGCCATCCACATTAATTTCATTCACTTCCACCCATCCACTTTTTCACTCACAGCCATCCACATTAATTTCATTCCCTGCCACCGACTTCTCTCAGCCCGGACCTCGGTCCTGCGCTCCCAGTAGTGGCTACTACTTCTTCTCATTAACCCATCATGTCAATCCAATATTTTCATGTACTTGCATGACATTTTTCTTAAAAATATCATCCTGAGGAAGTCTTACAAATAAAGACGAAACGTTGATGAATACATAAAGAAACATCTTTTAGTTTTTCCTTTTTCATTTCCCATATATATATATATATATATATATATATATATATATATATATATATATATATATATATATATATATATATGTTATAATGGAATAAATCCAGGAGGAAATCCGGGTATGAGAGCTCAATATGGTAAACAGAGCAAGAATGAAATATAATAACACGAAATTACATAATTATGTAATATCGTGTTATTATATATATATATATATATATATATATATATATATATATATATATATATATATATATTGCTTCACGCAGACTAAATGCACCTCTTATATATTTGTAAGTTTTAGAAACCAAAACAACGCATATGTAGATATATTTTTACAATAAATATTTATTTAAAATCAAATGATTTCCGACGATATAATGTCTTCTTAAAGACAAGAAATATTATGTTTTTTTTCTTTGCTCGTGGCATGTTTTCACTAGAAAATCCCGTATGATCTTTTAACGGTGATTTCTTTTTTAAAATGTTTTAATCAGTATGATCGCGTTGGCGCTCGTGAAATGTATTAGAGATTGTTCCTCAATGTAAGCGTTTGATAATTCGAATATATATATATATATATATATATATATATATATATATATATATATATATATATATATATATATATATATATATATATAGTAGTGACGGCACGGAAGGAGACAGTCGTGACACCGAGGCGCGAACCCACGCCCATTAAATTACGAGATTGAGAGGGTTGCATTATGCAAATCAGGTGTGGCAAAGAAAGCTACATAAAAGGCGGTTTTGTTGGATCGGGGCGAGTCGAGGAGAGAACGTCACGAAGTTCGCACGCGGTTCGAGAATACGGAAGAAAAAGAAGGAAAAACGCGTTTCGAGAACTCGGAAGAAAGGAACACAATTCACAACCTACTATTACAAGCTATTTCGGCTTTTTTTGCTATGGCGAAAGTACGCATTCACAGTGACATGGTAAAGCCATTTACTGGCGTGGGAGGCGTGGTTGCATGGCTGAAGAAACTGAGGTTGGTGGCGAGACTTCAGAAGGTGGATGATGTGGCGAGCCTGCTCCGATGATATCTGGAGGGGGACGCGTTGGCCCTGTACTTGGAGATGAACGAGAGCGACCAACTGGATGCGAGCAGATGCCGATCCTGGAAGACGGCGAAGGTGGACATCGTGACCCTTGGAGGCGCGCCCGGTGCATGCTGTGGCAGTAGGGTGGTCACCATTGCCACAGATGAAGGCAATGCTGTCAGGACAGATGTTCTGGTGGTGCGTGGTAGACCACTGCGATTTGATCTATTATTGGGGATCGATGTGAATAAGGGTTGGCTCATGCCATACCCGGAAGAAAGGCTGGGACCTCCCAAGGGTTTGATTCCGTTGATGGCCGTGGTACAGCGGAATAAGGCAAAGGTGCGCACAGTGATGGACTATCGCGAACTTAACGATCATGTGGACATATTCACGGCAAACACTGATGTTTGTGCTGCTAAGATGCGTGAATGGCGCCAGAAATGAGCTTACGCGTCTCTGCTGGACCTCAGGAGAGCGTACCTCCAAGTACGAATCCACGAGACACTGTGGCCGTACCAGACTGTGGAGATCGATGGAAAGAGGTACTGTCTGACGCGTCTAGGATTTGGATTGAATGTGGCTCCCCTTGTCATGAAGGTTATCGTCAGCACGGTCCTATCGCAGGAGGAAGCCATGGACCGCGCAACATCGGATTAGAATGTAAGGACCCGGAGCGGTTGGGGGACGGCAATGCGTGCTGGGATTAATGGTCTGGAGGGAGCGCGGCGTCTTGCGCTGGAAGCGAGGACACACAGTTCAAGAAGTTCCTGACATCGTCACACGACGAACCGTGTTCTCCTTATGTGGAAGGCTTGTTGGGCACTTCCCGGTGTGTGCATGGCTTCGTGTGGCATGCGGAGTGATTAAGAAGAGAGCCAGTTCGATCACAAGAGGCTGGGATGACAAAGTGACTGACCCCCTCCTCCGGAATATGATGTGCGAGACTATGGATGCAGTGAAGCGGCGTGATCCAGCTTGTGGAGACTGGTGCGTGAACGGCCGGGAAGTGAATGTATGGGTCGATGCCAGCTCGCTAGCAACTGGGGTAGCATTGGAGAGACAGGGGACAGTGTTGGAGGATGCTTGTTGGCTGCGACCTGAAAACGATGCCCAGCATATTAATTTAGCCGAACTGGACGCCGTGTTGAAAGGTATCAACTTGGCTCTGCAGTGGCAGAGCAAGGTATTGCATATAAAGACCGACTCTGCATGTGTGTACCACTGGGTGTCGGACACTCTAACTGAGAAAACACGAGTTCGCACCAAGGCAGCCAGTGAGATGCTAATCAGGAGACGGTTGAGCACACTCAAGAAGCTGGTGATGGAGTACAAGCTCTCGGTGGACGTAATGTTGGTTGCATCGATTCAAAACGTGGCCGACCAACTGACGCGCGTGCCACAGCGGTGGTTTGACGCAATGAAAAGGGAAAAGGGGCCCGAGCCCCTGATAGGTGCTGTACACGTAGATGAACTGGACGCGGCCCGGATCATGGATATTCACAAACGTAGCGGACACCCAGGAGTGCGACGCACAACTTATTTCGCCAAAAGAGTTTGTCCTGCAACGGCGAAAGCAACGGTTAAGTCGGCTATACGAACGTGCGTGGAATGCCAATCAATAGATCCAGCGCCGGTCCACTGGGAGAAGGGAACACTGGAGGTGAGCAGCAACTGGCAGAGGTTGGGGATGGACATTACACATTACGGTGGTTATCATTTCCTAACTATCACAGATTGTGGCCCGTCACGGTTTTCTGTGTGGAAGCAGTTGACACGACAGGACTCGGCAAGCGTGATTGGTCAACTGAGAGTTGTTATTTTTGAGCGTGCCCCACCGCGGGAACACTCACGGATAACGACACAGCCTTTGGCAGCAGGGAATTCAGGATTTTCGCAGATGAATGGGGCGTGAACCTGAGATTCCGTTGCGCATATGCCCTGGCCGGGAACGGGATTGCAGAGCGGTGCCACCGTACCGTAAAACGGATTGCGGCTAGAATGAGCTGCTCCATACAAAAGGCTGTCTACTGATATAACGTGACCCCAAAAGACGATGACTCACATTTGACCGCACCAGTCAATGCGATCTACCGTTACGAAGTGAGGGTAAAAGGGGTTGACGTGGTTGGAGTCTGCGTGTGGGTGAAGTCACCGGAGAATCGCTGCACCACGAGTTTTGGCCAAGGTCGGGTAACAGAACTAATCAGTCCACAATCTGTCGCGGTGAATGGAATGCCCAAACATGTGAAGCATCTGCGGCCCCGCTACAGCATACTCTCGTTAGAGGAAGATTCTGACAGCACAACATCTTCAGAGAGTCTGATAACTGACGACGACACGGAGTCGGATGATTCACCCGAGACGAAAGTAGAAGCCCGCGCACCCGAAGAGTCCCACACCTCCGAAGAAGCCCACGCGTTTGAATAAGCCCCATTTGTGCGAAGGAGCACCCGGCAAAGACGACCGCCGAGGTGTCATCTTTGTGATCATGAGATCAGGGGCGAGTGTAGTGACGGCACGGAAGGAGACAGTCGTCACACCGAGGCGCGAACCCACGCCCATTAAATTACGAGACTGAGAGGGTTGCATTATGCAAATCAGGTGTGGCAAAGAAAGCTACATGAAAGGCGGTGTTTTTTGGATGGGGGAGAGTCGAGGAGAGAACGTCACGAAGTTCGCACGCGGTTCGAGAATACGGAAGAAAAAGAAGGAAAAACGCGTTTCGAGAACTCGGAAGAAAGGAACACAATTCACAACCTACTATTATATATATATATATATATATATATATATATATATATATATATATATATATATATATATATATTAGGGTGGTAGGTAGATAGTATATGGATAAATATTTTGACATTCTAATAAATGTAGTTGTTCCCCAGTTATAGCAACAACCTAATTATCATTACCTTTATTTTCAATAATCAATGTAATAATTATGTTAGTAAATATAATTGTCTGTATAGGTAATCTCAAAATAAATGTTATCATTTACTGTACACCTACTTTTGGACAATCCTGTATATAAGAACAGTTTAAACATCTATTTAACAACAGTTTCGAAGCAATTTTGTCACACGTGTTGGATGTAAACAAAAAGAAATGCACGCACTTTTTACCACAAAATCAAACACACACACACACACACACACACACACATATATATATATATATATATATATATATATATATATATATATATATATATATATATATAAAGATAAACAATAACAAATATTTAAAAAGTAGAGCACTGTAAAATGGTAGTAGTAACACAGCGTAGCGTCACTTGCTCTATGCATCGTTCCTTCACTTATTGAAGTTTGAATGCCTGTTTGTTTCGCCGCCGTTAATGTATTAAAATTATCATTGTTCAGAACTGGCCTAGCGGTTAGCGACGTTGGACGGGAGTTGGAAAATACTTGTAGTCCAGCGTTTCGAATCGTGTGCCTGGTGGTGAATAGTCGTACTTCTATGCTGATGAGTCTTGATTGAAAAAAGACGAAACGTATACGTCTATAGATAAAAATATAAACAATAACAAATATTTATATATATATATATATATATATATATATATATATATATATATATATATATATATATATATACAAATTATTTAAAATATAACTGTTAGATTATTGGTTATTACGGTACAATTGAAAAAAGCGTGTAACTGGTTTTGGACAGGATGGGAGGCCTCTTATTGTCTCGAGATTAATTAGGAATCGAATAGCGAAAGAAAAAAAGAGTTTATTTATTG
>OY744541.1:46862491-46892491 GCA_963556195.1 Sepiola atlantica | reverse complement strand
GTGAGTCGGCGGGGATTGAAATGTTATTTATATTCCCAGTCCATAGTAGCCCTTCTTGGGGAGCTATATTTTCCACAGTAAAACCAAATCGTGTGTATAAATTTGCCCTCGTGGGGAGGCAAGTAAATGAATAAATAAGAAAAAAACAAAACAAAACATAGAAGGCAACACAGGCACGTACCTCGTTGGAGTAGGGGAGAAAGGAAAAGAGAAAGCGAACAAGCAGGACAAGGGTGAGAGAGTGTTCCCATGTGAACGAGGCTAATGAAGTCACGTGCCGTAACAATCAATTACTTGCAGCTGAAATGTCGCAGCGTTTAAGATTCCGAAGAGTGAGTTTAGCTGATTTAAAAATTACTCGCCTCGGAAAAGAAATCACTGATTTGTTTCATACTAAATGAATTCAATTATGAGCCTGAGCGAACACCGGTCCGTTTCTTAAAATAGGACCTTTTTATATCAGACAGGACATATCCTTTCAGAACGCGGGGAGAAGAGTTACTTCCTGTCATATGAGACACCCTTATTTGTAAGGGAGTGCCGACGAGATCATAAACGTTATTTTTGTTCCTAACCCAGAGTGACCCTTTTTGTTTGGGGGGGGGGGGGATAGGGAAATGCAGTTTAATTAAAACTCAACATTATACTAAACTTTGCCCTCGGGAGGGAGCGGGTATCAAGAAAACGATTTCAGTGTACCATTTGCATTTTCTATATAATAATAAGTCACCATTTATCAAGGCCAGAAGCAACCCGAGGACACGTGTAAATGATGAAAAATCTTATGAGAGGATTGAAAATGATAACAAAGTTTGATTACTAATGGGGACGGTTTATGACAAGTATTTGTTGAAATTGGATTTGAAAACAACCATATTGTAATCTGTAGGAAAGCAGTCCCGTGGTAATGTGTTCAATTTTCGGGAATTTCTGAGAAAAAAATCTATGTTCATGGAAATTCCGCGTGATGCTAGACACACAGAGGAAAAAAGAAAAGTCCTTTTCAGTTGTGGTAGAAGACGAGTTCTTGCTGTGAATGTCTTACAAAAATAGACCAGAGATTGGAGCTGAGTTCCTCGGACTATTGCCCTCACTAAGTTTGATATTTATATTTTTTACTATGTTTCGGCCGATGTGTCCTCCGACTGGTATTGTTCATTTACAGTAATCATTTTTCCCGCCGTTAACTATGCTTTTTGTTGCTTATTTGTGTAAGTAAATTTCTTTCGTACTTACACCGAAGAGTTGATGATTTCGACGTTTTTTTTAATAAATTAATTAACACTCATCCTTAGCGTTACATAAGATATAGCATGGAGCGTAATATTAACATTAACATTATTATAATCATAATTATAGATGTTTGTTTGTGCAATGTTTGAATCATCATTTCCCATATTTTGAACAGTATAGCATATGGGCAGACTCTTTGAATCTAATCGAGTATTATGAGCGAATCTCTCAACCGAGCATATGGGTGAACTTTCAGCCTAGGATATAGGCTGACTGTTCAGACCTGGCATAAAGGTGGAATATTTCAGCCTAGTATATTGCCGGACTCTTTCAATATGGCATATAGGTGGACTTTTACATGGAGTATGTGAGCGAACTCTCTTAACCGAGCATAAGGACGGCGGACTTTTTCAGACTAGCATATTGATGGATTCTTTCAACCTATCGTATGGACGGACCCTTTCAACCTAGCGTATAGGCAGACTTTAAAGCGATGATATAATCGAATTCTCTCAACCGAATATAACTCAATAAGTCCTGGGCCTGACATATAGATGGCGCCACTAATAAAATTTCATATAATTTTTTTTATAAAGCACACATCTTCAAATGGCACGTGTCAAAATTTGAGTCCAATTGAATTATTAGTTTAAAAAATTACAGTTATTTAAGTGAAGCTAATCCAATGGAAAACTTAATTTCATGCGTTAGTAAAACATTGCTTTTTGATGGGACGAATGCGGGTCATGCAAAGCGATGGCTTGTTAAGTGTTATTCGAACTGTGCTCCATCGGAAACAATGGTTAAAAGGTGGTATGAACGCGGTCGTACAGACAAATGATGCGAAACGCTCAGATCGTCCAAATTCAGCAGTTGTCCCTGAAATCTTAAAAAAAAAATCCACAAACTTCTTTTCGACGATCATAAATTAAAGTTGTGTAAAATAGCAGATGAGTTAAATATAGCAAGAAGGCAGCATATTCACAATTTTGCATGAACATTTGTCAGTGTTCTTAGTGTGTGCTGCATTTGCTTAGAGTCGATAAAAAACAACGCGTCGACGATTCGAAGCGTTGTTTGCAACTGTTTCAACGCAAGAAAAAGGCTTTTTCGCCTGAATATGATACAGTGGATAAAATATAGATCCACCACTTAACTCTGGAGTTAAATCGCCAGCCAGCTGAATAGCCAGCAGACATAAGCAGGCAAGGTTTTGGTCTCTGTATTTTGGAGTTCGCAAGATATTTTGTACATTAATAACATTGAAAAAGGAAGAAACATCAATAGCGAATATTATATAACATAATTAGTGCGTTTGAAAGAAGAAATCGCTATGAAACGGCCACAAATGAGGAAGAAAAACGTACTCTTTCACCTAGACAATGCACCATGCCACAAGTCAATTGCAACGATAGTAAAACTACATGAATTGTACTTAGAATTGCTTCGCACCAACTCTATTCTCCAGATCTGGCTGTTTGTTGACCTCAAAAGAATGCACCAGGGAAAGAGATTTGGTTGCAATGAAGAAATGATATCGCATGCTGATGTGCATTTTGAGGTCAAGGACAAATCTTTCTACAAAAAGAGAATCGATTTGTTAAAAGAACATTGAGATCACTGTATCCCCCAGACAGAGACTATGTTGATGAATAAAATAAAATTTTGCTTAAAAATTGTCGTGTTATTAATTAAGCTCGGAATTTATTGAGTGATGTATTAAGGGTGGATTTTCAACCTAGAATATAGACTAGATCTTCCGACCTAGCATGAGGGCGGACTCCATCAGCAAGGAATATTGGTGGACTTTCCAGACCCAGCAGTAAGTCGAACTCTTTCAACCGAGTAAATAGGCGAACGCATTAAACTGAGTATATGGCTGCACTCTTTAAAGCTTGTCAGTTTTCAGTTTGGCTTTTCATCTATTATTAGTTGGCGATCATCACCTTCATACCACACGTGATAATCTATACTCGACGGAGAGTTTGAATTACCAATTGGAGAGTTCGAATTACCTACTAGACACCATTCTTGAGTGTCTTCGGCCTCTCTGTACAGGTGTTTGTCAGGGTAACCTAACATGAGCATACTCCCCCTTACAAGTAAATCCTGACCAAATATTCAAAATAACATATTATTCGAAGCCCGAATAAGATCCCCTCGACACAGCTATACACTGGATCATACGAGGAATTGTGCACCTTCTCTTAGAGATGTTACCTCAAGTAACAACATTAAGCTGGATACTCCACCAGACAAGATTAATTATTGTCCTATAATCCAGAAAGACCAAGAGACCAACAGAAAAATATACTATAACAAACTTAACTGGTCAATTAGGTATAAGAAGATTAATGTTCTTTACTTCTTAACTAACTCAACGTTTGAAAGGTAGAGGAGAATCTGGATTATACACTCAAATATCTATGCATCTCATATAGAAATAAAGTCTTAGCCCCATAAAAGGGTCCCCTTGATCTCTTAGAAGTTACTTACTAAAGTAAAATGAAAACAAAATATGTCGCTATACGTTTATTTTAGTTAGTCCATATTCGCAAAGGATGACCAGTTTTATATTACCTGTAACAACTGCTGAAGACGTTATAATATATATATATATATATATATATATATATATATATATATATATATATATATATATATATATATATATGTGTAGTGTGTAGATTTCAATTTTGTGTAGAGAATCTGAATAACAGAGCTCAATGTAATTTAAACAGAGCAAAATAGAATTATAATATTAGAATATAATTCTATATATATATATATATATATATATATATATATATATATATATATATATATATAATGGGTGGTGTTTGAAGCATAAAACGACGTTGTTGTTTTAATATTCTTTAAATTGAGTATTTCAAACTCCCTGCGTTCTCTATCGGACATAATCAGAGAAAATAAAAAATGGAAATGAGGTCAACTTATTTCCGTTTTTTTTTCTGCGATGAAGAACGCAGGGCGTTTAAAATTCTGAATAAAAAAAATTTAAATCCCAACATCATTTTATGCTTCAAACACTACTCATCATTTTCAAAATACATCTCTAGAAGTATAAGTGGAATACAAAACTAATCTCTCTCATAACACGCATATATATATATATATATATATATATATATATATATATATATATATATATATATATATATATATATGTGTGTGTGTGTGTGTGTGTGTGTGTATGCGTGTGTGTGTGTGTGTTGTGTTTCTTAATCGTGTTTTCCTTCTTTTTTTAAAAACATCCGTTTTTTTGTTATTTTATGGAAATCGCCCCAGACAAGGCATGACTCCACTTGATGCAAGGAACTAACAAGAACAAATATGATTATCGCAAAATTAGAAGATTCTTATTGGCTTTAGTCTTGAAAAGACCAAGATTATAGGTAGGAGAAAAACAGTCAACAGGAAGAGAGTTCCAGAAGCCTGTGGTTCTTGGAAAGTAGCTACTGCAATAAGAAGCTGTATTACAATGAGATATCAAAACAGCGAATTGATGGTAACCACTAGACCAATGAGTCAAACGAGCTGGAACAAAAGAAGCGGGGAACATATGACATAATTCTGAAGAACACATGTCATCATAGTACTTATAGAAAAGACTGAGACTAGCAACATCACGTCTGTGAGAGAGGGGATGTAGAGAAGAAGAAAGGACAGGGCTAATCAAATTACAGATACGTTTCTGCACCTTATCAAGAACCCTCAAATAAGACAGAGAGTCACACATCCTTTAAGAGTAGCTAAACTTTACCTGAAATTGCTCTCTTGCAGGCATTGCTAGCTCTTCTGTAAGATTGTCTAGAATTTTCAGAATTATCCTGACGATACTGATTAAAGTAATGGTTACGATGTGCAATAACATAAGCACAAACAGATGAAGACCATGGAGGAGTAATGAAGGTGTCAATTCCAACATGAAGCCAGTCAGTAACCTCCCTAGCAGCAGCATTCGAAGATATATCAAAGATAGAACGCCATGGAACGTCACATAGGTTGCTGCGAAGCTCATCCCAATCAGCCCTTCTGTAGTTGAACGTCTTCCTATGGCAGGGAGGATCAATAGAAGACTTCACCGAAAAATTAACCTCGACATCTAAAACCGCATGACCAGAAGAACCTAATGAAGGACAAGAGGAAATATAACATGAGTCAGGAACAGAAGTGAGAAAAAGATCAAGTAATGGTGGTTGATGAACATCATTATCAGGAAAACGTGTGGGGAAGTTAAGACTAGAGGGAGTGAAAGAGCCATTCTAGTCACCAAAAACAAAAGTGGAGCTTGACGGATGAATTTGCAATGCATCATCAATACTGCTGGATATAGCATCAACAACAGAGCAGTCATTGTCAAAAGTGGAACGGTACAAAAAGAACAAATAAGAAGTGGGGTGCAGCAAAAACAACCTCAGACAGATAAAAGGACACCCATGAGATTCAAGGCTGGGGACACGTGCAATGGGAAGATCCCCACGAAGAAAAAGAGCAAGACCATGCAAATGCGTGGGAGAGTCTAAGCGGACAAGAGGCAAATAACCATCGATATGTAGATCGTTGTTATCAATAGAAGCATTCAGATTAGTCTCACAAAGAGCAAAGATGTGAGGAGATTTGCCCAAGAGAAAGGACTGAACATCAGGAAAGTTTGACCTGAGACCTCTGACGTTAATATAGGAAATAGTAAGGTGTTTGTTGTGTAGATTTGTAGAAGGCATAATAATAAAAAGGGAGAGAAAATTCGAATCACTTCAAGACAAAGCCTAAAAGAGACCTAACCACCAGCATTACATCCTCTGGACTCCAAACAGGCTGGCTAAAAAAAACCCATTCCAGAGTCCAATAAAGAGGGAAGGGGTTACTAGACTGGCTGACCAAAAGAAGTCTACCCCCTTTTACTTATACTCGTTAACGTGAGGCTTGGTACAACCAAAGACGAGAGGCGATCGTCAATATCATTGATACCACGACTCACACTATGCATCTCTACACGATTAGATAAATACATAGGAAAACAATTGTCCCTTTAAAAGGATTAGTAGCTTCGCGGCACTACTAATCTGAACGTTTATCAGCATTTTTTTGTCTGGCTGCAAAATAAAATCTGTGGTAGATTTGTTTGTGCTTCGCTTTTGTTAAATCGTCTTTTTATCTTCTTTTTCTTCTACTTCTTTTTCTCGTCGTAATCCTTTTTCTTTTCACTACTTTTATTTTTCCTTTTTCTTTTCACTACCCTTATTTTTCCTTTTTCTTTTCACTACTCTTATTTTTCCTTTTTCTTTTCACTACTCTTATTTTTCCTTTTTCTTTTCACTACTTTTATTTTTCCTTTTTCTTTTCACTACTCTTATTTTTCCTTTTTCTTTTCACTACTCTTATTTTTCCTTTTTCGTCGTCCATTCCTCCCATTCTCTTCATCCTTCCCGCTTCTATTATTATTATTATTATTATTATTATTATTATTATTATTATTATTATTATTATTATTATTATTATTATTATTATTATTATTATTAACAACAACAACAGCAACAACACCACCAACAGCAACTCACGACACGAGGAGTTATCACACAGGTCTTCATCAGTGATTGCTCACTGATAATAACCGGCGGTGTTCCCTGGAGTCTGAGTGACAACAAGTCTCCCCAGATTTCCAGTACTCTCCAACTCTTTCGGTAACCATTGCAAATGATCTTTCATTATCGCAAAAGCCGCTTACCATTGATTTCTTGCTGGCAACGGACATTGATCTTCTCTGGGATTTGGGTGGTAATAAGCCTCCCCAAGGTCCTAGCACTTTGCGAACTCTTCCAGTTGAGGTTTTGTTAGTGATCTCCCAATCACGGCCTTTTCAACCTCCTTGACCCTTCATGCCTATTTCGTGTGATGTGATGTCATCATCATCATCATCATCATCATCATCATCATCATCATCATCATCATCATCATCATTCTTACAAATCAGTTAGTAGCCTCAAATAAAATATAATTTCTTCTGATCTGCCTCAGACTATTCAATTAAATCAATTTGCGGTAACAAACTTAATCAGCGCATGGAATCGAACCTTCCAACTAATCGACCGCCGATTTTCTGTCAATCACTTAAGTTGAACCCTCAAGTGCCGATTCTTAACAAAACCATTAAAACAACTGAGATCAAATAAATTTCCTCTCTTTGGCAATGGAGTCTTATAACAGGAACAAAGAAAGTCAAAAGCACCGTAATTGTTCGTTTGAAAGCTCCCCTGTACACACACAACTATCCATTCCGAATTGGTTCAAATCGCCACCAAGGATGTCTCCATCGCCGCGCTCCTTTCGGCCGTCCCTTTTGCTGATTCTGACTTCAGTCGCCATTACAACCATCTTCCGGTCGGTTGGCTTCGGACTGTGCTTCAAATATGAGCGCGCTAATTTGAAGGATTTACTGAAATCTGGCCTCGTTCATTTTGTCCGTTTTCTGATTGGCCTTTTCGACCACGAACACCAATACCACCTCGACCCACAACCGACCCACTCGCGTCGTCTTCCCATCGACAAACGAAGAAACTCTGCTCTCGTCATTCTTTTGTCGAATCAAGCTGACAGATGTTTCTCTGTTTGATACATTGGGTTTCAATTTGGTATCAATTCAACAATTGCCAGGTCGAATTGGATGCACGCATGAGGAGAGCACAAAGACCAGTCGTATAGATGGAAAAAGAGAAAAGAAAGGGAACGTTGCTGACCACACACCTAGATTAGCTCGGATTTTCAATGTAGCAATGCTATCAAAGATCTCAGTAAAAGAACATCCTGAATATAAACAAAATAATAAGAATAATACTTGGCGACCCAAAAGAAATGCCACTCATGGAACCATTAATTAAGTTCAAATCCTTTCTGCAATCCAACCATATTTGATACAATTAAACTTCGGTCTATGCCTGACTTGCCCACCAAGATTCAGTCATAAATGTTAACCAGTCTTTGTATCATCATCGTTCAATGATATGCGGAGGTACTTTGGTGATCGTATCATCAGTAGGATGTGTAATCTTTAATTGGCTTCACACTCACCGCTCCTTTTGGAGGTTAAACGTTCAATCCTCAGTACGGTCGATACTCAGAATATAATAAAGATTACGTGAGACTTTTATCCGATTATGTAATTTGCGACTTTCTTCAGATGTGTCTTGTAAAACTCGGGAATCTATACGGACCTTCTAACCGAATCCTTTATTTAATCCACAGAGGTAGATTACTCTCGTTCTTTCAGCAATTACAGGGTAGAGGTCTTAAGTAATTCGTAATTGTATTCTTAGTATCGCCCGCACTGAGGATTGAACCTTCAACCCCCAGAAAACTGTCACTTAGAACTGGTTATTACTTAACACTTTATCTGTTGCGTAACGTGTCCACATGGATAAAAATACTGAAATATGTCACAGTTTATGAATTTTTGAATGAAATCAGTGTAGGGTAAATAGTGGTAGTGTTTATTACGTAACGGCTCACGGGGATGTCTAGTAAGCGTAGAAAAATGACTCTTATATTGTTCATAATTCCCCCCTTTCTTAATATTCCTCATTTCAGGAATCATTTGAAGTTCCAATGACTTTCACCCCAGACCTGAAATGGAAGACTTACATCAAATTTGCTGCCAAGGTCACTGGAAAAATGGTTCAATCATTCTACCGCTCCAGAAAGTATATAACTCCTGGCGCAATCCTCCACCTGTATAAGAGTCAACTACGTCCTAAGATGAAGTACTGTTGCCACATCTGGGGAGGTGCCGTTCAGAGCTCCCTTTTCCTGTCTTGACAGAGTACAAAATGAACATTGACATCTAGTTGGCGATATCTTCTATTATCTACAGCCTCTTTCTCACAAAAGAGAGGTTACTAGTCTTTCTCTACTCTATAGTTATTTCTATCATAGGTGCTCGACTGCGATCCAATCTCTGGTCCCCTCCTGAAAAACATTCACAACAAACGCTCGTCTAGCTATAGCCACTGTAAATCACTTCCCTTTCTCTCCCTCTGTACCTAAAACTAAACGGAACTTCCATACCACAATTACACGAGGATGCTTCTCAGATGACTACAACCTGGTCGTTTTCAAGTTCAATGTTAACAAATTCTTTTTGAGCCGCTCTCTTAAATGATTCAATTCTACCCAGTTTCAACCATCGTTACCAATCCTCACGGTGTTGTCTATCCGTCCACCTATCAAACTCATTAACCCTTATTCTCGAGTTGCCTTTGGGCCTTGATAAGCGATAACTCATTAGTACATAAAAAAGTGTCGCATAAATTCGATGAGACAGGTGACAAGAATGATTGTATGAGCTAATGTTTCTTTTTTCTTTCACGGTTGTAAATTGCATCTCCATAAAGATTATTTTAACGTGCCAGAATCAATTTCAATTTCGTTTCTCTTTTTGCCTTTATCATTTTGAAAAGGGCAAATTGGTCACGTCACCTTTCTTGGTCACGAAATTCTTTCAAAATAGAATTGGTTACTTAAAAAAGTAAAAAAAAAAAGAAGCATCATAATTAATTCCTCGCCATTTTGCAATTACAGTTTCGCACTCACTTTTTTTTTCAAAATGGCCGCCTGCTTATTTTTCTTCCATTCTTTTAGAATTTTTGCTTTTCTTTGGTTCATTCCAAACCGGACCGCCTTCGCGTTTGATTGACACCCAATTCAAACAACTGAATGAACCATGAACTTTAAATTTTCTATTATTATAGGTTGTTGATTTAATATTTCTTATTTATTTAATTTTATTTTTAATATCACTTGTCAGTTCAGAATGGACTCCACAGCTTATTAAAAAAAAACATAGAAAAAAGAGCTTCCTTTAGAAACAACAAAACGATAACCAAACAAAATTAAAAAAACTAATAAAATTTAAAAACAAAAAATAAATGCAGCTTTGGCGCGAAGTTATTCAAAAATTGAAAGATAGTCGTGGAATGGCGACGGTCGTCGTAATGGTTGAAAGACTTTATTCTGGAATTCTCCTTAAAACTTCCAAGAAAATCTTAATTAGAGGTTCAATTAAGGCTCTTATACGAGTGCTGGCAAAATGTTGTAGCATTGTCACGCATACTGTTGGGGTTTCATGTTTTACGGCAGATCAACCCATTTGGAGTTAATTAATGCCGAAGCCTTATCGATTGTCAGTAACCTCTATATACGAGTATACACACTCTGTCAAAAATGACAAAAACATTATCCTTCGCCAGTGTTCGCACTAATATTCACATTAATATAAAATAACAAGTGAATCGGTGATGGTACAAACAGAAAGTAGAAACAAAGAAAACGTCTCAAACTGGAAAGTTTAAAAAAAGAAACGTACAAATTGGTATAGAAAGAAAAAACCGACGGAAATCGTCTGATTATGGAAATAGATTTGCTTTCTCAATTCCCCTTAATACTTCAAATAGATTCATCCAGCAGTATTTTACTTGCCAACGATTAATATATATATATATATATATATATATATATATATATATATATATATATAGACATATCTGTAAGATATTCTTCTGGTATAGCAAAAATGTATAAGTATTTTTACTGTTACTACATCATCACCTGGAAAATATTATCATTGTTTGCTATTCGTATATACAAGTAAACAGACTTATTATTTTGCTATTTCATTTACATATGCGTGTAATGTGTATACAGACACATTTATGTAAATTAGATAGCTACGCTAAAAAAAAGAGTCACTCTTTCTCGAAATTCTCAGAGACATTAAAAATAGATAGTGGTTGAGAGTTGGCGAGAAATACATTAATAGCTAAGTGAAAGATAAATTAATTATTCAGTTAATTACAAATTATGGCTAATTTCAACAATTAAAATAGATCTTTCTTTTCTACCATAATTCAATCTCAGAAATAAGATATATTTTGCAAGTATTTTTTTGTTATTAAAGTATTTATTAAAAAAAGCCTTAAGGAAACAAACGTTGATTAATTTACATTTAGTTAAATAATAGACGGATAGTTCCTGTCTGTTTTTTTAGATAGTCCCCCATAACTCTCTCTCTCCCTCTCCCTCTCTCTCCCTCTCTCTCTCTCTCTCTCTCTCTCTCTCTCTCTCTCTCTCTATATATATATATATATATATATATATATATAAATCTCTTTCTCTCTCTCTCTCTCTCTCTCTCTCTCTCTCTCTCTCTATATATATATATATATATATATATATATATATTAGTAATCCAGGTAAGGTAAACACCCACAGGATAAAGATCCAAAGAATTTCAACCGGGCTTATAAAGAGTGCTCAATATCAAATAGAGCTTTTATATATATGATTATTTTTATTTATACATACATGTACATAATCTGCGATACTAGCATGTCGATGTTATAGATCAGCAGCTGTTAAAAGCTGAGATCTCATCCGGAAGAATAAAAATCTGATCCTTCCCTTAGGTCATATTTGGAAAGATTTATGACGCGCAAAAGTAAATCTTAACACACACCCAGACATTAACTTGCAGTTAAAATGTGCGACGATTATTTGACCCCCCCCTTTTCTTTCTTTTCTCTCTATTCACAACATGAGTTTAAATTATATTTGATTTTCGACGGTTTCAAATTTACCACGTGACCTTCCAATCTTAAATTTTGAATTTCGTTTTCTTTTTCTTTCTTTTCTTTTCTTCCAATTTCATTCTTGACAAATATGACCTAAGAGAAAGATCAGATTTTATTCTGCCTGATGAGATCTCAGCTTTTAACAGCTGTTGATCGCTAACATCGACATGCCAGTGACGCAATTATGCTCATGTATGTATAAATAAAAGTAACCATATATATATATATATATATATATATATATATATATATATATATATATATATATATATATATATATATATATATATATATATATATATATATAAGTTCCGAATAAGTTCGTAGAACACTCTCGACTAGTCTTCTATCTGTGTCCGTTTCTAGGTACATATAGATCTTAATTTCCCTTAATTATGTGACAGTTTCTGTTGGACGAGTGGATATGGCGACTGCTTGCAGATTCTAGGCTGACTCTGTGAACCAGGTTCGCACCTCTCGACCATCTAGAATTATTACTTTCCTGCACTGATGAGAACAATAAGCTTGAAACACTAGCGTCTGTAGATATTAATAATTTAATATTTATTTGTAAATATTATACTAAGCCACCTTAAATGTTAAAAATAGACTATCAAAAAGCTCTAATGCAAAGTTCCGAATAGAATAGTCTTCTATCTGTGTCCGCTTCTAGGTACATATAGATCTTAATTTCCCTTAATTATGTGACAGTTTCTGTTGGCCGAGTGGATATGGCGACTGCTTGCAGATTCTAGGCTGACTCTGTGAACCAGGTTCGCGCCTCCTGAGAGCAATAAGCTTGAAACTTTTATTTTTTTATACTGTAGGTATTAATAATTTAATATATATATATATATATATATATTCTGAAACTAAATTACCTAGAGTACTTGGGTAAGTATATTTAATTTTGTATCAAAACGAAGGGCATAATAGTATCGTGGCGTCTGCGTTCGCGTCGGGCAACTTAATTTTATATTAATTTTATGTATTTATAAATAGAAAATGAAGATAAGCCACCACAAGTATACGTATTCTGAAACTACATTACCCACGGTACTGGGATAAGTATATTTCAGTTTGATCAAAGGAGGTACAATAATACCATGTTGTCAGCTTTCGCACCGGATATCCATAAAAAGAAATACGATTTTATTTGATTTGATTTATAGCTTGAACATTCCAGAAATTATAAAGAAATCAATGGAAATGGTAACATGGAGTTCAGTGATTTTGGCAGGAGTACACATGAGCCCGCATTCAATCCCGGGCAACGCCCGGTGCTCCTGCTAGTATACAAATCAAATTAGAGGGAATCAGCAAATTCGTCTTCAGCGGCCGAACTACACAACTCTCTCCCTTATCTTCTACCCCCCTCCCATGTCTATCCCTCTTTTCGGTGTTCGCCATCATTCGGCCGTTTACGTAAACAGTCGAAAGATGCCGTAGCGCTTAGCCAATCATGAAGCTCAAGACGCAGACGACAACTTTACCTGTACTAAAAAAATATTCTCACAAATAAAAAAGAAGCTTGTACAGTTTTTGAAGCGGACAAAAACCGAACTGTTTTATTTAACCCTGTTTAATGTTTAGATGCGATATTTATTAATAAAAATAAAATCAGAACAGATTTTTAAAAAAAATATATAAACTCTACTATTTTAATACAAATATCGCGTGCATGCGCGTCACCTCATACTTAAAAAGAGAGTGATCCGTTAATAACAACACCGCGTCCATTTTCCATTCTTACGGACTGCTATCAACATACGGAACTGTTACGATCTCATACTCTGACGAAGCTAGGCATCTCGCGAAATGATTATTGAAAAGATCAAAGTAAAAATGAAAAAAACAACTGTTTTTATTTTATTTTTTATTAATATAATATCGCATCTAAACATGCTTTTAAGGCTTTTAGCCTCATCTATTATTCTTAAATTCTTAAAAAGATGTTTGCAAAAATATGAACTCTCCTATTTTAATAACAATTCACACTATTATCCGTAAATTCAAATACAAAATAGAAACAGATAAACAAATAACCTCCGTAATCAGTAATATTAAGTTGTAACCAAATAATACTAAGCTGCAATAAAATTATTAAATAATTAAACCCTTAAATAATCACTATAAGAAGCCCCTATAAACACGGAACTTCTCCAAAAACGGAAGGCTTAAAATAAAGCACCGGATGCTCACAAATGGTGATCGCTGCCGCCCGTCCCTATTTTTCTTTGTAAGATGCTAATAATTCGAAGCGGACTCTAAGGGTCTTTTCTAAACAGTAATGGTCTTCCGTGTCAATGAAACCCTGGTCCAATTGCAGAATCTGTAATGTATATTTTTTAAAATGAATAGTTTATATATATATATATATATATATATATATATATATATATATATATATATATATATATATATATATATAATGTGTCAGGTTGTATATGAAAAGAAATCAAATAAAGTGCTCGATCATATAAGAGAGCTAATATAATTTATTTAGATACTGTATATTACATATTTCAGCAATGTACCGCGGTTTCATCCAAAAGGGCAGATTTAGACATCTTTAGTAAATTTCTGTGCCAAGTGGAATCATCGGCAAGCTGAAATGATTGTAGTCACGTCCCGATAGGGAATGGCGTCAACAATGACAGAAAAAAAATATATATGTAAATATATATACATATATTAATTGCATTAATTGCTATATTAACAAAGGAGAATGCTAAATACTTGTGATAGAGATCCAAATGTGTGGATCAATAGCGCATGGTGACCCCTACATATGTTGTTATAAGCTAATAATTCTAATAGATTTTGCAGTGTTCACTAGTCCACAATGAACATTGTATTTGAATAGGCGATTCTTTTGTGACCCAGATCTAAACTTTAGACCATTCCTTAAAACGTGCTAGTTATCGTAATGTTCTAAGTTTAATTCGGGGCAAAGACAGCAAGTCTATTTAACAAATTAATAGAAGTAATACCACCTGGCTTAGAATTTGCAATGCGTACAAAGTACCTCAAGGCTACAATAAAGAGTTCGGTTCATAATTCCATAACAGATTCCTAGTTCGACCCAAGGCATCTAAAGAAGGCCGGAAGACTAGACGGCCGGCCCGTTGTGATAACAACAATCAAAATGAGGAAGTCAGTCAGAAAAGTATAAATAACAGTGAAAATTATATAGACAAAGCGTATAGCTTATATATAAGTAAAGTTGGTCCACTCTACATTGGTGCTTGATAGCTTCAGTTATAAAAGCCACTTAAATAATTCCGTTCTATTCGTGGTTTCACGCACAAATTCGTCTATGTTGTTAGAAAGCAAAATTTTACTTTTGATCGAGTTCTTTATGTTTAATATTTAGTTCTGATCGATGTTTTCATTTAAAATAGTCATACATAAGGCGAGTCGGAGAAAGTTTCACTTTCATAGTAAAATCTACTATCACTGCCACACACCTAAACCAGGGAGATATTTCGTAAGAAACATACCTTTTCAAATATCCCCGAATTATGATTAAAAATTAGCCTTTCTAAGCAACTTAAAAAACTCTCCCATAATCCTATTACTAACCCTGTCTGGGTGACATCTACGTTCTTTCTTTATGAATTCGTTCGGAAGGTTTTTTGTCTTGGGTTAATAGTAGTGTCTTGTTTAGTAAAAAAACAAAACAAATAAAATCAAACAGTGCTGATTAAAAATGAAATTGAAATATATTACAAATTAAATATAATAATGGCGTATCCAATATGGAATTTTGTCGAAGACATTGTTTTTGATACGACGGATAATTTTGCACGGTTGACTAATCCGCAAAAATAAGAAAACAAATTAATATTTGCAAAATAATAATTTAAAAAGAAAAAAGAAATCCGCAAACATCAGACAACAAATAAATAGGGTGGATTAATTTGCCCTGTTACCGGTTGCAAAGTCAGACAAAACTAATCGATAAAATTTGGCGACTACTTTTGAAGCTAACCGCCTCAATATAAGCAACTTATTTATTTTTATTTTTAATAGTTTCTTTTTTAAAAATAAATCTTACTTGCCTTCAGTGTCACTTCCCTTACCTTAGAGGTGATAGTGGAGGTCGTATATCATAATATTTCGGAAAAATCTCTTCTTCAGATGATTGTTCAACTCAGATCTTATATCGTACAAAATGGCAGCTGTCAAGGTCAAACTCACAGAGAAAATACTCTGTGGGATAGATTTATTTCTATAAATTTGAGTTTCTTTATTTTTTCTTTAATCTAATTTAATTTTCTATTCATTTTTATTTTTTTATATTTAGAGAATTTTATCATTTTATTTGCTTTTTTCCTTTTTTTATTATTATTATTATTATTATTATTATTATTATTATTATTATTATTATTATTATTATTATTATTATTATTATTATTATTATTATTATTATTATAAATTTATTTAATTTATTCGTTTTTTTTACATGTTTTTACCTTTGTCTCGTCTCGTTTTTAGTTATGCTTCCATCCGACACATTTCCGCATTGTGAATGGCCTTCTATAAATTGTCTATATTCTAATTATAGAAACGTATAGGATTTTACAGGACATTTTATGGCATATCTATTCAAAATATAATAAACAAAGTTGCAGGCCATTCAAGTATTGTTCAAAGGGAAGTAGATTAAAACTCCATACGGCAATACTTTCCAAGATGTTACGTCAAAATAATTGTGATTTTGGTCCATTTAACGTTAAAATACATGGAAAATGTACAGAAACATATGACACTAACAAGAAAAAGTCGATGCTTAAACAGAGCTAAGGTCAGATCTAAGGTCATATAAGACTGTTAATTACAGTAATAACTCAAAAGTGGCAATAGTCGGTACCATTTTCTTCGAAAACTAATTATAATGAAAATAAAAGAAAAAGAAAGAAAGGAAAACGTATCGTTGCTTTCTTATCGATAGCTAAAATATTGATCGCCAATTGATAGGCACGCAGCAACCCATTTTATCCGATCGGCTCCTGTCAAAATGAATGTTTTCTAAAAAAGCTTTCAAGCGAATTTTTCTAATCAATTAGGCAAAAAGAACAGATGATTTAAAAAAAAGAAACAAAAACAAAAATCTTCCCGAAGACGCCGCCCAAAAAACAAATAATAAAACCCATAAAAATAAAAATATACAAGGTAAAATACAAATATACAAGAAAAAAGAATGAAACGCCAGAAATAAAAGAAATCGTTAAAGGTTTTATTGAACAAAACACAAAGTTGGATTTGAAATCTATCTTCTAAATGCAAAAAAAAAACAAAAACATAATTTCACATTCATCAAAGATGACGACGTGTTGTTGGTGGGAAACACAATTTGTTTCAAAGCAGACGGTAAATATTTAACTTGATTTGTTTTCGTTTATTTTTGAAGATCAAAACATAAACAGAGATTATAAAAGATTTACAATTTGATAAAAAAATGGACAATATTTTCTGTAAATGTTTGGGTTGTTTGTTTGTTTTAAAATTATTTCATAGTCTCACCGAGAAACGTTTCCCGTTGAATACCTAGTCAAATACTAGGTGAATATGTTAGATAATGAAAGCACTTATTAGAATGGAGAGAAGAACGGTTAGACAAACTATGAATGATTGACAGCTGAGGGGTTAAGAAGGTGACCCCAGCAAATAAACGGAAGTTGGCAATCGAAAGTCAATTACCTAGAAGAAGATTGTGGTCTCTTTCCTGGCGGAACCCGAGGCGGAGACGCAGAAATCGATTCTTGCCACCAAATGTCCCCCCATCTCTCTCTCTATCTCTCTTAGTTGAGTGAATAATTTTATATATGTTTATTTTTCGGATTTTTGTAATTATCTTATTAAAGTTTTCTTCATGCAAATAAATTCTCTATTGTTTCAGTTTACTATATGAGATACATAGATATTCGAATATTCTATTAAAGTTCTCTTTTACCTGTCAAACGTTCAGTTAGTAAAGAAGTTAAGAACATTCATTTTCCGCTCCTCAATTGACCAGTTAACTATGTTATAGTATATCTTTCTTGTGGTCTATTACTCTTACCGGATTCCAGGACAATCATTGATCTTGTCTGGTGGAGTATCCAGTTAAGTATTGTTATTTGAGGCAACATTACTTGGAGAAGGTGTACAATTTCTTGTATGAGCCAGTGTCGAGAGGATTATATCTGTGTTTCGAATACTATGTTATTTTGAATATATGGTCAGGGTTTACTTGTAGGGTAAAGCATTCTCATGCCAGTTTCCTGACAAACCCTTGTATAGAGAGACTGAAGACACCCGAGGATGCTGACTAGTAGGTAATTCAAACTTTCCTCTACCAGAAAGAAGTATTGTGTTTCATGTGAATTAATCAAAGACGGAGACAAGACGACGCGAGTAGGTCCCATCAACAGATGTGTATAATGAGTTATACACACATCAAAAGATGAGCCAGACTATAACATACACGATTAATGGTTACTAGCTGCATTCATCCGGCGTTGCTCGGGTGAAGACATATTGCAGGGTGGAGGGTCCAGAGAAAAATAATGAAAATATATATAGTCATTCTTACATGTTTTTAAAATAGTATAGCAATTGTTTTAGTTTTCTCTTATTATATTTTTAATTTCAATAAATATTCTATTAATAATATATAAAAAATAATTCAATTTGTATTTATGAAAGTTACGTAGAAGCGAGAAACTGCCTGATAGTTTTATTAATGCATACATCTTTACCGAACACGTGTTGTTGTTTATTCGTGGAGGTAATGGGCCTAATGTAGCAAGATAATATATTGGGTGTGCAAAATAAGGTTAAAAATGGACAATTTCCACATAAGTAAGAAGATAGAACGTCTTATTAGAAGTCAAGGTAGGGTTATATCTAGGTGTACATAAAGCTGCGCCATGGGTGGAAGTAGTTGACCAAGAATTTAAAGAGTTCAACCACTCTACGGGAGGAAGGGGGCTTCGGGGAGAATGCAGCTCATCTGTGTGTACTTGCTGTAAATACGGTATAATTATATTGTCACACCGGTTCCCGTTAGATGACAGAAGTTAAGCGGCGTTGAGCCTGGTCAGTACAAAAATGGGTGACCATTCTGAAATTTCAGGTGCTGTATTTGCTCTCCGCTTATCTCGGCATTGTTTCCAGTCGTCCTGGACTTCTCCTTGCTACTGAATTAAAACAGTACCGATTTAGGAGACGTGTGGTTTGTGATTGCGCAACCCTTGCATCACAATTAAACGAGGTATCCATTGTCCCTCAGGACTTAACGGAGGCAATGACTTGCTGTAAATTGCAGTAAAAGTAAATCCTAGTGCAAAATAATGAAGTTATTTGTTGTTCTTTTTAATTGCTTCTATTATTCCAGCCACAAAGAAAACAGCAAGAAAAGCACAATATCTCTACGAGACGTCACTTTCCACTGAGCAACTAATTATGTGTAACGAGACGAACAGCCGTTTCTGTCAACGAAGAAACCCGTGATGATCAAAGAATTCACCATGCGATATTACACTAATTGATGTCGAGTTTAAACCCCACGGGATCGATTGCATTTAGGTGCACATTAAAAACGTTAGGAAATGTATGAACTCACCCTAACTATGGAAACTATGGTATGAACTCGCCCTAACTATGGAAACTATGGTATAAATCCGACCGAATTATGGTAAAACTACTCGTGATAAATTAATTCTTTACATTGACTAGTTTATATTATGCATTATGGTTCGGAATTAGATGACCTCTCAAGGGATGATATGCCGTTAAACAGACAAACCGACCCCGATGTTTTGCATCTTTTCATGCCGATCGTTGGGGCGGTGCGGCAATCCCGCACCGTTAGAGCCAAACTCATTGAAAGTTATTTTTTTATTTACTACTAGGTGTACCTACCCGGCGTTAACCGGTACTTAAAGACAACTTGGCTGTCTGTTTTTAGAAGAATCAAGGAAAATGGTTCATTACATGTTTACTTCCCTTTAATGTATAAGATCATTCGGTGTGTAAACGAAAATGGTTCCGCTCTAACAGTTTTCTTACCTTCAGAAAACAAAAAACTGAAACTAAATAATAGTGGAAGGAAAAAACAAAAACTAGGCTAGTCCGAAACAAGTATCGATGTATCAGATTGATATCTATTGTGGTCTGACTTTGAAAATCCGACAAAATAACTTTATTTGTTAGATATAAAATACGAATTTGTGTGTATGTGTGTGTGTTCAGCAAAAAGTTGCAAAAGATGCATTTACAAACCTTACCTTACGAACCCAGTATAACCCCGAGCTGGTTATGGTAAAACATATTCTAATATTCATTCTCTTGGGGTCATCAGGGACCAAATTAGTGCATGGTGAGCCATAAAAACATTTACTCTCAATCTTGCTATATTTTCCTTTCTTTTACTGTTTTTAGAGCCAAACTCATTGAAAGTTATTTTTTTATTTACTACTAGGTGTACCTACCCGGCGTTAACCGGTACTTAAAGACAACTTGGCTGTCTGTTTTTAGAAGAATCAAGGAAAATGGTTCATTACATGTTTACTTCCCTTTAATGTATAAGATCATTCGGTATGTAAACGAAAATGGTTCCACTCTAACAGTTTTTTTACCTTCAGAAAACAAAAAAACTGAAGCTAAATAAAATATATCCGCGCTAATAATAGTGGAAGGAAAAAACAAAAACTAGGCTAGTCTGAAACAAGTATCGATGTATCAGATTGATATATATTGTGGTCTGACTTTGAAAATCCGACAAGATAACTTTATATGTTAGATATAAAATACGAATTTGTGTGTGTGTGTTCAGCAAAAAGTTGCAAAAGATGCATTTACAAACATTACCTTACGAACCCAGTATAACCCCGAGCTGGTTATGGTAAAACATATTCTAATATTCATTCTCTTGGGGTCATCAGGGACCAAATTAGTGCATGGAGGGCCATAAAAACATTTACTCTCATTCTTGCTATATTTTCCTTTCTTTTACTGTTTTTCTAGTATATTGAACTAGTTGTAAAATTTGCGCATGAGGAAGACAGATAGAGAGAGAGAGAGAGAGAGAGAGATAGATAGATAGATAGAGAGTGAGAGAGAGATGGGGGCAAGTTAGAGGGAGAAGTATGTTAAAACGTAATGTGTTTGAAGATGTGTAAAGTGAAGAACAAAACTTTTAAGATAAAAATGCTAAGCACTTTTTGAACTCTTCTATTTTTATTCTCAACTTCCTGGGCAATGCCGAGGATCCCAACCAATCTTCTATATACGATATTTACCGATCATCCTTCTTTTATTTACAGTGTGTAAAGTATATAAAAAATGTAAATACCGATAATTAACTAACGAATTATGTAAAAAAAGATAATGACTCGTCTTTTGGGGCCATGGTAAGGTTACCCTTTGTATGTTTAACCCACTTAGAAGTGAAGAACGCTAAAATCTTTTTTTAAACAAAAGGAGGAACATTCATTGATTGAAGGAAACTAATCGGTTCTAAGAAGGTAATAAAATCAAAGATTCTGATTAATTTTAAACAGGAGTAGACACGGCTTAACTATGAAACGATCGTAGAATATAAATCCTTACGATTAGCCTGATTATTTAATTCGGGAATGAAACAAATCTTTCTGTGTAGTTTACTTGTCAGGAGTATATTTTTTATTATCTATCTATCTATCTATCTATCTATCTATCTATCTATCTATCTATCTATCTATATATATATATATATATATATATATATATAAATTTATTTTAGATAACACAAAAGTTGTTATAGCTCAATAGTCTACGACTGGAACTATTAATTTAACAGCATGTACAGCTTAGTTATTCAGAGAAAACATTCCATATTTCATTCAAAAACACTTTTATTTACAAACAATTGTTTTTACCGTTGACCCAAAGAAGGTCCATCTCCCTTTAAAGGTCTTTTAAAAAATAATAGTGTGGGGATAGTCACTCTCCTCATCATGGTAATGTTTTGTGTTCTGAGTTTTAAAATTTTCATGTACAATGAATGAATACGTTCTTCCCACTGGACAGGTTATATTACTAAACAAACAAGGTTACGACTTTTTGTGATATTTGAATAAAACCCCATTCAACTCTTTGAACTTGACACCCGGCAACGCCAGATGATCCTGCTAGTTGTCATATAAATCAATAAACCATTTATGTTAACAAATGAATGTCGGCCATTATTCGCTTCCGCCTCGTTTTCACCGAGCCCATTTAATCTGCAAATGGAAAATTCTCCAAGAAAGTCCTGTTAACGATACAATTAGCGGGAATAATTACGGCTGCCCTTTCTGCCCCTAACATCATTATTAAACTGCAATTTCGTATAATTTGTCCGCGCGAAATTTTTACTCGCCAATTTTAGTTTAATTTACAATTGAGTTCATTTACAAGTTTTGCTGACATTTACAATAAAAGAAAACAAAAATCTAAAAGATATTGCTTATCGCTATTTTTACAAATTTAATCTATATAATAATACTCTAAGACAATTTCATGTTTGTACGTACA
Organism: Sepiola atlantica; assembly: GCA_963556195.1. Lineage (NCBI taxonomy): Eukaryota > Metazoa > Mollusca > Cephalopoda > Sepiida > Sepiolidae > Sepiola > Sepiola atlantica. The sequence goes on along the minus strand of OY744541.1, from coordinate 46,870,070 downwards.
TTATCACCTTTCACACACATTAAAACAATGAGATCGGCCGACCAGCAAAGATATTGATTTGTGATTAATCTGATGTCTCTTAGGTAAAATATTCCGACTTCACCCATTTTGAAATTAATTGTTCAAAAATCAAATTATGTCGCCATGTCGACTAAAACAGAACAGTTTTAAATAAAAATGACATTCCATTCGTTTTATTTGTTTGAAGAATATTTAACTGACAACTATTTTTACGGTAAGAAGACATGTTTTATTATTTTAAAAATAATTAAATTGCTAATTTAAAAAATAAAAGTTAAAGGAGAAATATATTCGTTCTATTTATTTAAATAATATTTAGCTGACAATGACAATTATTTTTACGGAAGAAGAAAGAATCATTTTTCAAATAGTATTAAACCTGACAGGCATTTATTATTTCAAAAGGAATAATTATTATTATTAATAGTAAATAATACAGGTTGATGTAAAAAGCACCGTTAAATTTCTACAGTGTCCCACTAGTCTATGTAATAATACGAAATGCCAATTTCATGTTCGTACGTACGTTATCACCTTCCAATGTGTAGTACCTGCTCTGTCCAAAGATAGAATCAATGTGTAGTACCTGCTCTGTCCAAAGATAGAATCAATGTGTAGTACCTGCTCTGTCCAAAGATAGAATCAATGTGTAGTACCTGCACTGTCCAAAGATAGAATCAATGTGTAGAACCGGCTCTGTCCAAAGATAGAATCAATGTGTAGTACCTGCTCTGTCCAAAGATAGAATCAATGTGTAGTACCTGCTCTGTCCAAAGATAGAATCAATGTGTAGTACCTGCTCTGTCCAAAGATAGAATCAATGTGTAGTACCTGCTCTGTCCAAAGATAGAATCAATGTGTAGTACCTGCTCTGTCCAAAGATAGAATCAATGTGTAGTACCTGCTCTGTCCAAAGATAGAATCAATGTGTAGTACCGGCTCTGTCCAAAGACAGAATCAATGTGTAGTACCTGCTCTGTCCAAAGATAGAATCAATGTGTAGTACCAGCTCTGTCTAAAGGTAGAATCAATGTGTAGTACCGGCTCTGTCGTAAGATAGAATCAATGTGTAGTACATACTCTGTCCAAAGATAGAATCAATGTGTAGTACCTGCTCTGTCCAAAGATAGAATCAATGTGTAGTACCTGCTCTGTCCAAAGATAGAATCAATGTGTAGTACCTGCTCTGTCCAAAGATAGAATCAATGTGTAGTAGCTGCTCTGTCCAAAGATAGTACAATAATATCGTGGGGCTTCATTCGCATCAGAGACTAGAATCAAAATATGTCACAAACTCCTACAAAGTTTTTGGAGATAGACCCCCATAACCAGATATATACTGAAACTACATTAACCAGAGTAATTAGATAAGTATGTTTCAGTTTGAACAAAGGTGGTACGTATCGTGCTGTCTGCGTTCGCGCTCGATGTCCATAGAACAAGCGGACAATAAAGATATACCATTATATTTTTACACATAATTATTCATCGTCTTTCTTTTAAGCACGGCAGCAGTATACAACAGATTGACCATACAACTGCGGAATTTCCACGGGTCCCGCTAGTTGGTATAATAATACGCTTGTACTACCGTTTGTATATCACCTTCCACACCTATTTGAAAAAAAATGAGATCGTACAATCGCCTAAGTAATTAAAAATTATTTAGTGCCTCTAACTTTATCCATTTTGAAATGGACTCTTCTAAAATCAAATTCTGTCGTCTTGTCGATTTGTTGTATAACTACAAAGAGAGAGAGAGAGAGAGAGAGAGAGAGAGAGAGAGAGAGGGCGATGGCACGAGATCTTGTATGTGACGTCACGACAAAAATTGAAAAAATAACGGTCGCCTCTTTCCAGCTACGAGTGTCTGAGGCAGACGTTTATTTAGGTTCGTGTGGATCTTCTCCTCTCTCAAAACACAGCATGGAAGGGAAATGTATTGAAGGCCCCATAATATCGGTCGATTAACAAATACGTTCGGGCAATAGCCCGTCAAGAGAGATAAAACATCAATAAATCTATGAACCGTAAAGAATGTTAGTTATGTCTTCGTGATAAGATCTTGTAAGTTCACGCATGTGCGTTTTTTTTTTATAAATGAGAGAGAGTTATGCAACGGCTCAGATTTGATCAATGTGGACGTCTCATGTTACGACAAGACTCAGATAGAACAAAAACGACCCCTTGCCTCTCTAAGAGACAGCATAAGAATCAGATACGTCCCCAGATGGAGTACTGCTGTCGCATCTGGGGAGGTGCTGCTTAGAGCACTCTTCGTTGCTTGGACAGAATTCAGAATCGATTTCGAAATTATGTGGGAGCTGATCTCTTCTCTTATTTACAGCCTCTTTCTCACAGAAGAGACGTTGCTCGTCTCTCTCTACTCCATCGTTAGTTTCATGGAAAGTGCTCGATTGAGCTCAAATCTCTAGCTAGTTCCTTCTTGTAAGACATTCACAGCAAGAACTTGTCTTTTACCACAATGAACAAAAAGTTTCCTTTCTTCCTCAGTATGTCTAGCGTCAGGGGTAATTTTCACGAACATAGCTTTCCATCTGTAGAACATTGCTGCAATACTGCTTCCCCGCAGATTACAACTTCTCCGCAGATTACAACAGATTCCTATCTAGAACCGTCCCCACAAATATTCGAACTTTGTTCCTGACAACCATTTCATCTCATTAACCATTATCCTCGAGTGGCATCTGGCCTTGGACTATTCTTTTTATATTCATGTACTTTTAATACACATCTAATTGTTACAATTAAATGATCTTTTTACTCATATTTACCCCAAACAAAGGGCATTGACATTGAGACGTAAGGGGCTACTGTGAATTAGGGGCCATGACTACAGGGACCATCTAAGTAGGGAGTTCAACAGCGAGATGTCTGTTCACATTACATTAAAATTTCTGTACAGTTGGGGAAGCAAGAAACATGGAGGGAATTCCAGTTCGAGTCTAGCAGTTCGAGGGAATAAACTATTAGAGTAGAAAGCGTTCCGGCATATGGGGACCTCTACAGTGAATGCGTGGGATTTTGCTGCTTGTCAGGTTAGTCGAGGGTATTTAATCGAGGGGGCATCAGTGCTACGAGTTCGTCGGAGCACATTCCATTACAGTACTTGTAAAACAAGCACAGGGATGCAACATTGCGGCGATGGTACGGGGTTGGAGCTTGGTTGGCAGTGCAGGACCTATTAGATTAGAGACTCTTTTATTGACACTGTCGAATAGAGAGATACTAGTGGTTGATAAACCGGCCTATATGTGGTAACAATATTCCATGCATTGGTGAATGATGGCTTTTCTTGACCTTTTGACTAAGATCAAAGTGTAGTATCTGTTCCGATGGATACTGCACCCTATAGACCGGTGTCGTCTTGTCCTTCGGGGCTTGATTCCACCGGTCTGTGGGGTTGTCCTGTGCAATTCTAGGAGGTCCACCCTCCCAGGCTTTGCCTCCCCTCTTTGGGGTGGAGTAAGTTTATCACTTACTGTCTGAGGCGCCCCTACCGGGAAATGCCGACGGGGCTGCACAGGCAGGTTTTGTAGGCCAGAGTGCTGACCTTCTCGGGCACTGACTTTTCAAATCCCACTTTCCCGACCTTGTGTTACATCTTACCTTGTGGGAGGAAGATAAATAAAATGGCTTCATAGAGATATAGGATACTGACCAGATGTGAGTATTTTTCTAGCGCAGTAGAGTGAGCCCACTTTCTTTGCAGCAGCCTTGGCAATGTCTTTTATGTATTTGTTCCAATTAATGCTATATGTGAATGTTCGGCCGAGAAGTTTGAAATAAATTAAAAAAGTGATATTCGTTTCAATTACTAAAAAAAATGTTTAGCTAACAATTATTTTTACGGAAGAAGAAAGAGACGGGCTACTATCGCTAAAGAAATAACTTTTTTTTTAATAATGAGTGACCACTTATCAAGGTCAACAGCCACTCGAGTATAAAAGTTAATGAGATGTACAGATTGTAAGTTGAATGATGAAGAAGATTATGAGAGAATTGAAAATTATTAATTGAATGAAAAGGTTGGATTACTTATAAGGAAGGTTTATGACATGTATTTGTTGACAGTGAATTTGAAGATGGATATGCTGTAGTATGCAGAGAAGCAATTCCGTAGTAATGCGTTCCACGTATGGAAAGTTTTTGAAACGAAACTCTGTTCATGAAAATTCTGCTTGACTCTAGGCACACGGATGAACAAAGAAAACGTATTTTAGATTTATTTTTATACTAATGAGTCATCGCTTATCAAGACCCGAAGGCCACTCGAGGATAAGAGTTAATGAGATTGTCAGTTGGACGATGAACAATACTATAAGAGGATTGGAAATGATGGGTTAAATAGTCAGAAATTGATTATTGAAGTGGTCAGCTCTATCGTAATTTCATAACATTGGATTTAAAAATGACCATCTCTTATTCAGCTGGGTAGCAGCCCCGCAGTATTGTATTCCACAGATGGGAATAGTGATAGAATAGAGAAAGACTCATAATATCTCTTCTGTGAAAAAAGGGTTGTAGGGAAGAGAAGAGGTAATTCTCCACTAGATTACCATGTCGGTTTTGTACTCTGTCACGGCAAGAAACAAGCGGAACTTCCCTAGATATGACATCAGAACTCCATCTTAGGATGGATCTGGCTCTTATACGAGAAGAGGATTGTGTCAGGAGTGAGGTACTTTCTGGAGCGGAAGAATGATCCAACCATTTTTCCAGTGTTCTTAGCAACAGATTTGATGTAAGTCTTCCATTTCAGGTCTGGAGTGAAAGTCAGTCCTAGGAGCATATTAAAAAAACGAATTTATACACTTAACCCTTATTATAAACCCTTTATTATCACACAAAAGCATTAAATCCAATGTTTTTTGATAAAACTACGTTTGATTTAATTTAAAAAAAATGTTTAATTTGTTGCTCTTTGTTAATACATCCTCAGTCAGAGGAATTAATTATCCAAGAGGACGGCTCAACAAGTATTTGTTTACATTAGACTTTAAGACGACCATGTTGTAGTCGGCTGGGAAGCAGCCTCGTGGTATTTTGTTCCAGATAGGAAGTTTTAGGAAAAAATTTTTTTTCAAGCAAGTTCCATTTGGTTTTTGGTCAAGAGAGAGAGAAAGGAAAGTTCTTAAGGCGAGTTCTTGCTATGAATGTTTTACAGAGTGAGTGAGAGATTTGAGCTCAATCGATCACCTACTACGAACATAATGATACAATTAAGAGAGTCTAGCAACATCTCTTCTATGTGAAGAGGGTTGTAGGGAAGAGAAGAGATCATCCCCCACTAGATTACCATGTCGGTTTTGTACTTTGTCAAGGCAAGAAAAAAAGAGTGCTCTAAGCGGCGCCTCCCCAGATGTGTCAGCAGTACTCCATCTATCTCCTCTAACTATTGATTATATAAAAAAATAACTCTTTCTCAGAACGTGACCATGCCCGACCTACCAGAACTGTTGATATCTCTTAGCGCCCCCCCCACACACTTTACTTTCTAACAATATATGGTTAAGCGAGTCAATAGTTTCTTTGTCGATAATCATGATACAATTCAACCAATAAGAATTCGTAAAAGTCTGTAATTTCTTTTTTTATGAGCCCCAATCAGTCATTAAGACGTATATGTTTATTTCAAGCTGTGGATTGAAAGTCTATATGTTAAACACGTGTAAGCGTAGCTACATTTTATTTCGGCCTTTCAACGATACATTTAACTGTATATCTTATCTGCCGCTGCAAATGCATATACGACGTGCACATGTGTTTACGGGTCAATCTACTGTTTATATGTATTGCGATGCCAAAAAGCCTTAGAAACCATGAAATCTATATTTGCTTACACGGATCTACTTGAGAAGAAATCTGTTTAGAATTTCCAGATATAAGGAAATATGGCCGCCTAACGACAGCACGATTGGATGTAACTGATATGGACAAAAAGAATGCAAGTCTTGTTAGCAACAGACGCACGAGTCGGACAGGATGATTTAGCAATTTTTGTTCACGTTCGTGCCTCGTGTGTTCCGCTCATAATGATTTCAACTATGCAAATGGCACAGCTTGCGTCAGTGTTGGTTAATGCCAGTCGAAAATACGTCCTCGACAGTCAGTCCGACAGTGGCTTTCTTTCCGTTGAGCTGAGGTATAGTTCGGTTCAACCCTAGGAGTTTCACCGTCCCAGGCTTTAAGTTCTCTCTTTGACAAGGGCTTAGTTTATTACTAATCGTTTGATGAGTTGTAACTATAGAAGCTTCATTCGGCTATTTATTTAATACATTTCACTGAAATCCAGAAGGAAACAGACAGCAAACGGAAAACGGACGCCATCTTTACTCTCATCCAGGGCTAACGTCACGTTCACTGGACTCGATCGTGGAAAGAGTAGACAACTCGTCCTCCTTAATTACAGTATTCAACATCTTTACCTACCCCGCGGGTAGATTAGTTACACTATCACTAATTGTCACTCTAAATTAGTTAGGTATGGTTCTGTTCATCCCTAGCATGGTCAACTTCCCAGGCTTTACCTTCTCTCTTTGAGAAGGGGTTGTTTATTGCTAATGGCTTGAGGTTCCCCTACCAGGGAATGATGACGAATCTGTCCAGGCAAGTTTTGTAGGACAGAATGCGCTTCTCCTGGTGCTTTGGCTTTTCAAAACCTCACATGACCTTGTGTCAAACTTTGTTAAGCGGAGGGAAATAAACTATGCAACTAGAAAAGTATATTCAACCGAATTCATTCCCGTTTATAAGAAAAGAGAACACATTTAATCGGGTGATGTTTTAAAGTCGCCTATTTCCTTCATTAACAGAGTAACTTTACTCACCAGTCGTGAGCGCAATGAAAAATAGTAACATTTTTTTTTTACGTAGTTAACCCCAAACAAGGCAGGCCGCCACTGTAGACGTAAGGGGCTACTGAGAAGAAAGAAAAGAGGAGAAGGATGGGGGGGTCAACCTAAACTGGATCTGCACACCGATATGTCTGTTTACATTAATTTTAAATTTCTGCGAGTCAGTACTGTCGGGGAAACAGGGGACAGGGAGGGAGTTCCAGTGGCCAGCAGCACGAGGAAATAAGCTATTTGAGTAGAAAGTTCTCCGGAATCTGGGGACCGCCACAGGGAATGGATGGGATTTAGTTGATTGTCGAATTGGTCTAGTTAATTTAGGTCGAGGGGGCACCAAGCGTAAAAACGTAGTCTACTAAATAAGACCGTATAGATAGAGAAGTTGTAACGAGATTACATGTGGGACGTTAGAGAAACTACTACTACTACTACTACTACTACTACTACTACTACTACTACTACTACTACTACTACTACTACTACTACTACTACTACTAATAATAATAATAATAATTATAATTCGTAATAGCTGTCTTTGTTATTAAAGTGGGTCATTCAAATATAGATTGGAATGCAGATTCTCGGTCACTTTTAGATTTTAAAGTCGAGTCTTCATTTACTTCATTTACCGCGAGGACAGAATTATACATCAGGTCGGTTTTTAGTGTGGGAAAAATCCAGTT
>OY744541.1:46799991-46857491 GCA_963556195.1 Sepiola atlantica | reverse complement strand
TTTTTTAATGATTATTGTATATGTGCCATTATGTTATGTTTATATTTTGAAACATTTTATTTTATCAAATACGAATGCCAACTAAAAGGAATCTGATTAGAAATGAGTCAATTAACAAATGTTCATTCAGCTTTTCCAAATACGAAGATTATCTTCATTTTCAATCGTTTTAATTTTGTTAATCTTAAAGAAAAATCAATACTTTCGTACTTGTGACTTTTAATCTGTCTCTTAAAACCCGTGTTCATTTCATGTTTCCCGCCATGTTCTAATTATTCCTGAATAATTCCAATTGACGCAAAACAACATTCAACCGCAAAATAACTAGCACATCCCCATTATCCAAGGCCAGGAACGTAATAGAGGTTCGCAATCTTTAGTAGAAAAACTAAACATTTTTATTAACTAGCGTTAAACAAATATGTATATATATATTTTTTTCACCCTAAACAAGGCATATTGCTACTGGAATGTAAGGGGTTACTGTGGTAGTAGCCAGATTTATAGGGGTGGTGGGCAACCTGGATTGAGGAGTTGGGTAACAAGATGTTTGTTCACATTACATTTAAATTCCTGCATGTTTGTACTACCGAGGAAACGAGGAGGCAAGCGACCAAGGAGAGAAAATATCAGTGGAATATCTTCTGACATCTATGGACCTTTACAGTAAAATGGTGGGATTTTGCTGCTAGTCAAGTATTTTCGTTGACCTGGTGCAAGTGCAGTAAGTTCATCGGATCCCATTCCGTGAAAGTACTTATAAAAAAAAATACAATGATGCAACACTGTGGCGATGCGACAGGGGCCGGAACTTGACAGACAGTGCTGGACCTATCAGGTTACACATTCTTTTTTTTTTGCACCCTGTTCAAGAGTTAGAGGCTAGTGGTTGGTACACTAGCTCATATGGTGCAACAATACGTCATGCGTAGCTGTACTTATCCGACGTTGCTTGGGAGTCTTTTTAGTTTCATTTTTGTTTTGCCCTTTTAAAACTTTACCATTTGTGTTCTTCATCAAATTATTTTTAAATAGGATTTTGAACATTAAATATATTTATTACTGTATCGTTTGGTCATTAAACGATTAATTGAATTCAATTGTTATCAAACTATAATATTGTTAAGGTAATGTTTCTTCAGTCTCTATTTATAAAATCATTGGATATAAATAGCTTACAAAGCTTTCAATCTTTTAATGCATGACAATTTTCTAAGAATTTTAAAGCCAGTTTAAATGAATTTCTATTCGACAGTTAAATGTCGTCAGATTTCGAAGAGTCATGAAGTAATTTAATTTTTATTTCAACTTTTAATAAAATATTAAAATAGTTGATTGGTTTATTAATAAACCAAAATGCATACTGGTGAATTCAATTTTGTAATAAAATCATTTTTTAAAATATAATCTTAACAAATTTCGTTTTATTTTACACTATTGTATTTTTTTTTTCAATAAAAATTCGATTAATAGTACATAAACAAATGACAGAATCCACTGCAAGAAAAATTCTCGTAATTGCAAGAAAACACACACACGCAGACACACGTAAAGTTGTCTTATAATTTTATTAATCTAGAGATTTATGCCGACGGTGCTGAGGGCATCTTGAACAATCTTTCCAGTAGTATAGAGAAAGATGAGAAAGTCTATTAGCCTCGGGAAGATTACTTTGAAGTGCAAACTTTTTGGTTTGAAATTGAAATAAATTGTTTTCATCACAAAGTAATATTATCAGTCTATAGTAAAGAGGGGGTTAAATGGAGCATTTTCATTGGCTGAAACTCACTGGAGTTCTTATAGTTAAAAGCATCAATTGTTTTTTAATCTGTAAAATTATGGTTTTATTGCAATGTCGAAATGCGCAGCATACAGCTACCAAGGCGGCGACTTAGACTACGTGGTCTTTAGTCGACGTAAATGCTGGAACTGATACGACACGAAAGTGTACCAAATCTGCAATAATAACAGTGCATCACTGAAGGTCAGCCTCAATGCACCGAAAAATGTATTTGAAGACGATGCGTAACTGAATACGTTCCCACTCATAACATCAAATGCATCTGGGATCCACCTATTTATTTCCGGATGTGTCTGAAAATTAACAGGACTAAATGTGATGTGTTGGTTATAAATGAAATATGGGTGAGCAGATTGCGTTATCACCTATCCTGATATATTTGGTGTGTATAACTAAATCATCAAAGGCCGTTGTCTTAAATACAAGGAGACTATTAAGACGGCCCTAACGACGAAGCTGATAGGCATCTTAGGGGAACCATTCCAGCGATGCACAGAATCGTAGTAGAGAAAGATGAGAAAGTGCATTAGACTCGAGGAGAAGTTACTTTGAAGAGCAAACCACGAGGTTTGGAATTGAAATAATTTCTTTGTGTCACCAATCCTGATACTTTGTCAGGCCCGACTCGTTCAAATTAATATATTTCTCTGCTTATCTTAGAAACAATATTGTACAACTTGAGCGTGTTTCACGGTTAGCAGCCAGGATTGTGACGGGACTCTCAACGCTTACCTACAAAGAGCGGCACAAAAGAATAAATATATTCTCACTTGAGCAGCGGAGGATGCAAGGAGACTTGATTCTGGAATTTAGATATACTTGCGAGGAGTGTTTCACCCCAGCGCTAAGTCGCAGTCCCCGCTGGCCTCCGCAAAATATGTGCCACCGTCGTTTTCGTCTCAACAAAAGAAAGGCAGCATTCTCTATCTGTGTTTCTGCTCCGTGGAACAACCTGTCAGAGGAGATCGTGATGATGACTACCATATCCAAGCTTAAAGTGTCATTGGACAAAGATTCAGACTGTAAATGGATGTAAATATCTTCTACATGTCTCTTTACATGGATTGTTGTATTATGCTACTTTTGCCAAATAAATTTTATTTATTTTATTCATTTTATTTGCTTTTTATCTTCTATGCATATATATATATATATATTTATCTATGCATATATATATATATATATATATATATATATATATATATATATATATATATATATATGTGTGTGTGTGTGTGTGTGTGTGTGTATCTATTTATTTATATTTTCAAAATTATCAAAGCAGCGACTTGGACCATCCGAGTCGATATGATTCGAAAGTATTCAACGTCGACATTGAAGGCATGGCATTACTGAAGATCGTCCTTGATGCATAAAAAGAATGCATTATAGGACCATGCGTAACTGAATACTTTCGCACTCACAACCTTCGATGCATCTTGGACCTGCCCACTTATTTCATAATGTGTCTGAAAAGGAACGGGACTAAATTTTCTGAGTGGGTTATGGACGAAAGAAGGATGAACGGATCATTTTATTATCTAAGGGGGTCATTAAGACGACCGTAACAACAACACTGATTGGCATCCTAGAAAAGTCTGTAGTTAGATAAGATATTCATGTATAGTGATTTAGTGAAGTGAAGGCAAGGCGTTTACATTGTTGAAGTAAATGAAATAATTCAGACCTCACTCCATAGAGTAATAGATTCACTAGTCATCTCTTTATTCCGCTTTGTGATCATCTAACGTGATATCTTGGGTGTATATAACTGGATCATCAAGTGTTCCACTTCTGAAGACGATGAGGACATAGAGTCGTAGCGACAGAACTGATGGCTATCTTATAAGTGAAGGTCAAGCGTTTACTTGTTTAAGTAAATGAAATAATTCGGTCCTCACTCCATAGTCAAATAGATTCACTAGTCTTGTCTCTATTTCCTCCTCAGAAATGAAAAAAAGTAACTACTTGCTTTTTTATAAGTTAAATAACTTATTTTTGTAAGAATAGAGCACATGAGATAACTTTTGCATTTTTACCTGGTTATCATATTCGTACCAGTTCATTGTATAACCCAGACAAATGAATAAATGCGGAAGTTTTTTAAATTTATTTATCACACCTATAATACCATCAAAACGGCTCACTGTTATTTAAATCAATAATATAACATTGTCGTTTGAAATACTGTATATATATATATATATATATATATATATATATATATATATATATATATATATTTATATATATATGTATGTATATATGTATATATATATATATATATATATATATATATATATATATATATGAACAGATTTTTTGTGGTACAGACTTTTATAATGGTTTTAAATATGATGAACGGAGTCATAGCGATTCGAGGCACTATCACAAGAACAATATATATATATATATATATATATATATATATATATATATATATATATATATATATATTGGTTTTATATATGATGAACGGAGTCATGGCGATTCGAGGCACTATCACAAGAACAAAAAAGAGAGGAAATATTAAATAATATATTTAATCGTCGATTAAAAACTTTTAAAAAGAATAAAAAGATCGACTAAAATTAACAGAACAAAGCTAAATCCCAAGGTACCTTTCAACCGACACATTGTCAAGAGAAACGTCGATCTTTTTATTCTTTTTAAAAGTTTTTAATCGACGATTAAATATATTATTTAATATTTCCTCTCTTTTTTTTCTTGTGATAGTGCCTCGACTCGCCATGACTCCGTTCATCATATATAAAACCAATATATATATATATATATATATATATATATATATATATATATATATATATATATATTATAAAGAAAAGAATCAATCATAGCGATTTGTATGGCTAATTTCCATAAATATCTATTTAAACAGTTTATAATAAATTAATGTTTGGTGCTATTCATTAGCAATTTTATTGTCCTCTTTTCCTATATATATGCAATAATTTTATCAATATTAACAGTAATTAATTAAAAGATTTTATAATAAAAATATACATTACCAAAACCTTTCTTGAAATATTATGTTCCTAAATTTTCAAGAGAGATAATTTAAATGAAACTATTAGTTTTTAAAATCACAATAGATTTATATAAAAGATATGTAATGCAAGTTATACATTTATAAATAATACTGTGATCTAGATTAATAGTCGTCAGATGACGGATAGGTTATTTGTTTGTTTATCATAACATGTAGAGAAAGGTGTGAACGTTTATTAGAATCTGTTGCATTACCCGTTCTTTCGGGGTGTCCGGTATGTTCCAACAAGAATGACAAAGAACAGAACGTATATGGAAAATCTTTGGGTTTCTTTATTTCTCATCACCGGATGGTTTACGCCGGCTACGCACACACATATAAAAATCTTTTGACATACTTTTGTCTCATGAATATATTTTTCTTGCTGAGGTCACAGACTTGGTTCCCGCTAGAAACTTGTTCATATATACATACGATTGGAAAACAATTTGCTCTGAATTGTCTACTCGAGCGTGAACTAAAGCAATTGTTCCACAAGCACTTCCAATTGTCTGTTTGATGAAATACAAGTGATGGGATTCCTTCAGGGTACCAACTTGCTTATCAGTCGCATTTTTAGCCAGCCCACACGAAAGCCTAACAGCGAGACGGACTTGAGTACCATAGCCAATAAAGCTTCATCGGTGCCATAAACATCGGTAAACTCCCATTCTTTCGGTACTTCGATACTCGATCACTAAGTGCTTCGGCTCTTCGCGTTTCTGAAACCGCCGTCTTTCAAGTCTCGCTTGCACTGCGGAACCTTCTCCTTTTTAACAGTTATCAAGTCTCTTTCTTTCTTTCTCGACGCCCCCCCTCCCCCCACACACGCACACACAATGGACTCGCCCACGATTCATTTTTGCTACTCGTCATTATCTTACAAATCGAGGCAGGGAAAGTGATTACTTTGATGGGCAAATCACGCCGTTTACTGTTTAGAACCTCAGTCCCGTTTTTTTTTAGACACAGTTCGTATATGAACTAATTTATTCCCATGCGTTATAGTCTTCTTCTGTGAGAGCAATTATTCATCGCCCCCACCTAACGACAACAAAAAATAAAAATAACTGACAGCGTCATATTTTCTTGTCATTGCATTTGTCCTGTCGCCTCATTACTCTTTGTAAAGATACGATATTTCATTCGATTATTAAACATAAAATATTTACATCTGCTTCAGCGACCCGACCAGACGAACAGTTGCCTCTGTTTATTGGCTTGTTTTCGTATTATTTCGAACCGGTGCTTTCAATTTTCCCGTCATTTTGACAATTTGTTCTGATCACACGTTTTTTTAATTTGTATTCTTGTAGTTATTTTTTTCACTTGCTTCGCCTGCCATACAATCGAAATTGCTTTTTCTTTTATTGTCCCCCCCCCCTTTTCTCCATATCCCCCTCTCCCTTTCTCTGTGTTTTTTTTCATTTCATCATTTCTTTCTTTTCTGAAACATGTCCGTACAAAATGATTTACTGCTTTGCTTGCTTTCGTGTTGAGCCATAATAAACGTTAATGTTATCATACAACGTCTTCACGAGTTTTTCTTCTTTCAAGACATTTTCTCCCCCTTTTTTAAAATGTAGTTTTCTCTTTCTCGACTCCTGTTATGTCTATCGCGAATTGATTTTTTCCTAGCAGGAAGACGCAACGTTTCCCAGTTATAGCAAGATAAGAGGCGGGTATGTAAAATAGGGTTGGAATGGTAAATGCACACGTAAAGGGTTAACCTTACGTGTGCATTTACCATTCTAACCGTATTTGAAGTGGAGTGGAATTTTCCGTTTAGAAGTCGATTAACAGTTACATATTCCGGCAGTGACGTCAGAGGTACTGGAAGCGGCTAAGCTGACGTGGCGAATGGATAGAGAAGATTTGTTCCTTTCGACTGAACAAGAAGATTAATATATATATATATATATATATATATATATATATATATATATATATATATATATATATATATAGAAAGAGAGAGAGAGAGAGAAAGAGGGTGAAAATTTTCAGCTAGAAATAAATTAACATGTACGTGTGCCGTCAATGACGTCATGGACATCTGAAGCGGATAAGCTGATGTGGCGAATGGGTAGATAGAGAAGATATGTCTCTTTCGACTAAACCGGAAGAGAAAGAGAGAAAGAGATAGATAGATAGATTGATAGAGAAAGAGAGAGAGAGAGAGAGAGCGAGAGAGAGAGAGAGAGAGAGATTAGAATTTTTCAGTTTGAAGTCGATGAATATCTATGTGTCCCAGCAGTGACGTTACGGGCACAGAAAGCGGCTAAGCTGACGTGTCGAATAGGGAATGAAGGTCTGTTTCTTTCGGCTGAACCAGAGAGAGAGAGAGAGAGAGAGAGAGAGAAAGAGAGAGAGAGAGAGAGAGAGAGAGAGAGTGGAGAGCAGTAAGTTTGGATAGCTACTGCCTTTCTATCATAAGGGAGAGCGGGTGGGTGTTTCATGTTCATAAATGTATGCTATTACGAAAGAATAAAACCACAAAGAGATTGTTAAATCATGTTTATTTGTCGATGCTTCTTTATTAATAATGTTCATGGAAGCTGTTATTGAACACGAGAAGAAAACTGCAGAAAAAAAAGAAAAGACGGGAACCTAAGCACTGCGAATACAATAATTCGACCAGCCGATTCTACCGACGAAGTTGACGCACTGTGGGAATTGAAGAAAACCCCAAGTATGTTACACCATGTAATGGGCAAAGTCCCTCCACCCGAAGTAAACGACAAAAAATCGCTTGTGCCATACACAAAAGCTTCAAACGTCAAGAAATGCAATGCACTGTAGGATTAAATATTAAAAAGTGAGATGCAGTGAAGCTGATTCAAACTGTTCAAATGATTCGTCATTTCGAGCTTCATATAGGTCAGGGGTGGGCAAACTACGGCCCGCGGACCGCATGCGGCCCGGCAATGTAATTCATGCGGCCCTTCAAAATGCTAGTAAATGAAAAAATGATTGCATTTTCGCTTTGCAATCTATATATTTCGGTTATTTCAGATATCATTTATATTGGAAAATATACTATGCGGCCCAGTAAAAAAATTTTTTTTTTAATGTGGCCCTTGCTCTGAAAAGTTTGCCCACCCCTGATATAGGTGGATAATTCACCGGTTCGTCAGCGTGAACTCAGTACGTCTCCAGCATCCAGGTTATTTCTATTGCTAGAGAGAGATTTAGCGATAACAGGTGTTTCTTCGAGCTTTTTACCATCAGATAACTAAAAGTATTTCACTTAGGTACCATGAAGTGAAGATCCAATAATTAGAATACAAGCAGTATCCCGTTGAGACTTTCCCACTACTCCTTACACAATTCGACGTGTGCTGGCTTTTAATTACAAAAAAAATAGTTTTAATATGTAATATTTTCGTGTTATTAACAAAAATTGTCTTAAATAAGAGGAGGGCAATTACTGTTAATATACACGAAATTATTGCATATAGATAGACACAGTAGCCAATGCAATTCCAAATGAATAATACAAAACATAGTTATGCTAATTAGGCAGTCAAACGTTTCTCTCTCTTAATCTTTTATCTCCATTATATATACACAATATCAAGATTTCATGTTGTATTATTGATCGGCCTTTGTTCCGATGGATACTACACCCCATAAACTGGTATCGTCTTGGCCTTCGGGGCTTGATTTACGCCGGTCTATGGGTCTGTCCTGCGCAGTTCTAGGAGGTCCACCCTCCCATGCTTTGCCTCCCCTCTTTGGGGAGGAGTAAGTTTATTGCTTACTGCCTGAGGCGCCCCTACCGGGGAATGCCGACGGGGCTGGCCAGGCAATTTTTAATGGCCAGAGTGCTCACCTTCTCGGGCGCTGGCTTTTCAAGTCTCACTTTCCCGACCCGACCTTGGGTCACATCTTACCTTGTGGGAGTAAGATAAAACTGGCCTTGTTCCTAACCTCCTGGGGAGGTAAATAAAATGTTGTATTATTGATTTAAATAACAGTAACCCGTTTTGATTATAATATAGGAGTGATAAATGAAAAAACTTTATTTTTATTCATTTAAATAGATAGATTATTTTCTTATTTCTCAATATACAGCTATAATCGGATTGACATACCAGTTTCCGTAAGAATATCAAAGTTAAGTGACGTTCAGCTTGGCCAGTACTAAATGGGTGACCTCCGATCCTTGCTTTGCCCTTAGTCGAAATGAATCTCCATTTCCTCGAAGAAGCCCTTAGTCGAAATAAACATTTCTCTCCTCGAAGAAGCCCTTATTTTGATAAGCTTGTAGGACTGCTTTTCATTACTAAAATAGAATACGTATATCAAATCTGTTGCTCAAGTTGCTGGAAAAATGGTTGGATCATTCTACTGTTCCAGAAAGTACCTGACTTCAGATGCAATCCTCTACCTATATAAGATTTAGATATGTCCGAAAATAGAGTATTTCTGCCACTTTTGGAGGGGTGCTGCTCAAAGTACTCTTTCTTACCTTGATAGAGTTCAAAATCGACTTCACAATCTTACATCAAATCTGTTGCTAAGGTTGCTGGAAAATAGTATACTCATTCTACCGCTCCAGAAAGTACCTGACTTCTGACGCAATTTTCTTCCTATATAAGAGTCAGTTACGCCCTAAGAGTGAGTACTGCTGCCACATCCCAGGAGGAGTCTCTCAGAGCACTCTTCGTTGCCTAGACTAAGTTCAAAATCGATTTCTAAATCCAGTGGGGAAATTATCTCTTCTTTTCCCTACACCTCCTTCATAACAGAAGAAACGTTGGTAATCCCTCTCTACACTATCGTCATTTTCATGGAAAGTGCTCGACTGAGCTCCAATCTCAGGTTCCATCTTGTCAGACATTTACTGCAAGAACTCGTCTTCTACCACAGCGGAAAAAGACGTTCACTTCTTTTCCCAATTACCTAGCGCCAAACGGAATTTCTATGGACAGTGCTTCTTTGCAAGATATTTCCGTCTTTGGGACATATTACCGCGGGATTGCTTCCCTACAGATTACAACAAATCCAATATCAACAAATACTTGTCATAAACCGTCCTATAAGTAATCAAACCTAGTTCATTGCATTTATCAATTTTAGAACTCCCTTAGTGTTCTTCCTTTTTACTTGGGCAACGTCCCGCCATATATATTTTATCGTGCAAGCAATAATGAAACAAGCAACAAAACGGAGGCGATGTGTTCGAAATACCATTTATTTAATGCGAACATTTCAACCGTTTTCACTTTTACTTGGAACTCCAAGGGTTCCGAGTAAAAGTAAAGGCGGTGAGAATGTAAATATAAATAAAAATATTAAAAAAAACATCGAGAGACATCTCTTGTCTACTTCAATATCAACCATCATGTTTTATACCAAAACACACATGATGGTTCACTTCTGACGATCGGATGAAACCATAAAAGTGCAGTATAGTATTCAAGCTAAGTGCATTTTATTACCCATACTCACACTTGCATATATAAATGCGTCTATGTGTAAGTAAAGGTAGGAATAAGGTAATAAACAAACACAAAAATAGAACAGGAAAATTCACAAGAATACGGCATAATCGCGTTGACACACCGGGTCCCGTTAGATCATCGAAGTTAAGCGACGTTGAGCCTGGCCAGTACCAGATGGGTGACCATTTGGTAATACCAGGTGCTGTATTTTGCCTTGAGAGGACATGGGCTCGACTAGGTTCTATCATGCCCACTGAAAAGTTATGACAGATAAAATATCTGCATGACTCCCGACGACGTCCCTAAGACTTTATGGGATATGGATGGATGTTTCTTTTGGTTTGATATTTCGTTTCAGATATGAAAATTTGTCGACACAATTTGTGTTTTGCTTATTGCCTTATTCCTGTCTACACGTACACATTCTGTCGGATATTTATTCCTTTTAAAATTTTACACACGCATTTAGATATATACAGCCAATTAATATATACACGTAGCAGAGAGATCCTCGAGGCAAAAAACAGAAACAATTGATAAAGTGGTTATATCCCCGAAATATCGTTAAATTTCGACGTCACATAAGACTCTAGTTAGCGATGGACAGAAACTAGAAGAAAGTTAGAATTAATTGAAAAAATATCACGTTTTTATTACGCTTTCTTTCTTGCAACTTCGGTATTATTGTTATGATTATTATATCAAGGATATCTGGAGAGGAAAATTCTCAACTACCGAAGAAAGTCCTAATACGATCTTCGGAGCATGTTTTTTCCTATTAGCCTTCTTAATCTGTTGAAATTCATTTTAGATTGTTGTTTCTCATGATAAATTGATTTTGCACAAAGACATCGTTTTACGAGTGGAATAGCATTACTACATTATACATCTACCTAAAACAAAGAACAAAAAATGCTGATGTCTTGCCCATAGAGAAAAAATCGCACAAAACCTCCCAAATCAACACAATTTTTCAAATAATAGTTAAAACTTCTTTTTTAGCAAAATACAACTACTTTCCCTCTAAAGATGAGTATATTTATTACTTTGAAATGTTTGGATATAAGTGTTTTAAACTCTTCTAATGGACATCTAAAATAAACTTGAATAATATTTTAAAAATATATTTTTATATATTTCTTAACTCTCTCTCTCTCTCTCTCTCTATATATATATATATATATATATATATATATATAGAGAGAGAGAGAGAGAGACAGAGAGAGAGGGGAGAGAGAGGGGGGAAGTAAGAGGCTAAGGTGGAAAGGTGTGAAGTGAAGGAAATAACGTAAGATGGAATAAAGATAAGAGAGGGCGCATGAGCATAAATGACAGATTATATATATATATATATATATATATATATATATATATATATATATATATATATATATATCCGACTCTAAGGTCAGCGATCTTAAGTCAAAGTTGAATGACTTCGCACATTCGTATGCGGGTACACCTATTTCGTTTTGTGAATCAAAATGGCGAAGTGAACATTTCCGTACCATCAAATAACTTCGCAATAATAAATCTTTGGTCATCACAAAACCTGATAAAGGTTCAGGGGTCGTTATACTTAATCATTCTGATTATGTCAATAAAATCATGACCATTCTTGAGGACACCTCTAAATTTATTCAGTTAGGTCCGGTAGATACACATGACTTCACTGTATCTATCGAGACTAAGTTCCAAAAACGTTTAGTTAAGTGAGTTAAGAGTGGAGCTCTTCCCACTAATATTTCTAAAATAATTAGACTTACGGGTTCTATTCGACCCCGTTTGTATGGTTTACCAAAAACTCACAAAACTGGGGTACCATTAAGACCAATATTATCGCTGATAGGGTCTTCCCAACACAAGGTAGCCAAATGGCTTGCCACTATTTTGGAACCAGTTTCGGAACACTATAGTTCATTTTGCATTAAAGATTCTTTTTCATTTTCTAACTTTATGCAAAATTATTCAGATACTGATAAATGTATGTGTTCTTTTGACATATCTAGCCTGTTTACCTGTGTTCCCTTCTTGAAACGATTAATATATGTGCTGATGCGTTATATCGCGGTCAACTGCCCATTCCTTGTATTCCTGAAAATGTTTTCGTGGAGTTGATGAAATTTGCTACGATGTCGGTTGAATTCAGTTTTGACGACATTATGTACAGACAGATTGATGGTGTATCTATGGGCTCTCCCTTAGGACCAGCATTGGCCAATATTTTTGTTGGTTTCCATGAAGAAGGTCTCCTATTTGGTCCAAATAGACCAGATATCTACTTTCGTTATGTTGACGACATCTTTTGTCTGTTCAGAAATGAAACGGAAGCGGACGTTTTTTTACGTCCCTTAACAATATTCATCCAGCTCTTAAATTCACTATTGATAAGGAAGCTAATTCTTCACTGCCATTGCTTGATGTATTAGTTAATAAAGCTTCCTCTGGTTTCCTGACATCAGTATATCGGAAACCTACCTTTACTGGTCTTTATACTCGTTGGGACTCATTTTGTCCCACAAAGCAAAAATTTAATCTTATTAAGACCCTTACCCATAGGGCCTTAAAGATTTGTTCGAAGACCAAGCTGGACGAAGAAATTAAATTTATCACTAAGACCCTCTGTAACAATGGCTATCCTTTAGACATTGTACAATCTACGATTAAAACAAAGATATCACATTTTTACAAAAGCAAACCAGCTTCTGTAGACAGATGCCCTATTTACCTTCGCCTACCTTAGCTTGGTAACATTAGTGATAGGTTCGCCAAACTAATCTCTTTGTCTGTACAACAATGTTATTTTGCTGCGAATACACGGGTTGTTTTTTCCTCTCGACCTGCCCCCACATCATAATAATTCCATTATTTATTTATTTAAATGTAGTTGCAGTATGCACTACGTTGGGATGACGTCACAAAGATTGAACATCCGGGTAAAACAACACGTGCCCACAAAAATTCGCAATGCAAATTATTTACGCACGGACGTTTTGAATAATACTTATGGGCTGTCGATAGGTCAACATCTCATAAATAACCGCACCTGTGCCTCTAAATTCAGTGTCGACTTATTCTCCATTCTTAGTAAGTCGCACTCTCTTTATTATCTCAAGATCCTAGAAACAATTTATATTAAGTCCTTGAGATCTTCTCTTTGCAAGCAAAGAAAAAATCTCCTCGGGTTTAATGTTGTTTCTATTTGATTGAACTTTTTTTTGTTTTTTGTTTACCCCTTTCCCTCGCTATAATTCTCATAGCATCGTTTTTATATTTTGTATACATTACCTCGATATTTGGCTCTGTTGAGCGAGGTACGAAACCGGTCAGCTGCCCTTTCATATTTTTAATTTCTTAATTCATTATGAGTAATAAATATTGTCTCTTCAATGCCATTTTAAAGTTTTGTACGACAAAGAAAAAAAACAACAAAAAAACAAAAACAATATATATATATATATATATATATATATATATATATATATATATATATATATAGAGAGAGAGAGAGAGAGAGAGAGAGAGATAGGGGAGATGAACAAGGGAGTGAAGGAAAGAGAGAGCAGTCAGTTAGTGGATTGAGAATAAAAATACGTGAAGAAAAGAAAAAAAAAGAGAAAATTAAAAGAAAAACAGGATAGAAAGAAGTCAAGACGACAAAAAAAGAGAAAAAACAAGAAAAGTCATTAACTGAGAGAAAGATGGGATAGTGGGAAAGGGGTATGAATTAAAAGAAATAAAGCCAGCGAGATAAAAAGGAAAGAACTAGAAAAAGGTAAGAACAGAAGGAAACAAAGCGAGAGAGAGAGAGAGAGAGAGAGAGAGAGAGAGAGAGAGAGAGAGAGAGAGAGAGAGAGAGGGGGGGGATAAGTAGAATAAGCGATGAAGAAAAGGAAAGCATGCGCGTTGAAATGTAGAGCGAAACGATTTGCAATTCAAATGGAAATTGGCTTTGAGTGCCAACGACTTGAACGACAAGGTGTGATAAAGACAGTGAGCCCAGCATCAATTGCAGATTGCCAACGACACTTTTCCTGATTCTCACCCCATTCCTCTATATTCCCTCTAACCCCATGCATTAACTCCACCAAAATGGCGAACTGAATCCGCATTATTTCCAAAGGCTTATCTCCGAAATTGTAGAGTCATTCGCAGGGATTCAATATCGAGGAGAGCGAGAGATGAGTTGATAAGACGCCATTGGCGAAGTGACAAAAATCACTTAGTTGGCTCACAAGTGGATTGAGTGGTCTCCCTTGATTTCTCGTGGTGCGATAAAAAAATAATGTTTGCTTTAGGTTTCATTTTTTTTTTTTTTGCTTCTTTTCACTGCACGGCGATAACTTCTTTTTTGGTGATCGTTTGTTTTTCAGTGAGTGGGACGCGGTTGTTTTAAGTATAAGGATATCGTAATCAGCTCCGGTTACAGATGATATTCCAGAAAGCATTTTCGAAACGAATGTATGGCTGAATGGATATAAACGCGGGCCGCAGAAACAGAGTTCTTAGCTAAAGTCTTCTTGAGAATATTGTTTTACAATTGAACACTACAACTTTTGCTGTTGTTCCTATTTACTTGCGTCCCCATGGGTGCAGAGTGTCGGTTTTTAATGTGGGAATGTGGGGAGAATTCAGCTCCTCCAAAACCGGACACTCTGGATTGGAACAAAAAAAAAATGCCTAAGTCTAGAAAGATTTCTCCTTCACTGACAGAGGGCAGAAAAGGTGAAGTGTGGTATCAGAAAAGATACTACACTTTGCTCCTAGCTAAAACGTCAAGGAGTTGTTGTTATGCGTTTAATAATTAGTCTTACTAGCGATACCCCATGTAACCTTGTGTGAGGAGTTCTTACATCCCTACTAGATGGTTGTAATTTTATCGTTGACAGAAACCATTCCTCTCTATCTCTCTAATTTTCTTTGTCTCGTTGACACGTTGTAAGTAATTGGCTCAGGTGGATAGTGACGTCTCTCATTAGTGGTGATATTAGGATCGTAGAGATGTCGTTCTTTTTTCTCTTTGTAGCAATTAAAAGGAACAACAAACAACTCTATAATTTGCTCTGGGATTTAGTTTACTTTTCAGCATTTTTCACCAAGTACATCCAAATAAACAGCATCTGTCCGGCCAGCCCCCGTAGGGTAGTAGAAGCCTCGAAACGAGGCGCCCGCTTGCTTTAACCCCGATCACCTAAGAGAGAAAGTGGATCGATCTCGCGTCTTTGCTACCTCAATTTTCTGCTATGACACACCTTTCTGTATGCGTACTTATAATCTTTAACTTGACCTCTAATGGGAAATTTGATTTTTTCCCTTACATTAACCTGAAATGGTATACTGCCAATAAATAATGCTTTTATTTCATAGTTAAATTTATTTACAAATGAACAAACGGACCTCGGACCCTTGTCACATAGACTTTTTTTCTCCAAGGAAGACTCATGGAGAAGAAGACTCTCTTCTCTCCCGACCCCCAAAATGCACCCTATTAAATAAGATTTTGTTTACATCATCCGACGTCAGCTACGTCGTAAATGTCTGTGCTCCGATTCCCAATCACAGTGTTTCTCGGACAATACAATATTTTAGTCGATCGTGCTTTTCGACCTATTGACGTCATGGACAAGGAAAGTTTGTCACTAATTTACAAAACAATTTTTGTTCTTTTGTTGTTTTATTTTGACTTCAAATCCGTCTTCAGACGAAACAGGTTAAAATCTACTTCTCGATTAATAACATTACAGTACAATAATTCGGTAGATATTTGACGTGAATCGATCATTGATACGTGGATAACAGAGAACACCATTGGCAGTCCTCCATTTTAGTCATGTAGCACTGATTTGAGCAATGATTTTTTACCGAAGATTCTTCAGTCGCTGCTGATATTCGAACTAAGATATTTGAAACCACTCGTTCTGGGATGATCCTGACAATCTGCACATTTTCAAACTCTAATGATAAGTAATAATATACTGAATATCTATGGGTTAAATATTTACATTACTGGAATTTTTGAATAACATGAAGTGTCTTATTTTGAATTTGAAGATGGATTTTAATTATAAATTACAACTAACGAACAACAACAACCGAAAAAGCATCATTTAAGGGTCATCATTAAAATACGAATCAATTCAATAAATGTACCGTTTGTATAAGAGAACAGAGCTATTTGTCATAATGGTTTGTGTGTTCGCTAATGAACTGTGAATCTAGGGTTCAATCCTCGGTCGAGTCATCCCAAAGATTCTAAATAGTACTTGATGCCCCCTTGCTAAAATACTCAGCATTATAAGGTGACACTCAAGGGTGAGTAAAGTAATCCTGCGAATAGAATGGCTCCCTCCCCTAAACCTCGGTGTAGTTACTAATGAAAACGGGAGTCTTCGAGTCGCCCTCGACTACGGTCGACCACTTTATTTTTTTAATAGAGGACCAAAATATGCAATAATTACGTATGCGAATTTATTTTTATGAGCAAAGAAGAAAAAGGATCATCATAATGATAACTGATAATAATTTAAAAGAAAGGAAAGAATAATCATGTATGTAAATTTAAATGTTACGAGCAAAGAACGAGATGCTTAATCTTGATAATATCTTATAATAATAAAATGGAAATAATTTCTTTCATTTTTAATATGTACACAAAATATTTCATTATTATTATTAAAACAGAACGAAGGGAAAGAGAGAGAGAGAGAGAGAGAGAGAGAGAGAGAGAGAGGGGGGGGAGGTTTTATCTTCTTTTTCTTGTCGATTACTTTTGTCTGTTTATCGGATAGTTATGACT
The DNA here is from genome assembly GCA_963556195.1 of Sepiola atlantica. Lineage (NCBI taxonomy): Eukaryota > Metazoa > Mollusca > Cephalopoda > Sepiida > Sepiolidae > Sepiola > Sepiola atlantica. The sequence continues at coordinate 46,840,395 of OY744541.1, read as the reverse complement.
TCTTTTCTTATCGATAGAGAGAAAGAGAAAGATTTTTCTTCTTTTTCCTATCGATTTGTTTCGTTTCAATAATTTCAAGTAATGAAAAGAAATTAAATTGCGAAGCGATAGCGAGCAGGCGAAACCTGCTAGTAAAGAATATACAGTCGACTGTTAAAGAAAGATGTACTGAGGATAGGATATTACGCTTTCGCAAGTTATATTATTGGTTGGAGAAGAGCAGTTTTATTGTTGTTGAAGTAACTAACCCTGTCTCTTCTGCAGGCAGTCAGGAATAAATGGAGAAACACATGGTAGAGATGACAATTTTATTAGTAGAAAATGCGCTCACCACATAGCCACCCCTATTACAGACTAGGCTTTCGTGTAATTGTGGTATTTTACTGAAGGCGATGTGAATTTTCTAAGATAATTGATATAACAGTAAAAAAACAACAACAAAAAAAACAGATGAAAATTTCCTCTATCAGATTAGTTTGATGTTTTTATGTGTTTTAATATCAAATAATAAGAACCACAATGAGCTAATTAATAAATTTGACAATTATTGACAAATTCCTATGAATGAAGAAAGAGGGAACTTTGAATAAACAAAGGCAAATGCATATTTCATTGAGTGATTTTTATTTCAATGCGGAATTTGTTTTAAAGAATTTGTACTTAATCATGGCCATGGTTAGAATTATTTTCGAATGACATTGTCTTGAAGCAATCACAGTGAAGTGTACGCAGCTAAAATGATATCTGCTGTCTGATTGTAAAACCTGCCTTTAGTCAGACTGTAAACGTTAGATTTCTCGCCCTGTTATAGGGATGCCCATGGCATACCGTCGCTGAATTGGCTACGCAATAAAGGATTTTGCCGATTGCTTAACTTACGGATCGCGCACGAGTTTAAATTGACAGTGACGACTGAATTTTCATATCCGACTTCAAGCTTTTATCATTTATTTTTCTCAACGAGAGATGAAAACAGACACAAAAGAATTACGTCCCATCGTCCGCGTATGAAAGGAAACCGGATTATATTGATCGATACTCGGCTATTGATTGCATGTCGGCCAACGAGGAGTGAAAACGAATGCAAATCTGGCATTTCGGCACCTAACTACAATATTCACTGTTGATGAATGCATAAAACACCATTTACGGATCGCGGGGATGACGATAGATCTTTATTACGAGCGCTTTTGATGAAAACGTTTAACGATTATTTTACTTTTATTCATCCCAAACAAGGAATATTCCAACTGAGACGTAAGGGGCTACAATGATAGGAGTCAGATTTACGGCGACAGTGGTGGGTAACCTAAGCGGGGAATTGAGAAGAGAGAAAGCAAGTGACATTAGATTTAAATTATTACATGTTGGTGCGGTCGGGGAAATAGGGAGCAGGAAGAGGATTCCAAAGGCAAGCGGTTCGAGTAAAAAAGTTGTCAGAGTAGAAAATTTTCCAGTATCAACGGATCTCTAAAGTGAAGGGGTGGGATTTTGCTGCTATTCGGGTGAGTCGGGGGTATTTTTGTTGAGGGGGTAGAAGTTCAACAATTTCATCGGAGCACATTCCGTTGAAGTACTTGTAAAACAAACACAGTAATGCAACATTGCTGTGATGCGACAGGGACTTATGCTTGGCAGACAGTGTGAAGTTTATGCTGTTAATTTTTTTTCCTCCTGTCCAAAAGAGAGAGAGGGGACAGACAGACAGACAGACAGACAGACAGACAGAGGGGTAGTGCACCAGCTTTTTATTCAACATCCTTCATCGGAAATGAGTCCAAGTTGTTATTTTTCTAATATTAACAATTGAAATCATAGAGTATCTTGGCGTTTTGGCTAGGAGCAAAGTGTAGTATCTGTTCTGATACTACACTTCATTTTTTCTGTCCTCGGTCAGTGAAAGAGAAATCCTTCTAGACAGATGCAATTGTAATTTTTAAATTCGGGGAGCCGGATTTTGTTCACCTTAAAAACTGATTTTGTGTCTAACTCTGCCCTCGTGGGGAGGCAAGTAAATAGGAACAATTGAAATCATAGACATGAGGAGGAACAGAATAAGTTTTACATAGAATCGTCGTGACCTACCGATCGTCTAGTGGATGTGGCTTAACGCTGTGGAGTAGAAAAATGGAAGCTGAACTATTTTTATGAAGATCGCTTACTCGCGTGACATTTATACTTGTAAGGAAATAAAGGCAGCTTGTTGTTGAACGAAACCAATCCAACCATTGTTAATTCCAATTCATAGAACAAACTCTGCAATGATTTTAAAATTAACTGCTGATGATCCCCATTTAATATTTCACAATTTAAGTTAAAGTCCCCTGTTTTTGTTTCACTATTATATGCTTGAATCCCCCTTGGCATTTGTAAATTTTCCAGCGGAGAGTCGGCTTATGCAAGTGCTAAGTCTGCGATATTTTAGATTTAGTTAGTATCCCTGGGAATTTAAACTGCATTTATTTTCTTTGTTTAAAATTTGAATTTTAATGAAACCTAAAATTAAGTAACTTGTCCCGTGCAACGGCTGATGTCCCCGCTAGTTTTATTTATTCATTTACTAAAAAAATGTTATTGACTTTTTATAGGAAATGCTTGGCCTTAAATCAAAGAGAACATATTTTTTAAAAGGGGAAAGTGCTTCTTATTGAGTGTTACGTGTAGCACTCTCACCCTAGCTGACTACCTTAGGGTGTCGATCTCAAATGACATTTGAATTAGAAACAGACATACATTATCCTATGCCACGCCTGATGAGTTCTAGAGCACCTGAGCTATGTACACAATGATTTTTATTATCATTATTTATCTGAATTTGAATTCGTCTCAAACGATTCCATAGTTTAGTTGTATATGTATTACGGCAATTCAACCACTTTTTGATAATTTATTTAGAACATTCTTTCTTATATAATATATAAAGTCAGTCTTTTTATCGTATCTTTCTCATTGATAGCTTACTTCCCACAAAATCAATATTTTATTCTGGTTCGTCAGTTTTTCTTGCGGAACATTGCTGCATGTTATTAAGAAAACTCAAATCTAATTCAATTTAATTCCTTTCAGAAAATACTGTGTCTGGGTCGGAATTATTTTCAAATGGACACCATCTTAAAAAAGTCCCAGATATAACTCTGTATTCGCGAAAAAAGAGTTACTTGCGTTTTCATCTCGAATGATATTCTCACAACGTTTCGACCGATGTAACCGCCGATCTTCCCAAGGCGTGTCTTGTCAAACATAAATATTTATGTCGAACTCGGGAATCTGTAAGAAATTTCAGAAGGAAATCTTTATTTAATCCACAAGGGTAGATTGTTCTCGTTCCGTCAGCTATGGCCGGGTAGAAGTCAACCTCCGGAAGACTGTCACTGAGAACAGATTATGATTTAGTACTTTTATCCGTTGTGCAATGTCTCCTTTCAAACGCGCCTAAAAAGGTAGGAAGTTACATCGGCAGAAGCGTTGTGAGAATAACATCCAAGATTTGAACTGTAGCCCGAATAATCCAAATAAAACAAATTATTAGTCTCTATCTAAAAAAAATCAGAAACAGAGTTACTTCCCTTTGATTGGAACAAAAATAATATTTTGCCCCCCCCCCTCTCAATAAAAACGAACTAGTTAAAAAAAGAAAAACAAAACAAAGTTAATGCACCACCGAGCAATGCCAGGTTTGTGTAGCTAGTTTATTGGCAAACAGCGACAAAGTAACAACATTATCAGTTCACACGAGTTTAAAGAGATTTGAAACACCCACTATTTGATAAAAAGGTTTTTACTTCGAAATATACTATGGAACACGGTCACGCACATTAGATCACTGCGTAGAGGGTTTGGCTAAAGAAGTAAGATTTACTATGAAAAAAAGAATCACTTTGTTTTTTCCTTCTTTCTCAATATCAACATATTTCCATTTCTTGCATTGTGATAGACTCTATGAGTTCTCTATATGCATATTACACACAATGTTTTGGTCTTTTTTATATTTTGAAGACTTGTAAAATATTGGATCAAACGGAAACTAATAGATCACCCAATTGTATCGTATGTTCAGGATGACGCTGCATGGCGGAACGTGTCGATTATGAATGTCTTTGTTGATTGTTATTCTATCAGCTTGCCGATTGACGGAATGCGAAACGCGTAATAATGAATAGGAAATGGAAGGTGAAAGACGTCGTCGCTGTACAAATAAAATGTAATTTGCTATGAAATTGAAGGGTGTCATTGGTCACAAACGTTACCCCCCCAAAAAAGAGAAGGAAAAAGAAATAAAAAAGAATCAACGAGTATTAATGCATTTATGGGCCGACGCATAAACCGGCGCTTTTTTATGAATCATTTTTACTGAAGCCGCTCTCGCATCATGTTTTTCTTGATCCCATTAAGAGTTGCCGACAGAAAGAGGGTAGACTTTAAAATCAAAGGAAGATAAAATTGAAGAGCGAGAGAGAGAGAGAGAGAGAGAGAGAGAGAGAGAGAGAGAGCGAGAGAGAGAGAGGGAGAGAGAGATGAAGATAGAAAGAGAGAGAGAGAGATGGGGGAAGATAGAAAGAGAGAGCGAGCGCGAGAGAGAGACTGAATAAGATTGGTCCTCCTCCTTTTAATCTGGCACAGAAGTTGACTTCTAAAATTACAAGCCAAAAGATACGTGTTCAAAATCAGTAATTGATTGCATATTCGCCTCAAGAGTAAAGTCGATGGCTTCACAATTTGATTAGCAGCGACGTTTGAGCGAAAAAAAAATGGATTTTTGTGATTGCTGCAAATGAAAGCAATTTAGATTTGATCTCCTCATGCCAGGGACATATTGATTCTGCTATTTCGTTTTTTGACGTCTCCGATTTTAATCAGAAAGACACGTTTTTATCACTGTCCGTTTGCTCGTCATACTGTTATTCCGTTATTACGTCATTCTCTTCTTCTGTTAGTCTTTTGATTTTCGCAAAATTTTCTTTCACGAAATTTTGCTTGAAGTTACATGAAAACAAACTGACCACCATTTTTTCCTAGAAAACTAGTTTGTTCCTCTATAAGGCTCAAATGCTCCCAAAGAATAATATTTTAAAAATATTTGAAAGTTATTTCCTTAAATTTTTCCTTTCATTTTTATTTATATTTATTCTCAGATTTACGATTTTTATTTAAAAATTAGGTATAGAGACTTTACTGGCTTCTTTGCTACGCCGGCTTTCTATCATCACGTCATTTCCTGAACACCTTAGCTCAAATTTCTCGTCTTAGATTTGTAGTGGTATTTTTCGCTTTTCTACTTAATCTACCCTTTGTGTGGAAAATTCGGTAAAATTTATTCAAATTGAGGAAGCGGGGGTTCGTGGTTATCCTCCTCTCAACAAAACACACTCACAACCCATTAATACGAACAATAGACCTTTCGCCATTTCTTCAACATTTGTCTATCACTTTCATGTCTCCAATTACAACAATACCACATTTATTCTATGCTTTTTATTTCGAGTATGATACATTCCAAGTAAATGCCTATTAAATATAATATTCAACGAAAATGTGTCAAACTGTAACTTCTTTTACATCTGCAACGAGCATGTTTGCAAGTATGAATAGGTATTAGTATGATGTTGCATCAGCAAACCCACTAAATAGATAATGATTATCTTCGATGTCACGGTGTCATCTGCCTAATCCAAGAGCCTTTTAAATCTGGTCATTATAATTGTAAGTAAAAATTATTTTATGATTCTCGAGTGTATTATGATTATTTAGATGCAAATAGTATAGTGTTTCGTTATGCATGTAAGATTTTATGCCATTTGTTGCACATTTGCAACATCATTTATTTTTGTTTAATAAATATATTATTTTCCAAATATTCATTTATACTACTTTATATTCCACCTATGAAACATTTTTCACTTTTTTCAAACCAAGATAAAAAATAAAGCATTTAAGGGTTAAAATATATCCAATGGTTTCAATAATTTTTATTTACAAACAATATCTTTCAGCAGTGGGTCAATACACACTCCTAGAAATAACTGATAAGTTCAAGAAAACTTTTGTTTTCCTCCGAGGCGGACTGAAAAATAGCTTCCAAATTGCACCACACTGCACATTTTCAGACTTTCTTTTTACGTATACCCATTAGTTTTCCCCTAATATCAAACAAATGTTGTGATTAAGGGTTGTTTACATGGTTCAAGTAGAAGCGATCACAGAGTGAGATAACTCATGTTTACATTTTTTTAGTCGCATTAAGTCCAATAATATAATTATTCATGAATATCGTTTTAAAATCTATCATGATAATACACATGCGGTCATATGTTTAATAATATTATCGCCATTGTCGTCAATAATAACACATCTAGAGAAAAACCCTAAAATGTTGTTAAGCGATAGCGTAACGATTTATTAAGTAAGTTTATGGCCCTGTTAAAGGAACCGAAAGGAAGACACGAACACGATATAAAGTAGAAACAAGTGTATTCAGAAAATAGAGTACAGAGGGAAGAAATATGCGCCTGGTAAGTAGAGTTCGACTATCTTATTGGATTCCGGCGAGAGTTAATTGCCGTAGGCATTTATTGAGTAAAGAGGAAGAGTCCATGTTGTACATAGGTAAGTCACCATAACAGTAAGTGAATGAAAGTCCGCAAGAGAACAGCAGAAGACAGATTGGGAACATGGCTGCAGTGTTATTCACAGACCAATAAATACTAGGCTGTGGTGTTCATCCCTCCTCGCCATCTTTACTCTATATTAGCTTCATGACTTGGCAACTTATTCGTCAATGATATACAAATGAGCTTTGTTTTAAGCAGGTACAAATATGGCAAATAAAGAAATATCTTAATTTATAAATCCATTTGCTTATCGAGGAATTCACTAGTACTTTATATATCCAAGATGTGGTTCTAAATGTCATTATTACTTTTGATAAACGCTACGCTCAATAGCATCGTCATTTTCGATAAATACAAATCTCAATAAGTATATAGGTATTTAATAAGCTGTATGCACTATTGAATAAACTTTATAAACTCTTAGAAAATGAACAAAGATATTTCACTCGTTATGAATTTCTAAAAAATTATAAATAACATAAAAATAGTAAATTAATATAAAATAAATATATTAATTAAAAAAGTATAACCCTACAAGGCAATAAGGAAAAGCATAATTAATAAAGCGATACAAAAATAAAATATTTTATGATCAGTATTCTGCTGAACCCATATTTTCTGTGAAACTGGCATCCTTTATATAACATACACCTTTGATGTTTTTCCTCTGTAAGCGAATAAAAAACGTTTGTTTCTGAGAAGGAGGTGTTCTCCCGAAATATCAAAATATGTTTCACCCTCCCGTTGCATATAGCCTTATTAGATACCTATATACCTATTTACCAGCAATGTTTCAAGCTAACTACAATACCCATTTACAAATCATCAATATAATTCTTAGTTTAGATGAAAATAAAGATCAATATAATTTTGATTAACAGGGCCCCGTTGAAATTTCACGATTGCCTATCTACCGTATTTTCTTTTGTCTCACCGTAAAATATTTGTTAGCTAAATGTGTGTAACATGAACGTTTCGAACATTTTAATTTATTTTCTTATAGCAATAATTTGAAATCGTTTTAAAATAAATAGTCTCTTTTTTTTACCGTAATCATAATTGTCAGCTAAATATCGTTTAAATAAATAAAACAAACACTAAACATCCAATTAGAAAAACTAGCTACACTAATAACCCAAATAGGAAAACTAAGCACTACAATAATAAAAAAAACTATGCCCATTAATTGCCCGGATTTAAAACAAGGCACACTAAGCACTCAAACAAGGAAACTAGATGCACAAAGCAAATTAGCTACACTAAGAACCCAAATGGGAAACCAGGTACACTAAGCATTCAAATAAGAAAATTATGTACACTAAGCATCCAATGGAAAAACTAGCTACACTAAGCACCTGCATTAGAAAATAGTATCTTTTTATCGTCCGGGCCTTTGGGTCTGGATTTACGCCGGTCTATTGGGGGTTGCTGGTCCTGTGCAGTTCTAGGATGTCCACCCTCCCAGGCTTTGCCTCCCCTCTTTGGGGAGGAGTAAGTTTATTGCTTACTGTCTGAGGCGCCCCTACCGGGGAATGCCGACGGGGCTGCCCAAGCAATTTTTAAATGGCCAGAGTGCTCACCTCTCGAGCGCTGGCTTATCTAATTCCACTTTCCCGACCTTGTGTCACATCTTGTGGGAGGTAGATAAATAAAAGTATCTTTTTACCGTAAACATGATTATCAGTTAAGTATACTTAAAAAAAAAAACTCACATTAAATTCGACAGCGGTGATAGAATTCTATTTATGACGTTTTATTCAATTTATTCACAATTCACTTAATAAAATTGATAGTTTTAAAACTTAATTGATAGCTTATAAAATCTTAACTTTTGGAATCCAGCGGTACCGAATATGTCTAAAGTATTTATTTTTGCCTTTCATCATTGACGATCAGACGATCTTAAATGTGTATATGTGTGTGGAAGGTGATAACGTACATACACATCAAAGTACACTCGTATTATTATACGGATACTAAACTTAATAGCATTTTAGATCGGAACAAAGCTAAATAGAATTGTCATGTATTTTCATAGTAAAGTCGAGTTTATCAAAGTTTATTTCCCAAATGCCTTTTACTATGCATTTTAATCACACAAAATATATGCTAAAGTATTGCTTAGTTTCGGGATTGATTTATGGTTGAAAATAATTCCATTTTTATAGTTCTAATTAGCTGTAATTTGCAATTAACTCACCAAGTGACCCATCTCTTACTAAGTTTCTTTATATCACTCCTTTACTCTCTCATTGTATCTTGTTTGATCCCCGATCTTATTGTATACCCTGTCTATCACTCTCGCTTCCGTGACTCTTTATTACTCTCTCTCTTCCCCTCTCTCTCTCTCTTTGTTTATTAACAGTCTAATGTGATAAATAAAAGAAATGATGAAACTATTAGAATAGTCTGTTATAAACAAAGAGAATAACGCTAGTGTAGTAATCCTATTTAACCCTTAGTTGAGAAAGATAGAGAAAAAGAAGGAGAGAGAGCAGAAAGGGACTAATTAAGGATTTTGTCTTTATTTAAAAAAAAAATATTTATATAGCTTTGCAAACTCACCTTTTGCTGAGTCAAAAAATCCTACCACGAGCAAAATGGGTGACTCAACGTGTCACATTTTCTTCTAATTTTAGATAAACACTAAGCTCAACAGTATTGACATTTTTAGATAAACACTAAGCTCTGACGGGGCTCGGATGAAGCAGCGATCGGCCTAGTAATCCGGTGAACGAGGATGCGAAAATACTCTAGAACTGGCCAGATTAACGAAGTTGATCTTTCTCGTCAAGACAACCGAAAAGTCACAAGCGAAGAAATAGAATAATAGAAAAGAATTTTAAAAAATATATTTTATTTACAAATTTGCTCTTTACAAATAACATCAGTGCTTCCTTACAACCGAATCGTCATGACGAAAACACCCTATTATTTGCTTATTTTGAGGGAGGGTACTCCAATAATCATATACCTTTTGAATCCCGATGCTTTTTTAAAAAAAATTAAGCAAGTATTATTTATTTCTATTTGATATAGTTTATACCCGTTCCTAAAGTGGTTTTGGTACAGTACCTGAGTATGTCAGTTTCCATCTTTACCTAGCTTCTACCGCTTTAGAGCTAATACGAAGAAAAATATTTGTTAAATTTTGTGGAAAAAATACTCTATTTAGTATTAGTTGTTAGAAAAGATACACGATTCCTTGTATAAGATAGTTTGTAGCCGTGTCGAAGGGATCTTATTTTGGATTCGAATACTATGTTATTTTTAATATTTGGTCAGGGCTTACTTGTAGGGGGAACAATCCTCATGCTAGGTTGCCCTGACAAACCCATATACAGAGAGACTGAAGACACTCGAGGATAGTATCTAGTAGACATTCAAATTCTCTCCAGTTATTGATATTCTATCAGTATATGCCTATTGGAGTATTCACTCCAAACATTGGAAAATTAAAAGTAATATTAACGTGTTTTTCTTATGATGTGCGAGAAAAATAAGTTAAATAACTTACGTATGATGGAGTTGCTGGCGGTCCGAGGCGGTCGGAGTTCAAATTTGGCTTGCTCGAACACTCCTGACTTTGCTTTATTACATCAAACCGGATATGGGTAATGCTGTCAGTTACTGTTTGTTTAAGAGTATTTCTCCCTCTGGATTGTTTCACTTTTATTTTTGAGAGTTATGGTGAGTGTTACATTTTTTTTCGAGAGTTCTTGCGGACAAGGTTATATTTTTTGGTACTTGACTCCTGACAGATTTGGAGTCGCGATTTATCACTATTTCGCAACTTTCATACCTGACCCAACTCCGATCTTCAACTAACCATTAGCGTCAAATTTATTTTCAAACCTAGTTTATACGAATCAGACTGTTCTTAACATTCTTGTGTGATTTTGTTTAGTTATTGATGAAGACAAATCTAAGTTTATTTTGGATTAAAAGTTTGTCAAAGGAAAGTTGTATATCAGAATTAATGATTTTTATTCACAGCGCACGCGAATAGAAAGTTAATTATGCAGACTGTAGCAGTTGCATAAAATATCTATTTTGTATATATACACGCGATATCTTACGTTATGTCGAGTTGTAGTTCGGTCGGCGTATTGATACACAGGCGATAAGCACACTACTGACATGCGCACTGGAAACCTACTGATTTCCGTCCAGCTATTTTCCCGGGCAAATAGAAAACAGTTCGAGTCGAGAATTTAACATAGACAGACTGGCATTCTCTCACTTCGCTCGTCACCATGATGATGACGAGCGACGAGAATAAACACAAGACCAACTGGAATTATATTACCTTCATAATTGCCGATCAAGTAATTCAATACACATGTGTACGTTCCCGTATCCTTGTTCCAGTGAAATAAATATATTATTGTAGTGGAGACGTTGGTGTTTTCCTTCGAACTCAGGTGATACTTTTCATATTCAAGTCAGATGCGTATTAATACGGACGACTCTTTTCTCGACACTTTCAACAAACGCCATCACTTCTACTATAAGACTATAAAATTTGTATTCGTACAAATAATTCGTTTCATATGAAAACTATGCTATAAACTAAATACTAGCATAGTTTAATAATATTAAGCTATCAGTGACAATGAAGGTACAGATTTTGAGGATACAATATATTTGTACAATTGTCGATAAGAAGCTAACAGTCGAAAAACGAAAATAAAACGGTGCGAAAACGAACGAGTAAAAAAGAAAAGAGAGAGCTAGTGTTTGGGAGTATTGGAGAAATTTATACGAATATAGGTTATTAGGACCTTCCATAACTAAAATTAAGTTTAGACGGACTGTCTTACAGCATATCAACATTTTGGAGGCTATTTAATACGGAAATACGATAATATAGTTAACAATCATTGTGCACAATTAATTTAACCCAAATATATTATATAATAATGTTATGTGTGAAAAAACCCCCGGAAAACAGGTTCAAATGCAGGAGAAAAACAAAAACAAGAGATTTGACCGGTTTCGTTCGTATTAACGAACGTCTTCAGAAAAAGTCGTTAATAGGAACGAAACCAGTAAAATCTCTTGTTTTTGTTTTTCTCCTGCATTTTAACCTGTTTTCCGTTTGTCTTTTTTCACACATTTTGTCTACCACGGCATTTCATTTTCATGACTTATCGTGCACCTTACCACATAATAATGTTATATATTACATCTAAAGAAAATATGTTAACAGATTAAATTTGAATTTTAACATTGGAATATATTAATATAGTAACAACAAATTAAAACTAATCTAACACACACCAAATAACTTAAATAAATAAATAAATGTAGCAATAATAAATAAATTTAACATAAAATATTTATTAATTTGTTAATTTGTTAATTTGTTAATTTGTACAAATCTAATTTGTTGCGGGGTAGCTGTGTCAATGACTGCGATAATTAAAATAAAAAAAACAATATTCGCAAGGGCTTCAGCCCACACGTGATTTCAAACACCTACCGTTTGATAAAGAGGTCTTACCTCGAAATATATTGTGGAACACGGTTACACACTATAGATCACTGTGTAGAGGTTGAGATTTAACGAAGTCAGTTTTACTCATCAACACAAGCATATTTCCACTTCTTTGTATTGTGATAGCCGTCTCCGACCTATCTATATATATATATTACACACAATGCTCCAAGCAAACTATATCACTTTATTAATTTACCACAGGTTGCTATTTTAGTCATAGCTATAGGGAAATTGTGGTTTAAGCATCCAAATAAGGAAAACTAAATGCACTATGCTCTGAATAGTGCGTAAATGTAGAACACGGCATAGTCGATTTCCATAGGCCGCGGCGGTATCCATTAGTCTATTTACGCCCCTGTTACTTTGTGAGTTGATTTTTACTGTTAAGCTACTACTTATCAAGGCTAAGGCCACTCGAGGATAACTGTTAATTAAATGGATACATTGAAAGGTGAATGATGATGAACACTATGCAAGGATTGAGAATAATGAATAACATTAATGAAATTTGATAATTAATGAGAACGGTTTAGGACAAGTGATTATTTACATTATGTTTGAAGATGACCATGTTATAGCTCCCAGGGAAGAAATCTTGTGGCAACATGTCCCAAAGGTGAAAGGTTCTTGTAAAGAAACTGTTCGTGGAACTTTCGATTAATGTTAGGCATACGGAAAAAGAATAGAACGTTCTTCGTAGAGGTGATAGGAAGAAAAGTTCTCGCTGTAAAAGTTTTACAAGAAGACCCAGAGATTGAAGCTCAGTCGAGCACCTACCATTAAAATAAAGATAGAGTAGAAAAAGTCTAGCAACGCCTCTTCTCTGGAAAAAGGGGCCGCAGAGAACAAAAAAGATCATTAGATTTGGAAGTCAATTTGAACTCGGTCAAAACAACAGAGAGTGGTTTCAGTAGCACCTTCCCAGATATGATAACAGTGCTCTATCTTAGGATGTACCTGATTTGGTAGACTACTTTTACGGAGATTAAAACAAGATATAATACTACTAAACCTTAGATTCCTTATTTCAATTTTGATTAAAATCCATTAATTGATTTTGATTCGAGAAAATGTCTAAAATTTAAGACTTAAGCATAAAGGATCTTAAGAAGAAATTAATTTCAGGGAATCTTAAATAATTGGTGTCTTAAGACTATGGATCAAATTTAATGCAAATCTGAAATATTTGAATCCTCAAATGGGAAGTTGTACCCATATTATGCCCCTAAAAACCTACGCTATGTTTTTTGGAATATTTATTAATTAAGGTCTACCTATTGTTTAAATTTCACAAAAACCGGAGGTATCTGAATTTTCACGAAGTACTTCAACCCCTGTTTACTCCCTTTTGCATGAAACTAAACTAAATATAAACCTCAGTATCCACCATTACGCTTCGCAGCCGTGTTCCAAAATCAATAATGATAGGTTTATTAGTTTAGGAGTGAATCCTATTCATAGAAATATATAAACATATACACATACCTAACTTTTTATAAATAATGATATCATGTCAGCATTGTTTTATTTTTCGTTTCTTCTGTATACTCTCTGAGTTCCTCATATGTTTGCTTTGTTTTAGAATGATGTCATAAATTTGGTTTTGTCCGAGGTTGTCCATCTTCTAGCTTACATGTCACGTCCAATTCTTGTGTTTGTATTCTTTCCAGGACATCCCCTTTCTCCCCGGCCATTATGTTAAATCCGTGACCTTCTGAATGCCACACACGTGCCATCTTTCGGACCGTGTTTCGTGTATTCCAAGTAAATAGCTTGTTTTTTTTTAGTCTTTCGGATTAATGACTTCTAAAAGCTATTAATGTCTGCGTTCTGTTTGCTTGTTGCGTTATGTATAAGCGTCGTGTTTGCGGAAGTTGTCTCAGCTATAAAACACCTCGTCTAACACTATTTACGATAGAGGAATTCAATCTATTTCTCATTTACACAGACACGGAGATACAAACACATATTGCTAAAGTAAGGCTTTTCTGACATATATGTGTAGTTTGCTATCAGACAATGAGACACACGATAATTCTTTTCTTTTCTTTTTATTTACATCACATATATGCATTAATGGTACACAATAACTCGTGAGTCTTCCCCTGAACAATCCTCCACAGGTTTAGGGAGCATAAGTTCAGAAAAAAGAGAAATATTTTATCAGATGCTCCGCTACGTGTCACTGGAGACTTCCTATCTGTAATACATCCTAAACAACGGTCCAACGACTGAAGTCAAGGAGAAGGTTTCTCAGCCATGTCAAACCCCTAACAACATCTCAGAAAGAGACCAGACTACAGCTGTGGACCAGACAGCTAGAAAATGCCCCCTCCTACTGACATGGGAATCCCCTATTTGAGGCTCTAAACTGTCCCAACTATCTGTGAATGTGGAGAAGAGAACCATACGATGCAATGCTGCTTTGTCTGTCCTCTATTGCTCAACCGCTGCATCTGGAAAGATCTTGCAGAGTAGAACAATAATACAAATTACCGCATAAAAAAGTGTGAAACTGTTGCATGACTACATGCTTCAAAGACACGGAAAGAAGAACACATTTTATTGTCAATTTCCTTTTTCAAACGCACAAATAATGCTATATAATATTCGCTATTGATGGTTCTACCGTTATCAAGGTAATCGATGAACAAAATACCTTGCGCATCTCAAAATACGGAGGTCAAAACCTTGCATGTTGATGTTTGCGTATTTGACTGCTGATTTGACTCCAGAGTAAAATGGTAGATACATGTTTCAGTTATTGTCGCATATTAACGCAAAACTGAGTTTTTGTTGTGTCGAAACAGTTGCAACCAACGCTCTGAATCGTCGACGCGTTGTTGTTTTTGATCAACTGTGAGCGAACGCGGCACTCAATTTGAACATAGCTTTTTCATTGATACATGTTCAGGCAAAATAGTGAATAGGTCCAATTTATTTTACGCTTAAGCGTCTAATAAAATTTGTTTTTCCATACTTCATTACTCTAGCCTTTTATGGGTAATTCCGTTTTGAACGTTATTTTTGCACAACCGCATCTAATCTTGCTACACGAAGAGACACAGACATGTTGCTTGAAATAAGCTTGTTCTGAAATGCATGTGTAGTTTGTTATCAGACAGCGAGACACGATCTGAAATAAGCTGAATAACGAAAGGTAATGACATACATTTTCAAACATTCATTGCTATTTACTTTTTATACTAAAATTCCCTTGTAATTGTAAAGGTGAACTTTCTCTCTGAGACGCTTTAGAAAAATTCGTTCTCGTTCTATAGACAAGTAGCTGATTGGTGCGACACATGCTAACAACAGCAAGCCATTAGACTATTCTTGTAATACTTCTCCAGTGATGCCCTCACACGGTCTGATGTAAATATTGATGTGGGTACGTTAACTAGTAGATATTAGCTAGTACATATCTTGGAATTAATGTTGAAAAGCAGGAACCGTTTCAGACAAGGGTCATGAAGCGGTCAATAGTTTATGATATAGGCCGATAATCGTGAGAAGGGATGCCGATGATATTTAGTGGGATATAACGTAAGTCAAGACATACGAAAATGGTATGGCGAGGGGATAATACATGAGCCATGCTAGTAAAACAAAAGAAATATTTTTTCTCCCTCCTTCGACCTTTCAACCACTGGACGATCATCCTGTTGAATAAATTCTTTATTTTCTAAGAACGTGTTTCTCGAATTACTTGCAGGATAATTAATTTGAGAAGTACTCTGTGGCCTTTTATTTTAGCTAACGGAATTATCATCAGTCGTGGGTGAAATCCATCAGAACACGAACACATCACTCTGGCGGCCAGCAATGAAATCATGGGTTTAAGTTGGTTAAACTATTAACAATGAAATTACTTTTTGTAAGTAAATGATTGCATATGGTCATATTGATGCCCCCTTCGCTTATGTAACATGAAAAGTAACGAGCACTGACTGTGTTGTGTGAGCTATTGGCGAAAGAATAATAATCGGATTGTGTTATTTTCTAACATGGCGGTGTATAACATTAATCTTAGTTTCTTATAACCGTTGCATTTTTTTCACATTTATTCAGGTCGTTTCGTTCTGAGCACTGAAGTACGAATAAAAATCATCGCTTTACTAAAACAACTCCCTTATACACCCGATCTTGCTCCGTGCGTGTTTTTCTTTTCCCCACACTCAAAGGGACTATCAGGGGATACTGTTTTAAAAGCGTGGAGGTGATTAAAGCATAAGTAACTCCTACTTTCTCTCTCTTTCACACTTTTTACCTTTACCTTTTTACTTTTCTGGACGATCATCATGTCGAATAAATCTTCATCTTCTAAAAACGTGTTGCTCGATTTACTTGCATGATAATTTATGTAAGAAGTACTCCAACGTCCTTTTATTTTAGCTAACTGAATTATTCCCGGTTCTGGATAAGATAGCAACATACGCACGCATGACACCAGCGGTCAGCAACGAATGTATGATTTTATGGTAATAGTTTAAGATATTAATCTTAGCTTTCTGCAACCATTTTAGTTTGTTCACATGCTTTTGTTCATATATCTTCTTTTACAGGTCGTTCAGCTATGAGCACTGAGGCAGAGATACAAAGAACATCACCGTACTAAAATAATCTCCTTAATCACACGATCTTGCTCCGTGTGGCTTTTCTTTTCCTCACGCCCAATGGGATTATTAAGAGAGCCTGTTTTAAAGGCATGCACGTCATCAAGGGGGTCCTAACAGCAGACACAAAATGTATCATAGTAGAATTTTTCTAGCGATGCATAGAAGCATGTTGGAGAAGCATGGAAAAGTGCATTAGACTCGCAAGGGGGGCTTACTTTGAAGGGGGAACCATGTAATTTGTTGTTCGGAATTGAAATAAAATGTTTGTGCCACTAGTCCCGTTACTTTTCAGACACGCCTAATATCTAGTTATATACACCTTAACAACTGTTCACTTAAATCGAAAAGATGCGACAGACGTCTTGCGGAAAGTTAACAGTTGCTCATATATTTAAAAAGATCCAATGTTTTCAATTACAAATCCTTGCTCCCATCGCCATTTTGAGCAACGACTGTTGAAATGCTAATTATGCCCGATTTATCGGCACTCTTGTATAAACAGTAACCGATCTGAAGGAGATATACCTATTTTTCTTAGCCGCCGCTATTTCGAATTCGCTTATACTTTGGCAAGGGAGATAACTTTGTTTATCGCAGCATGAAAGAAAATAACTTTTATGCCACAAAGTTTATAAACTTTATATAGCAATTAATAAAAAAAAACATATTACGGTTTTGAAAAAAGAAAAGTTATTTTCTTTCATGCTGCGATAAACAAAGTTATTTCCTTTGCCAAAGTATAAGCGAATTCGGAATAGCGGCGGCTAAGAAAATAGAGTTCTCCCTCAGATCGGTTACTGCTTATACAAGAGCGCCGATTTATGTTATTCCATCCTTTTCTTCTCGTGTACAAATCTTAACATTTTAATGTATTTTTAAAAAATTCATTTATTCCAATTTGCCAACCAGTACAAATAATAAAAGTTCTCCCCTACTTGTCCCGAATTGGCAGCAGAATATGAGGAACCCAGATTTGATATGACGCCTTACAACACAACTGTCCATTTTACTCAAATCCAAATTCATTCTTTACTTTCTATCATCGAACTACACCACCACCACAGCAGACATCATTCGCGCACGCACGCAAACACATATTGTTATATATGTATTTCCATTTCATGTATATACACATATAATATCATAAAGTGATATAATATATTTTTAAACACTTTTATTCACCCCAAACAAGACATATTGCCACCGACACCTAAGGGGCCACTCCGAATTAGGGGCCAAGTTTATATTCGTTAAGTGGGAAGTTATGCTGCGAGATGTTTCTTCACATTACATTAGGATTTTTACATGTTGAAGCAGAGAGCAAGGAGAGAATTTCAAAGGTCAGCGGCTCGAGGAAAGAAGGTATTAGAGTAGAAAATTTTCCAGCATCCGAGGATCTCTACAATGAAGGGGTGTGATTTTGCTGCTCGTCGAGTTGGTCGGGGATCTTTACGTTGAGGGGGTACAAGCGCAGCAAGTTCGTCGGAGCACATTCCCTTGAAGTATTTGTAAAAAAGCACAGGCTGCAACATTGCGGCGATGGGGCAGGGGCTGGAACTTGATAGACAGTGAGGGACCTATTAGGTTAGAGACTATTTTGTACCCTTCCAAGATGGGCGAATGGTGGCTTTATAGAGATATACGATACTGGCAGATATAAGCAGTTTTATCGCTCGGTAGATAGAGCCCACCTTCTTTGCAGCATATATTGTGTGTATAAATATTCAGTATATACGGTGCTTATTTAGCCTGATGATTTACTTCAGGCATGAAACATGGACGTTTCTGCGTAGTTTACTTGGCATAGATATCGGCGATATTGTTGATATTGGCGTGATCGAATTACTTTTCCACATTTTGGTTTCGTGTTCAAATAATAACTGTTTGAAATTTAAAAAATACCGTAATTAGATAAATCTTTTAAACGTGAAACACCCTGCTCTTGTACGCAACAGATATGCAAGCAATTTTGCAGGGTTGGGTGGCGAGCTTATATACTGGAAGTTGTGATTGGTTGAACAACATAACGGGAAACCTTATGTTATGTTGTTCGACCAATCAGAGATAAAAAGGGTATTTTTGAAAAGGAATTAGCGCTATAAATTACAAGGAATTTATGAAGCAAACAAAACGGCTGGTGATTGTGGAATTGAATTAAGAAAATAATATGTTAAAATTGCGTAGACCGTTTGTGGTCTTTACTTGATCAATATATATTTTAATTTTCGGAAAGAAAATCAAACTAAAAAAAAACAAGGAACATTTGGGGGAGGATGATCTCGACCACTCCTGATAATTGAATCGGAGTCGAACCTAGAATGGCGGAGACTTACTGTTAGACATTAGTTGAATTATATAGGGTGGGCAAAAATAAGGGTCCTATTTTTAAAAATTCATAACTTTTTTATTTATTGATTTTTTTTTTTTTTGTTAGAATAAGTAAAGGACCCCTTCCGAAGCAAGCATGAGCCGTATTAGCCCTAAGGAACGTACCCTCATTTAGAAAACATTATTTTTGCTTAAAAAACTCAAAACAGTGTAAAAAACAATACTTTAGTTTTTGTAAGTTTTAAGAAGTGTTTTTCGGCTAAAATTTGTTTTGTTTATTTCAAAAAATCTCGGAAGGGTCAGTCTACACACACATAAAGTTCGGTGAGTTTAACTTTTATTTTGTGGAAGTTATTCAAATTCAAGTTATTCAAATTTAAAGATAGGACCCTTATTTTGGCCCACCCTGTATTAAAACTATATTCGCATAAATCTAAAGTAGAAACAATAATTCTAGAGTGCCAAAAACTTTCCATTGAGTTGCTTTAAAATTCACCTGTATGCAAATCACATCAACAAACAAATATGTAAATGTTTTTGTTTACTTACTTGTTTTTTTTTTTTTTTTTTTTGTTTGGTGTTGTCTTGTTTCAGACAGGAAAATCTGAACTACTTACCTACAAAAGAAAGAAAAGGACAGGGATAAGATTATTCCAATGTTTCCAGCTTAGAAAAAAATAAACCAATGAATATTTTATAACAAAAGTATTAGCTTTCTGATCAGAAGAAAAAAAAAACAACAAGAAACACATAAAAACAAAACAAGACCCCCCCCACTCCCGCAAAAAGTCAGAATAAAAATGCGAATGTTTTCATTGTTATGCAATGAATATTTATGCCAAATAGAGACGTTTTCCTCACCTTTCAAAATAGTCTACCCTTCTTGTATTCTCACCACTAAACCACCCCTTCAAAATTTCTACCGTTTTATATTGGATTCTTTTATCTGTGTTTATATAACGTTAGGTATATGTATCTGCGTAACGAGATTACACAAGGGTGATCGAGAAAAAAAGCCGGATAGTGAATAGGAATGATAACCTAGACGGTAACAAGATGCAGATCAGGGGTTTGGGTAGATGTCGCGTTTTAAAATGCGACTGTGATTGTTCTGATAATTGCAAGGTTGAGACGAAAATCGAAATTGTCAACATTATACTGTTTTTATTTTAAAGTATACCAACTGAGCAATGTATTTAAATAATTGCAGAGTTACGTCACGGATCAAATGAGGATCCTGAAAAAACATCAGAGAAGACTTGATGATATATATATATATATATATATATATATATATATATATATATATATATATATATCATCAAGTCTTCTCTGATGTTTTTTTAATCGAAATCATTAAATTAATTTTAATCGCTTTAACGATAATTTTGGCACACTCAATTTCCCCATTTTGCTCTTTCTTTCGACGTTATTATTAATTAAAACTATCGATTTTCTCCTGACGAGATGATAGTCGAAAGGGCCTTAGAGAGATTTCCGCGTATTCTTTTTAAATCTATTTATAAATGTTGTACCTCGAAACATTTATATATATATATATATATATATATATATATATATATATATATATATAATTTGGCACTGAGACGGCAATGGGTGGTGGCGACAACGGTAAACGCTCTGACTACTGAGTCAAATATGACTTTCGTATTGAGGCAGGGATTATCTTCTCCAATACTGATGATTGCAGGGTGACATGAAACACATGTGTATATGGGTTAATTTGAAAATAATATTTGTTTATAAATACTTGTTATATATATATATATGTATTAATTTGTGTAAACTATTTTAATGTTTATATAAGGTTTAATTAATGTGTGTAGACAGTTTGAATGTTATATATATATATATATATATATATATATATATATATATATATATATATATATAATATTCATGAATAAATATTGAATTATATTTATATGCAAACGACGTCGTTTCGAGCTTTGGCTGTCATTAGTGCAGAGAGTGATAATTTCAGACAGTCCCAAGGCACGAACCCAGTTCAGAATCACCTTTTACTCCGAAAGCTTTAGCTCTATCCTTTCGGCCATACGAAATTGTCACGTGATACGGAGACATTAAGTTATTTGTATGTCAATTGCGGCGAGCGATAAAATCTAGACATTTTATAGGATACTACGAACCTAATCGGAGTCTCGCTTTGTAACTGAAGTGAACATCTATTTTTTAATATCTCCGAACAGTGCTCAACCTTAATTTTTCTTAAAGGAGCTTTTATAATAATATTCATAAATAAATTTTAAATTATATTTACCTATATATATATATATATATATATATATATATATATATATATATATATATATATATATATATATATATATATATATATATATATATATATATATATATATATATATATATATATATGTCTGTAAGTAAATATAACATGACGTCGCTAGCTATAACGTTGCTAGCTATAAATGCATCGCTCTCTTGACGTCAAAGCCGCCGAATAAGTGTTAAAGTTTTCATTGTTTATATAGCTATTCAGCGGTGGCCGTGTGGGACTAGATGTCGGGATTTGAGTTGTAAAATACTCGGAGCCCGGGGGTTCGAATCGCGCAACCAGTAGTGAATAGTTATATGCTGACGAGTCCCGGTTAAAAGGACAACACGTATATGTTCATAGATAATAAACAAAACAAATATTATATATATATATATATATGTATATATATATATGTATATATATTATAAACATTAAAACAGTCTACATGAATTCATTCATGTTTCTATTGTGAAATGCACAATTTCGGACTGACTTTAAAAAATTGTCAAGACGAAACCAGAAGTATATATGTATATATATATATAAAAATTAGTTATTACCTACAGACATCGATGTTTTATGCTTACGCAATCTTCAGTGCAGGAAGCTAATTCTCGACGGTCGACGGGCGCGAACTACAAATTTAAAAGACCGAAAGTTTGGGGAGTTATTTACGTCCAATGATTGCAGACTATAGCTTCACTCCTTTCACATGATATACTAGATTCCATTAGGATTTAATACCATTTGGAGTCCGAACTTTCGCAGCTATCGCGGACATAGTCACTTTAATAATTTGGATTATTCGGACTATTAATTACACCCTGATTCAAAACGTTTCGAGCGATGAAAATCCCGACCGTATAAAGTTGCATCTTTTTTCTGGGAACCGACTTGTAAAATTTAAGAATTATTATGTCGAACTCGCGAAACCTGTACGGAATTTTGAACTTAACCCATTTCTAAATGCACAGAAGTAGATTGTGCTCATCCCATCAACCGGGTAAAAGTGTTACATTTTTTTTCCCTTAGTTATTATCGCCTGTAGTAAGGATTGAACTTGCATCTTTTTGCACTTGATAACTTTTCGAATTTGAGAAGTGTACGGAATTTTAAACTTAACACTTTATTTAATCTACGAGGGTAGATTGTTCTCATTCAGACACACAAAATAGTTGCTTTTACAAGACGAAAAAGCTAAGATGGTTCGTAAATGTCGAAATTGTTAAGCACGAAACGACTCGTCATATGATAAAACTCAAACATGAAAAGAAAGAAATCAATACTTTTTGCAAATTTCCGTACAAGTCTTTTTTTATTCTCACTCATTTTTTTAGTTCGTTTAGTTCCAAAGAGAAAAAGACGGTCAATGAGCCAACATTAATGGTTTCTCTGCCATCATTCATTACGTCATTGAATAACCATTCATTAAAGAACAATTACGTCGGCTATTGATAAAAACAATGGCACTTTACTTTATATAGACATACTTGACGTACCCGTGCACTGTTGGGTCACAACCACTTTCATTATTTATTCTATTTTGATTTCATCCGAAAATTCATAAACAGTGACATATTTTTTAAGACATTTTTCTTGCATATTTAAAAAATAAGTCCTTTTATTTCTATCTTCTTCTTCATCTTCTTCAAATTCTTCTTCATCTTCTTCAAATTCTTCTTATTATTATATATAGAAGTATAATTATACTTTATTATTCATATATAAAAGTAAGTAGACTAATTTTGCCATCTAATTTACATAGTGTTTATGTTGTGTACAGGTCTACGTATGTAAATTAGATGAACAAAGAGAGAGGGGTGACTTGTTATTACGGCTAATAAGCAAAATTAAAGCATAATTTATTCTAAAACATAAATCAACCCCAGAACTAAAGTATAGTTTCGCATGTGTTTTGTGTCATTAAGTTATATATATATAAAAAGCTAAACACACATTTCGTATAATAATATGTGACACTATAATAAAGTATCACCCAGCAACTGTCAGTAAGCCTTATTTGAAAAGCATAAAAAAGTCAACCAGGTAAAAAATTCACACCTGCATTGGATGAGATCGCGCGTCATTACGCTCGTCACCGTTGTTGGCTTTAGCTATGAAAACTTTCAAAGGTTAAACGTGAATCACCTCCCCATTTGCTTATCGGTTTACGGGGGAGGCAGGGTTAGGATGTTTTTTGTATGACAGATTTTTCTGATGTGGATAGCGTCACTCGCGAGCTGAAACCCACACTAGACGGACTGAATGATGTTCGCAGCCTAATGTAATAAGCTCACAAAATTAGATAATGATATGATAAAGTATATATATTTAAGTACAAAAATGTCTTCGTCATTTTTATATGCAGCTATATATTTCAGCTCGTGGACTCATAAAGAAAAGGAGAGTTACGGAAGCGAGATTAATAGACACCGTATGAAAGAAAATGTGGATCAAATAACCTACAGTGAGAAAGTATGGGTGTGATAGATATAAACTTGGTAAACGATGGGTAACTTAGTTAGTTAATCGCAAATTGCACCTAACTAGAACAATTAGAATGTAAGTTTTTCTAAACATAACGCTATCCTTAAACTGAGGAATATTTAAACATGTATTTTGAGTGATACAAATATATCAAAAAAGTCTTAGGGAAGCAAACGTTGATTACATCAACTTTAGTATAATAATAGATAAATTATTATCATATCCAGGATGGCCGTGTTGTATACAAGTTTTATAATTAAAGTTACTTGTAAAAAAACCCAGTTGTTTTGACAAACAATTGTTAGATATCGAAGGAGGTGTTTGAATGAAAGGGTTTAGGTGACACCCTAAAGGTCAGAGGTGACCTAAAAGTGGAAGTCGATAAAACCACGTGACTTCCACCCGAGGGGATCTTCGGTCTCTTTCTTGCTGACAACTGAAGCAAGCGGAAGTGTCACGTCACCGTTTCCGGCGGCCCAGCAAGTGTGAGGCGGTCGCGTACAATGTAGTTATGTGTAACGAGACAAGAGATTTATCTGTCTATCTGTTTGCCTCTCTCGGCCCCTCTCTCTCTCTCTTTCACGTATAAGAAGTCAACCTGTTTTCTGTTTCTGTTCTTTCAATAAACCTTTATAAACTAAACAACAAGTGTCGGCTTGGTTGTATCAACAGACGAAGAAGAATGATGATGATGATGATGATGACGAAGAAGAATGATGATGACGACGACGACGACGACGATGATGATGATGATGATGATGATGATGATGATGATGGCGACAACGCAGAACGATTGCGGCGGCGACGTGCGTTCATCACCAACCTGTGTTCCAAACGAAACGCGGGTGTATAACAAAGTTACCCACAAATGTTATGAACTAAATACACTTGAAAAAGCAGTTGTCGTCTTTACATTACAAACAACAACAATAATACTTCATTACAGCTGCTGCTCATTTTTAATGCCATTTGAATATATATTTAACTAGAAGAATAGCCGTCCCAGGACGAGTAAAAACTATTCCAGAACAGAAGAGATTTTATAACAATTTGATTTCTCCTTACGAAGATTGAAATCTAGATATAATGTTACTAAACTTCATGTCTAGAATCCTTATTCACATTTTGATCTAAATCCATTACATTCTATTGATTCTAGAAAATGTCTACAATTTAAAGTTTAAGTTTAAGGGTCTTAAGAAGAAATTGAATTCAGAAAATCTTGCTTAATTGGTTTCTAATAATTAAGGATCAAATTGAATGCAAATCTGAAATATTTAGATTTTCAAATAGGATGTTGTTACCCTAAGCACACTTTAAATAGCCCAAAAGAAACTAAAATTTGGGGAATATTTATTACTTGATATTTAATACCTATTGTTAAAATTTCACAAGACAAACGGGGATATCTGAATGTGAATTATATCGATATCTATTTATATATAAACAATATTTAATATTTAAATGTTGAATTAAATTAATGATAATTGAATTATCGTTTAATAATAATCTACCGTGATAATATAAAGCTCAATATATTGAATAGAGCGATCAATTCTAGAGATGAAAGATGAGAATAAAAAATTGTAAAGATACAATAGTTATTAGAACATCAAAAGTTCAGATCAAGGAGCTTCATATCCTTAATCCATGGATTTTCAAAGATAAACTCTTCTCATCAGAGGATAGGGAAAAGCCGACAATGTAATTGTAAATATTATAGGCAACATTTAACTTTGAAAATTATACATAAAATAAAAACAAAATAAAGGCCAAAAGGTAAAGAGTCTTATGTTGAGATGAGAGCGTAGTCAGGGTGGATGATGCTCCAAAACACGTAAAAAAAAAATAAAAATAAAAACAGCTATGATTTTGGAAATTAATGTTTGTAAAAGAACAATACTCAAATTGTTTAGAAACCAAATATTTTTGTAAGAAGCTGGTAGTCCGACGGCAATTGGTAACGTCCATTTTATCCTGTCTGTGCATTAGTTTGGTGCTGGAATTATCCGTTTCGCAGGGTTCAGATTGAAGTTTGTCAGTTAGAGTTCGGTATATATCAAAGTGAGCATTTCGAAAACCTCTAGCTCCCTGGTTGATCAGTGCATCGATAGGTTATAGTCATCTATTTAGTTAAATGTTGCCGATAATATTTACAATTACATTGTCGGCTTTCCCCCATCCTCTGTTTATCTTTAAAAATCCATGGATTAAGGATATGAAGCTCCTTGCTCTGAACTTTTGATGTTCTAACAAATATTGTATCTTTACAATTTTTTATTCTCATCTTTCATCTCTAGAATTTATATATAAACATATACATAAACCTAACTTTATATAAGTAGAAATTACCTCCGTTATTGTAACAGAGAAAAGAATAGCAATTTATATACACATAGATAAAACAGTGACATAACGTGTATTTTTCAATATAGATTATTACTCGCTATTACTACCAGGTGTTATCCGGTTGTAATTTTTATTTTCCTTTTTATTTCGATTTTTTTTAACTATGCTATTTTTCTAGCAAATTATTTTTCTCGTTTTAAATAGGATTTTGAAAGTTAAATTTAATTATTACTTTATTGTTTGGCCATTAAATTGTTAATTTCACAAAATCGTTATAAAACTATAACTAATTGTGTTAGAGTAATGTTTTAATCTCTATTTATAAAATTATTGGATGTAAAAAGTTTCTAAAACGTTCAATCTTTTAATACATGAGGATTTGCTAAGAATTAAAAAAAAACCCAGCTTGAATGACTTTTAATCTGACAGCTTAAAGGCTTCAAAATTCATTCTTTTTTTCAACTATCGTCAAAAAATTCAAATGGTTGAATGCTTTACGAAATAACAGAAATGCATTCTGGTTGATTTTATGATTTTTTTAAATAGGATTTTTTTAAATTTCGTTTTATTTTACGTTATTTCATTTATGTTTATTTCAACAAATAGTAACTAAAATATAGTAATGTGTAAATCACGTAGTCGCGAGAAACCAACATAAATACACACGAGAAGTGGTTGCATAATCATATTAATAAACTAGCTCTACATACCCGGCGTTGTCCGGGATGCAGTGGCGTCATTTTAGTTGTAATCTTTATTTGCTTTCACATTTCAAAACTTAAAATGAGTTATCACCATTGCTGCCGGAACTAAGTAACTTTATATGTTAGAAAACAAAACCTGTAATGGTTTGTCGAAATTTAGTCTGTGCAGTTTGAATGTTGGAAGATTGCAATGAAGGTCAAGAAAGATTGTTGAGTTTTTGGAGAAGTGATTAGGATGGATTTGAAAAAGAAAAGGGATAAATAAAGACCTGGTCAGAAATAGGGTTATTGGGATATCAATATTACTAAAAGCCGTCCAACACATGCAAACATGTTAAATAGACGTTAAACCGATGATGATGATGATGATGATGATGATGATAAACAAAGTTTGATTTGTCAGCTTAAATGCTATTTGGGTCTGACTTTGAAAATCTGATAATATAACTTTATATATTAAGTAACTGATAAGTTGATTGAACTCGTGAAACTTTTGAAGTCTCGAGTTGTGCGATCACATTCATCTGTTTGCAAACATTTCGAGACATCAAATATATCGAATTTATTTTATTTTATAAAGCAATCACACAGCATCCATTAAAGTTTTCTTTTTTTTTTCTCGTTTTAGATTTTAATTTCAAAATTGTTATTTTTGCGTTTGATTTCAATAAAACGAAGTTCTCATCTGTGGACAAATAGAATCCGATTTCAAACGCCGTCTTATCGATGAGATTCCATCTCTAAATATGGCGTCTTAGCGAAGGAAAGATTCCCATCTCTCTATAAGATGATTACAAAAGATGAGGAGGAACGGGGAATGCTATGGAGGGGGTGGCAAGGGACGAGGTTAAATAAAAGAAAATACATGGTGGTTTTAGATAACAATTTTGTATTGTATTTCTCTGAGGAGATTAAATAAATGAAAAGACAAATACAATGTAAACATGGCCAAGAACAATCCGAATGCGAATGCCATAAGTAAGTCATACTACTACTACTACTACTACTACTACTACTACTACTACTTCTTCTTCTACTACTACTACCACCACCACTACTACTAATAATGATAAATAAATAACAAAATAAATACTCAGTGTTCAACAATATTTTTGTCCAGAAGATTAATGATAACTTGAAAAAGAAGATAACGAGGAAGATCAAGTGAAGAAACAGATGAAAAAGAAGATGAAGAAGAAGAAAACGATGATGAATAAAGAAAAGAAGAAAAAGAAAACAAAACGAAAAAATATAAAGAAGAAAAAGAAGACGAAAAAGAAGATAATGTAAAGAAAGGACAAAAAGATGGAAAAAATGAATTAGATGAAGTAAAAGAAGACAAAGAAAAATACGAAGAAAAATAAGATACAACAGGAGAAAAAAAAAGAAACAGATGAAGTAAAAGAAAAATAAGGAGAAGGAAAAGATGAAGAAGAAAAGGAAAATAAGACGAAGAATAAAAAAGAAGATAAAAAAGGAGAAACAGAAGAGAAAAGAAGAAAAATAAGAAGATTAAGAAGAAGATGAAGACGAAGTGGACAAAAAAGAAGAAGAAACCAAAGAAGAAAAAAGACGAAGAACGAGAAAAAGAAGGTGAACATGAATGGGGCAATATGAAAACACGAGAGAAGTAAAAGAAGAAGAAAAAAAAAGAGAGTGAATATTATGATGTGAATAAAAAAAGAAGAAAAGAAAAAGAAGGTAAAAAAGAAAGAAAGAAAAAAACGCTAACTGTACCTATCTGGTGTTGTCCGGGATCTTTTTTACATTGATTTTTGTTTCGCTCTTTTACCAAAATCTTTTTTATAGGATATTGAAAGTTACATTAAATCATAACGGTATCGTTATGCCATTAAATTATCAAATAAACAAAATTATCATGAAACTACAATTAATTTTGTTAAAGTAGTTCTATGTTAATCTCTAGTTATAAAATTATTGGATGTAAATACATTCTAACACTTTACATCTTTTAATACATGAAGTCAGTTTTAATTACTTTCCATCCGACAGTTTATATGCTTCCAAATCTCTTTCCAATTTCGAACCATCACGAAATAATTCTGTCTTTTTTCGACAATTAAGAAAATATTAAAATGTCTGCCTGGTTTACGAAGAGACCAGAAATGCATTCTGGGAAATTTAATTTCGTAAATAAATTATTTTTTCGATAGGGTTTCAAAAAGGTACGCTATTGTATTTTTTATTTGAATAAATAATCGATTGATAGTAAATAAAATAATAATGTGAAAGTCCCATAGAGACGAGAAACACAGATACGCAAACACACAATCGTAACAATAATCATACAAAAATAAAAGGTGATGGAGAAGAAATTGAACGAGACGAACACAAAGAAAAAGAAATTAGATCAACCAAGAAAACAATATCAAGAAGAATGGTTGGTTAGTTGTTGAGGTTCACGGCATGTCAACCTTTTTTGGGTCATTTACGGTGCTTCTGCAGTTTATGGACCGTGCTATTTTTTAGATAGGATTTTCAAGCAAAATTCAATTTTTACGTTATCTTTTGTTTATTAAATTGTAAGGTGAAAGTACAGAATAGTTAACAAAACCCACTCCCGATGTTAAGAATAGGTTTCTATTTTAAACAATAACGTTATTATTATAGCACGGTCCGTAAACTGCAGAATAACTTTAATTGGTTTTGAAGGCGTATATATTGTAAAGAGAAATAGTTCGTAAATGATAGTTACAATATAAACCGTAATTGGGACCCTGGCAGGTACTACCAGTACACGTCAAGAATGGTTCAGGAGTAGTCGTAATTAAAGGGTAAGTTCACATGCCCCAAAACTCCTAAATTCAGGCCTACCCACTGGATGGAGTTTTGTATCATACCGAAAACTGTTAGGAGCAGAGATTAAGTAGTTAACAGGATTGCGTAATTTTGACCTTTTTTGCCTACCCTATGTCCCAACCCTATCAACTACTGAAGATATGCTTCCAACCGACTTCGTAGAGGTGAACACTTTGCTCACGAATGTCTGAGACAGTTTCTTGTTGTGCCTGGGACAAATTCTATTCAACCCATAGATGGGACCTTGACAGTTAATACAATTTCGGATCAGAGTGGACCTGGTAGTAGTGGTAAGTAAGGAGTGACTCCAAACTCACCAAAGTTCTCACATTAGAGCCTCACCACTGGATGTACTGTACGGTCATAACCAGGATCAAGAATGATGAAATATTGAAGAAGAAAAAAGAAAACAAGACGAAGGATATGCAGAAAAAGAAAAGCAAAAATGAAAGAAGAGAGAAAAAAGAAGAACAGGAAAAAAGAAGAAATAGAAAGATAACTGAAGAAAAAAGATAAAAAATAAAGTAAAGAAATAATAAGGAGTGGGGAAGAAGACAACATAATAAGAGGAGGAGGAGAAGGAGGAGGAGGAGGAGGAAGAGGAGGAAGAGGAGGTGGAGGAGGAGGTGAATAAGAAGACCAAATAAAAGATGAAGAAATAAGTAAAAGAAGAAAACCAAATAGAAAGTAAAGAAGAAAGGGAAAGAGGAGCAGGAAAAGGAGAAGAAAACCAAATAGAAAAAAAAGGAAAAGAAGGAGAAGGAGGAGGAGGAGGAGAAGAAGAAGAAGACCAAATAGAAGAAGAAAGAGCAAAGAAGAAGACGGAGGAAAGAAAGTGAAGAAGAAAGAGTAAAGATAAGTGAAAAGGACAACCAAATGAAGAGGAAAAAAATAAAACAAAATAAGACACAGATTGGATGAAAATGAAATGTTAAAGCTCAGATGAAGTTTTAATTTGAAACAAATCCGTACGATGAGTGAATTTCAAATTCAGATAAAAATAAAAAAAATAAAAATGAATTCTGAAAAGAAAAAAATCTTTCCGAGAGAGAAAAAGGGAGAAATGGAGAGCGAAATGGAGACCAAATGTACTTTTTGGAAACTTTCCGTTATTGATGGAGATCTGAAAATATTTTGTTAATCTGATCTTAAGTTAGCACAAGAGAGACAAAGAAGATGATACAGTTTACCTTTTACAGCGAAAGGTTGGTAGATTTGAGCGGTTTTAACGCAAATCAGATTATTCACCAGTTTCAAAAATCTCATGAACGACATTCTCCTTTCACGCTATATCTATTATTATACTAAATCGGAGTGAATCAAAACTTCTCTCCTAAAGATTTTTCCACACACACACACACACACACACACACACACACACACACACACACACACACACACACACACACACACACACACACACACACACACACACACACATCTATAGAGTTCGAATTAACTACTAGGCGAGTGTCTTTGGTCTTTCTGTACAAGGGCTTTTCAGGACAACCAGACATGAGGATACTTAACCCTACAAGTAAACCGTGACAAAATATTCAAAATAACATAGTATTCGAAGCCCAAATAAGGCTATACATTGGCTCATACGAAAAATGGTGCACCTTCGAGTAATGTTACCTCAAGTAACAGCACTTAGCTGGATACTCTACCAGATTTGATGAATTCTACAATATATATATATATATATATATATATATATATATATATAGTGAATGTTTTTATTCGGACATGTACAAGGTCTGCTACACTGGCATGTCGATGTTATCGATCTACAGGCAGAAAGTTTTTTTTCTTGATCCGACCCGGTCGGTGAAGTCCAGGTCTCCCTGGACTTCACCGACCGGGTCGGATCAAGAAAAAAACTTTCTGCCTGATGAGACCTCAGCTCTCGATAGCTGTAGATCGATAACATCGACATGCCAGTGTAGCATACCTTGTACATGTTCGAATAAAAACATTCACAATACAGCTCTATATCTTTATTGAGACCTCTTTTGTAAGCCCGGTTTGACTCCCTTTGGATTTCTACCGTGTGGATTTTTACTCTATCTGGATTACTATATATATATATATATATATATATATATATATATATATATATATATATATATATATATATATATATATATATATATATATATATATGCCGGAGAGCTTTCTACTCCAATAGCTTCTTTCCTCGTGCTGCCAGCCTCTGGAACTCCCTCGCTGCCTCCTGTTTCCTCAACTATACCGATATGCAGAAATTTAAAACTAATTTAACCAGACATCTCGCTGTACAGCTCCCAACTTAGGATGACCTTCTAAACTTACTCCCTAATTCTCAGTAGCCCCTTACGTCTACAGTGGCGACCTGCCTTCTTTGGGGTGAACTATGTTAATATATATATATATATATATATATATATATATATATATATATATAAGATAAATGAAAGAAGAGAGATAAAGATGCACGAATGACAAATCGATTTCAACTTCGATTGTTCAATGCA
The DNA here is from genome assembly GCA_963556195.1 of Sepiola atlantica. NCBI lineage: Eukaryota > Metazoa > Mollusca > Cephalopoda > Sepiida > Sepiolidae > Sepiola > Sepiola atlantica. Next base: position 46,808,141 of record OY744541.1, on the reverse strand, counting down.
AGGTGTACTCGGTAAAAACATATTTATTCACCGACTGAACAGACTCCATATTTTTTTACACGCATACTCCTACTCTCCATTACTTTATATTTTTTCAAATTTTGAATTTTGGTTTTTCTACTGCCAACATATTCATCTATGTAATTCCTATGATAAGATTGTAATCTTTGAAAAGCCTTGGCTTAAGGAAAGAAAAATAAACATCTTTATAATTGCTCTATCTCGTATATTGAGCTTAAACCATTTCACTATAGGTTCTATCCTCTAAAAGTATACTTTTTAATTTTATATTTTATTTTATATATATATGAAAAAATGCGAAAGTTTTTTCATTTATCACTCCTAAATTATAATAAAAACGGGTAATTTTTATTTAAATCAATAATACAAAATAAAATCTTAATATTCTATATATATAGTGGAGATAAAAGATTAAGAGAGAATCTTTTGACTGCCTAATTAGCATAACTATTTTTTAAACCATTCATAATTAATTAATCTTTAGTATTATTAATTTGGAATGACATTGGCGTATGTTTGCTATCTATATGCAATAGTTTCGTCTATATTAACAGTAATTAATTAAAGTTATTTAATAAATGAATCGGAAAAATAACTAAAGCACATTAAGTTTTAACTTCATGCGCTGAAAACCTTACCGAAGGTTGTGGCTTTCTACAAGCGAGGTAGAAGCGAGAAGAAAAATGGGGAGTGAGAGGGAGAGTGTTAACAACAACCTTTTTTTAATGTTTACAAAGACCTTTTTAGTATTCTCATTGACAAATAAAAACAAAAGTTTAGTAGCACTGTGAAATAGAGATTAATATTTTGGTATGATTGTAGATTAACATCCTCCGCTAAATCCCTCCGCCCAAAAGTTTTCTACCTTTTTTTTAACTTGATGGAAAGAATAAAATAATAAAAAAACACAATTATTTTATAATTTAAAGTGGTGAACATTTTCGTATATAAATTCAATTTTTCGGATCAGTTTTAGGACAATTAACTAAATTCTTATTTGTTATGGGAGTTAAATCCGCTGCATTTTTTGGAGGGGCTGCTACTTTTTTAAAGAGATTACGTGTGGTTTTATGACCCTGCTACTCGGACTTATGGTTAGTGGTAACAGTTTTTTTTAAATTCCCTAAAAAAATACAATGGCCCGGAAATGTGGGAACATTTTATGTTAAATATATATATAACTGATACCTCACTCTAAATTCTAAAATATTTGTTTTTCTTTCTTTCCGTTTTCCATGGTGTTAACACGTAATCCACTGAAAAAGCAAAATTTCTTTTTTTCAGGGTGGTGGGGTATTAATGGAGGGTGTTAACCTGCAAATTTACCCATATTTAATTTTTTTTTAATCTTATACTCTTTTTTTTTACTATACATCCCTTTTTTATTTTAATTTTAAGCATTTGATTTTAGTTGTGTTTACCTTTCCGGTGAAACTTGAATAAATAACTTTAAAATGATCTAACTAATTAAATATCTTATTTTATGGCATAAATAAAAATATTGAAAGTTTGGATATAATTGTAGATTCACACCACCACAAAACAACACCCCACCCACCCTCGATAAAATGAAATTCTACATTTTCAGGCGATTACGTTTAAATACCCTGAAAAACCTGGCCGAAAGAGAAACAACAAAAATATAGAATTTAGAATAGGGGATCAGTTTAGCATATAAATTTAATGTAAAATAATCCTTTATTTTCATGCTATTCTAGGGTTTTATGGCAGTTTACCATTTTTTGCAATTTAAGATGAATTCTGTGCGTTATTTTTTTTCTAGGGAGGGGGAACCTTTTTGTGGCGATTGCGTATGGTTTTACGACCTTTTCAGTCAAACTTAGGGTTAGTGTTAAAAACATATTAACTGCCCTAACAATCTAGAATTACCCTAAAAAGAATCTCATTTTTAAGGGGGGGGGGAAGTAATTTAGCTGAGGATGTTAATCTACAAATTTACCAAAATTTCTTAAAATTATGGAATTCTCTGAGTAAAAAAACATTTTTTTTAAATAACGCCCCCCCGTCCTTCCAATTCATCGCTGCCTGGAGGGCAGGTAGGTTTTACTAGTATATATATATATATATATATATATATATATATATATATATAGTATGTCAATGGTTGTTGTCTCCAATGAAACTCCAGTTTTTTTAAATAGTGCCTAAAAACAGATTGATAACAGGTTATACAAACATTATTGGCTACATATGTGTATACATGTTTCAGCTGATACTTTATTTCAAGTCCAGCTTCGGAGGCCCGAGGAAGCTGGACTTGAAATAAAGTCGCAACTGAAACATTTATACACATGTGTAGCCAATAATGTTTGTATAAATAAAAAAAATTATACTTATATAATTATAAAAACACTAGAAACAGTCTACGGGGATCAACCAACGTTTCAATGTTAACACAAAGAAACCAGACAGAATAAAATCGACCAGTCGAAAATTACCCTCATTAAACGTGTCATTTATTTTTCCTACGAGTAGACAACCCCTCCTATCTACCCGGACACTTTTGACAGGCGTATGTACAATTGTACACCCAAGACACGTGATACACGTAAGACTTTCTTACCTATTCCCTTAACCCCTCCAGATAATACGTATACTCAAATCTAATTTCTTTGTAATATAGCAGGAAAAATCCCAGCAGAGTTCTCGATTAATTGAGAATTAAAGTTAAAAAATAAAAATTAAGAGCGTAATATTTATTTATTTTGGTACAGAAAAATTAGTACAGCATTCATACCGTCGTTGTACTAATTTTTCTGTACCAATATATATATATATATATATATATATATATATATATATATATATATGTATACTAGCTGACCTCGTCAGAATTTTAGTGGGTCAAGTAAAATACATTACCCGAAACGGCATTGCCTCAGAGAGCTTCCAATCGTATCCTATAATGCCCCCCCAATATTTTATTTGAAAATATTACCCTTCTTATTCTTTTAATTACTTAAAACAACACATCCTGCCTCATCAATTGTATGGCATTACCCTCAAAATCTTAATGTAATATTTCAAATCTTCTTTGTAAGATCAGCAGAGTGTTCCATTATTAATAAAAAAATCAAAAGATAAGGGCGTAATATTTATTTATATATGCATGACAGAAGATAAGATCTTCTGTAATACATATAAATAGTTATCCGTTGTCTAAATGTGTGTGTAGGGGTCACAGTTGAACAGTTGACCTGAGAGCCAAACTAACAAATTTAGAATCAGCCCCTTCGATCCGATATCCCAATTGATGTAAGAAGTTCTTGAGCCTTTTTTTTAAAAACTGATTATTCAAAATGAAAATACGTAAAGATAACATTAGAAACAAATGTTCCGACATTTTTAGCGTTCCCTTTCCATCAAATAAGTCAAGATTGTTTGTTTTAGTTGAATCATCGTACGTATTAAACACCCTTTATTACATGTTATTATTGAAACTTTCTTTATGTTTCTTTATTTTAGACAATCGAACTATTTTAAATCTATGTAGAAGGATCCCTATGTCGAACTCATAAACACTATAAGTAGGTTAAAAGAAAACTATTTTCGTTAATTGAGTGGCCGTGTGGATAAGTGGTCGCCTCCAGTTCCAATATTTTAGGCCATTTTTCAGAGGTTCGAATCTCACACTAGGAACTAAGAAAAATTATTTATAGTTTATTATATAGTTCTTGTTGTGAATGCTTTACAGAAGGGGAACCAGAGGTTGGATTTCAGTCGAACACCTACCATGAAAATAACGAGTGAGTAGAGAAAGACTAGCAACGTCTCTTCTGTGAGAAAGAGGCTCAGAGAAGAGAAAAGGACATCTCCCACTACATCATAAACCTGAATAATGCATTTAAAAATATATTTTATTGTGATTTAAAGTATAAAAACATTTTTTGAAAGAGATACTTAAACTTTAATAACACAAAATATACGCTAAAATATTCATTAGTTCTGGGATAGAGTTATGTTTAAAAAAAACCCACTCTGATTTAATTGTTCTAATTAGTTGTAATTTGCATTTAATCCATCATCAACCTCATGAATATAATAAACATTTTTTAGCTTAAAAACAAATAATTTTTTCCAAAGAAATTTAAACAACATAAAAATGATAACTCTACGAAATAAAGGGCAAAAAAATCTAAAATGATTTACATAGTTGATAAGAAACGTATAACAGTTACAGTTACAAAATTCTATTAAAAAACAACGACAAAACGGAATCAGCGATAAATAAGAAAGTAAAATTAATATCATCCAAACAAAAATTAGATAATATAATAAAGTGTAGAGCTTAACTAGAAGCGTTTATTACGTTAAATTACGTTTATTACGTTAAATTACGTTTATTACGTTACATTACGTTTATTACGTTGAATTACGTTTATTACGTTAAATTACGTTTATTACGTTGAATTACGTTTATTACGTTAAATTACGTTTATTACGTTAAATTACGTTTATTACGTTAAATTACGTTTATTACGTTGAATTACGTTTATTACGTTAAATTACGTTTATTACGTTAAATTACGTTTGATACGTTACATTACGTTTATTACGTTGAATTACGTTTATTACGTTAAATTACGTTTATTACGTTAAATTACGTTTATTACGTTGAATTACGTTTATTACGTTAAAGTTTTAATAAAAAACAGCTTTGCAGATTATTACACCCTATAAAAATCTATATAGAAAAAATAAAGAAAAATATTAGAAAAAATGTAAAATTAAGAAATATATTGAACTTAAATCAATGGAAAATACCAAAAAATGCTTTACCGATATTAATGACAAAAGAAATTGAACATTTACACAATTCGATATAAAAGATGTTTACTTTCTATCAAAGAATTACATGAGACAACATATTGGAATTCGCTAAACAATATGTAGATATTCCTGTTGACTAAATAAACATAATAAAACATTGTAGAACATGAATATTTTTTCGTATCAATAGAAAAATAATAAAAACCGCTAACTTTAATGTTGCGATCGGATACAACAAGAGTGCGTGGCTATGCAAGATAGAAGGAATATATGAATAATAAGCTATAATTTGTAATCAACAAGAACCATATTGGTATTTACATGTATTATGATCTTATGATACTCCATAATACTAAAGAAAAAGCAATTATACAATTTTTTTAAAAACTTTGGTTTTTACATAGAGATAGAAATACTGCCAAAAAAGCACTTGTAGATATTATCTTAACTAAAAGAAGGAAACGTACAAGCCTTATGGAAAACCAAACAATATCATATCATATATCAATAAACACACTTATCGTACACCCACAGTTTGAATAGAAATAACTCCTAATTCAAGTAAAATAACTATATTGAATCAACACAAAGTTAATATAGAAGAGCTTAAAAATATAGCTGATATGATGGGAAATTAACATATAATAAAACATAATAAAAATAATAATAGAATGTATATATATAATATTTATGAATAAATATTAATCATTTATTACCTACAGACATCGATGTTTCATGCTTACGCAATCTTTAGTGCAGGAAGCTAATTCCTGACGGTCGGCAGGCGCGAACTCCAATCACAAATCGCCACTGATTCGCAGACACTTACCAGTTGGCCACCAGAAATTAGCTTGGAATTTTAGGAGGAATTTAACTTTGTAAATACCAATTCGGCAGGTATTCACAGCAAGCGGCGAAGAGTGATCAACAACAACAACAAATCGTGCTGGATCTCGCAATATATATATATATATATATATATATATATATATATAGTTATAGATGTGTATATGTTTATATATTTGTATGTATACGATTCACTCCTGAAGTAATTAACCGATAATTATGACTTTTTGAACAGATGATAGATGGAAAGGTGGATGATGTGGGTTATATTTATTTCGATTTAATGTTGTGTAAATGAAGGCATTGTGAATTTATATACCTCTGATTGTTTCGGAACATTTAACAATAAGTATTAAACATCAGTTAATAAATATTTTACAAATTTGAAAAGTTTTTTTTTGGAATAAAATAAACGCATTCTCCTATTTGAAAATTAAAATATTTCAAATTTGCATTAAATATGACCCCTAGTAATTAGAAACCTATTAAGCAAGATGCGCTAATTATAAATTTTTTTTTAAGATTTCTTAAGCTTAAACCTTAAAATTTAGACAATTTACAGAGTCAAAATCATGTACCGGTATTTTAACGAAATTGTAATAAGGATTCTGTTTTGTTCGAGGAATTAATTTTACTCATCCTTCGACGTGTATTCTTCTATCATATATATATATATATATATATATATATATATATATATATATATATATATATATATATATATATATATATATATATATATATATATATATATGGGAAGAGAAGGATGAAGGTAATCCGACGTGATGGGAAAATGAAAAAGGAAAACCAATCATCCACTTTACCCCTGCTCATCCCCCACCTCTTTCTCTTACCACCAGCCACAGTAGTCCTTGCTCACCCCATCTTTCCATTTCTTCCCCACTCATTTTCTTCAACATTCATTTTTATTCTCCAACAAGTACGGACGTCCACCCAGTAGTGGACATTATTTCATTTTATTTTTCCTCCCAATATGTCTACCCTACATGTATCTGTACTTGCATGACATTTCTTTCTCTACATTATCATCCTGATGAAGTCTTATGAATAAAGACGAAACGTTGATGTACACATAAAAAACATCCATTTTTTGGTTTTCCTTTTTCATTTTCCCATATATATATATATATATATATATATCATAATATAAAATGAAATAATAAAATAAGGTGCGAATCAAATTTTATTAGAATTCAATGTTCAGGCAAAGTACCTTAAAGTCCTTAACTCATGAGTTTTCAAAGAAAATTCTTCTCCTCAGAGGACCATTACCGCAATGACATTACTGCAGGTAATAAAATTAAACTTTGAAAAATATATAAAAATATATATAAAAATACATAAAAGTATATAAAACATCAAATATATCAGCCCAAAACATACTTTTTTGTTAAAGCTTTACAGTCCATCCAAGTAATACAATTTAAAACATATTCAGGAAAGATATCCAAGATGTTGATTGAAAAGTGATCCAGGTGGTAAATGGTTGTCCCAAAACGAAAATATTATCCAAGCGGGAAACCTATTTGCAATCGATGCAGTAAATGACAGTGAAAAATGCAATATATATATATGTATATATATATATATATATATATAATATTTGTTATTGTTTATTATCTATGTACGTATACGTTTCGTCCTTTTTAATAATCGGGACTCATCAGCATAGAGATATGACTATTCACTACCGATCATGCGATTCGAAACCCCAGATTACGAGTATTTTTGCAACTCAAATCCGACGCCTTAACCACACGGCCAATTCTGAACAGCGAATAAACTGTGATAATTTTAACATTTTATAACGTCTGAGAACGATGCATTTAAAGCTAGTGACGTCATGTTGTGTTAATACTACACTTACAGTGCTCTACTTTTTCTAGGAGCGACAAATAATAATAAATGTTTGTTGTGTGTGCATGTATATATAAATTTATGACATAATCAATAGTATGTAATTATGCTCCTAAAAAACAAAAACAAAAACAAATGACATCTGCAGTATTCATCACTATATTGGAGATTTAGAAAACTTCATTTTTTATATTCATATGATGAAGGTAAGATATATTTGTCTCCTGATGGTGTTACTAAAGCTAGCACATTCGACTTTCATATATATATATATATATATATATATATATATATATATATATATATATATATATATATATATATATATATATATATATATACAGATGAAAGAAGAGAAATAAAAGATGTGACAATAACAAATCTATTACGTCTTCAGTCATTCAAAACAAGATATCTCAATTAAAGAATATTTATTTGTCCTTCCTTAAGCCATGGCTTTTCAAAGAATGGATTCTTATCATCAGAGGAAGAGTACAAATAGATAAGTTGGCAAAGGATATACCAAAAGTCATAATAATATTCTTTAATTGAATATACCTTGATAGATTTGTTATTGTCACATCTTTTATTTCTCTTCTTTCATTTGTCTAGGT
>OY744541.1:46772491-46789991 GCA_963556195.1 Sepiola atlantica | reverse complement strand
GGGTAAATAACTATCCAATTGATAGATACGATCTATTGCCAACTCGTGATGTTTGCAAGATATCGTCATTCACTAGAATGGCGGAGGCGGGTAAGAACAGGGGAGCAACGGGAAAGTAATAATAAGGGAAGAACATTATACGGAAAGAAAAAAAGGTTCGCTTTTGAATTAGGATAACATTCTAATCGACATATTCAATGCAGATGGAACCCTGAAAATGCATTTGATTATATATTGAATGGACGTCCATAGAAATATATATTAATACATACATACAAACACATACAGGGTGAGCCAAAAGTAGGTGGACAGTAAAAACATTTATTTAGAGATCACTTATACAGGGTGGGCCAAAATAAGGGTCCTATCTTTAAATTTGAATAACTTGAATTTGAATAACTTCCACAAAATAAAAGTTAAACTCACCAAACTTTATGTGTGTGTAGACTGACTCTTCCGAGAGATTTTGAAATAAACAAAACAAATTTTAGCCGAAAAACACTTCTTAAAACTTACAAAAACTAAAGTATTGTTTTTTACACTGTTTTGAGTTTTTTAAGCAAAAATAATGTTTTCTAAATGAGGGTACGTTCCTTAGGGCTAATACGGCTCATGCTTGCTTCGGAAGGGGTCCTTTACTTATTCTAAAAAAAAAAAAAAAAAATCAATAAATAAAAAAGTTATGAATTTTTAAAAATAGGACCCTTATTTTTGCCCACCCTGTACGTACAATTACATGTAGTCAAACAATTATATTAATGAAAATTAAATGTTATTACAAATGCTGTCCACCTACTTTTGGCTCACCCTGTATACATACACATATGTATTCAAATTTATTTTCCTTGGTTTTGTGGCATATCAACCGTTTTGAGTCACTATTTACTTGCTCCACACTAGGACAAAGTTAGACACAAGATCAGTGTATTATGTGGGGGGTTAAGCAACTCCCTCAAAAAGGTAATTCTGGATAGGACAAACTAAACATTTTCCCATTCAAAAAGGATTCTTCTTCTCTTGACCGAGCACAGAACAGATATTACGCTTTGATCGAAAGATCGAAAGCCAAAATCATTTCATGCCGAAGTCAATAATTTGGGCAAAAAGTTTTTATGCTTGACTTTCTTAATATTTAGCAAATGACGATTTTTTAAAATTTGATCCATAGATGAAGCGTAGTTTTATACCCAAGGCCGGAGAAGTGAGTTTTACCAATAAGTTTCTTCAGAATACGAGATGCGTTCAAAAGTAACTCGTGTTAAATATTAGGCGAGTAGATCCACTAGTATATAAGTTGGTTAGTTGATATCAACAGAAAATCAATGTTCTAAATTTACCCACTATAAATTCAACTGTTCCCAAATCGAATTCTGTAGTTCCGTTTTAATTTACTATTTCCATATTTTCTATTTTAATGCCATATTAATACACATCTAAGTGTTACGATTTTAAATACATAAATAAAAACAATAAATAAATACATAAAAAAGAAGATACTATTTAATTTATTTATTTAAATTTTAGCTTTTTTACGGAAAAAGAAAGATAATATTTATCTGTATATCATTAAACCTTAAATACATGTATTATATATATATAAAGTGTTTTACTGTTCATATTTTTTTTTAAGAAGCATCTATTGTTAAATTTAATAAGGAATAGGTAAAATAAATACCTTTTGAAGCATTAAAGATGCGATATCAATTTTTTTTTTTTAAATAAAAATAAATCGAAACCGATTTTTTTTTCTCTTTTTTTAAAACTTGGCATCATCGGTGTGTAATATATCCTGATGTCATCGGATTTGTATTTTTTCCTACCGGCTTTTGTTGTTGCAGCCGGGCCAAAGGGGTTAGCTGTTGTTTCCCACTTTCAAATATGAGAACGTGAATGCGCACATGATTTGTATAAAGTGTTTTAAGGTTCATATTTTTTTAAGAAGCATCTATTGTTAAATTTAATAAGGAATAGGTAAAATAAATACCTTTTGAAGCATTAAAGATGCGATATCAATTTAAAAAAAATAAAAAAATAAATCGAAACCGATTTTTAAAATTTTTTTTTTATTATAAACTAGCATTTTTTTGTTAGTTTAAAGTGATACAGATATTTCGCCAAAAACTTGGCATCATTGATTTCTGAGAACTTAGACTGAAGTAAAATAAACTTGTTCAAATTAGCAGGTGTTGCTCGGGATTGAATTAAGAACGCTATCTCTTTTTACACCTAACACAGAACACTATATCTTTTTTATTCTTATTTTTTATATTTTATAAATTCGGGGTCAGAGTCCGGTGTTAAACTCAGAATTGATTGGGCAAAAGGAAGGGTAAGTAGTAACATTAATTTAAAAACATTTCGATATATGTATACTCTTTAACCCCTTCAAGGCAAACCCGACATTTCTTGAGAGAGATTAAGGGCTCCTTTTTACTTCTACTCCAAGCTCGTATTTGCATATTACCATTTCTATTATTTTTTAATTTCTCTAATTTTCAAGTTATAAATAAAATAAAGTAAAGTAAAAGTACCATTTCCGGTTTAATGAATATCCGATGTTTAGGGTTCAAAAATTATAAATTTAACGAAATTTATTTCAAGTAATTTCACTTCATATACATATCCTCTCGACTAACGATTAATTAGTTCATCATTGGGCCTCATTCCCAAACTTGAATATATAAAATGTAAAACATAAAAATAAAAACGTGATGTGGTGTTCTGCGCTGGACGCAAAAGGTTCTTCATTCAATACCAGACAACCGCTAGTATACATACATATGTAATTAAGTCAATCGGATTTACAAAGTCATATGCAAATAGCATTTAAGCTGATAAATACATTTTTGCTTCTGACTATTTGGCAAAATAATAACGTACTAAGCTAAAATCTATTTTGAAAAATTGTTCCTGGTCGATAGATTGGTAAAATTGCTAATATTTCTAAATAAACACCTAAAAAGAAAAAAAGACAGCCTATGTCATTAATAAAAAACACATTTCTCCATTTTCCAATTTATTTTCGCTATCAGATAAATAATTAAATTTATTTTCTAACATATAAATATTATCCTCTTGTTATCTTAAAATTACTTGCTTCTCGTATTGCTGGGCAATTACTTTTCATTTGTGATCTATTTACAGTGCTGTTTTATTCTAATGTTGTAAGCGATCGGACATACAAATGGTGTCGTGCAGCTTTTAAGCCTAAAAAATGGGCAGTCGAAAGTAATTTTTTTCTTTGTTCAAGTAAGATAAAGCAGAAAATCAGTATTTCTTCGAGGAGCTATTATTCTAGAAAATAACACAACAAATCCGAGGTTTCTAAATTAAGAATAATATATGATTAAAATATGCGGTTTGAAGTGACTTCTCTTGAACATGATGTTTAAAATGACTTCTATTATACTAGTCACATTAACTCATCTCGCGTGTTTCCGCGTGTGCGTGTTTCTAGCCTTTACGTAAGTTTAATAAATATACATCTATTTCACTTATTTATTATTTATCGGATATATTTTTACATCAACAAAACAATAAGGGCAAGTTTGAACGCATTTTTCAAATTCTGAATTAAAAGAAACTGTAAATATTACTATATTTTAAATTATTTTTCTGTAAACCCTCTTTCCCCACAATAAGTATCTACGCGGGCAACGCCGGGTAGGGGAAGGTATCATAATGTAAATTAAAGTCTCATTGTGTTTATATATAGCAGATGTAATTGTTCTTTAATGAATGGTTATTTAATGACGTAATGAATGATGGCAGAGAAACCATTAACGTTATCTCATTGACCGTCTTTTCGTTTTGGAAGTAAATGAACATTTTGCATACGACTAAAGAAATAAAGAATTATGAAAAAATGAATTAGAATAAAAGAAGAATTGTACAGAACTTTGCAAAAAATATTGATTTCTTTCTTTTCATGTTCGCGTTTTATCATATGACGAGTCGCCACGTGTTTAACTATTTCGAAATTCACGAACCATCTTCGCTTTTCCGTTTTTGTAAAAGCAACTTTTATAATGGCTGAATGATTAAATTTATACATACATCGGCGGAAATATTAGACGCTGCTTTGATGGCAAATGTAGCAGAAGGAATATATATATATATATATATATATATATATATATATATATATATATATATATATATATATATATATATATATGATAACTATTTCATCTATATACACATATACTATTAAGTAATGTAACATATTATGCATATACGTTTTCAGTATTTCCTCCAACGGTGCTCAATAAGTGAGTTGAGATTAGTAGTAGTATGCAAATATCTTTATTGTAAATAAACTACACAGAAGCGTTTACGTTTAATTCATGGGAGAAATAGCCAGGCTAATTTGCTGATGAACCCCCACGAAATTAAAGATGAACATTTTTGTGTAGCTTACTTGCCATACACATATCTTCATACAGTCTCTCTATTTCTCCACACACACACACACACACACACACACACATATATATATATATATATATATATATATATATATATATATATATATACTAGCAAAAACAATTGCTGTAACAATAGTTTTCTTTACAGAAAAAAAGAAATAATTTCCATTTGACATTTTGGAGGAAAACAACAAAAATATGATTGTCGTAGTGTTATTTGATATATTCTAATGTTGGGAAATTTACTGTGCATGAACATAGTCAAATTTTATTCGTTAGAAAAAAAAGGGTTAATTGATATAGTCTTAAGATATTCAAAGTCGAGGAATTTTATTTTGTTTCAGCATAAAAATGAAAATGAATTCCCCATTAAAAACTGGTTATATAATGAATTCAATAAACGAAAGACAGGAACGTCGAGTGGTCAAATAAAACAATTTTATATTACTGAGTAATTCGAAATAGTTACTTTGTGCTTTTTGCGTTTATTATTAAAGACAGAAAATAAGAATTAATAAATAGTAAAAAATAATTTTTCTTGTAATTTAGAAAGATTAGAGGAGGTATTTTTCATTTTTCATCATCATCATCATCATCATCATCATCATCATCATCATCATCATCATCATCATCATCATCATCATCATCATCATCATCATCAAGGTTTTCAGGGTATTCACACGTAATCGCCTAAAAAGTAGAATTTATGAGGGTGTTAATCTACAATAAACTTTTAACATTTTTATTTACGCCTAAAAATAAAATATTAGCCAATTTGTAGGAAGTTATTTTTTAAATTTGCACGAGAAATGTAAACACAACTAAACAAATCAATTGCTTATAATTAAAATTAAAAAAAGGATGTGTAGTTAAAAAAATAGAGCCGCCGCTAAATCCCCCTCCCGCAAAATTAAATTCAGCTTTTTTAAGCGATTACGTGTGAAGAATGAACACTGTGGAAAACGGAAAAACGAAAAATAAACAATTTAATTAGAATTTAGAGTGGGCGATCACTCGCATATATATTTAACGTAAAATGATGCCCCATCTCCGGGCCATTTTAACCATTTAGGAAAATTAATAAAAATATTTTAACCACTAACTCTAAGTCCGAGTGGCAAGGTCACAAAACCACACGTAAAATAGACTCACCCCCCCAAAAAAAAACGCAACGGATTTAGTTCCTATAGCAACAAAAAAATGAAAGCTCATCGCAAGCAAGCTTTCATTCATTATTTCTTTCTTTTTAGTAATAGTAGTTGTAGTAGTAGAAATAGTAGTCGTACTACTTAAATATACTATATTGAAAAAGGTTAAGATCTTCAGGGCCCTAATTAATTATTTTTTAATTCGTTTTTCTTTATTTTCTTCTTTTTCTCTTTATTTCTACTATGAACCATTTCCAGGAAATGTATTTCGCTGAATATTTTGATATTTCATTTGGAATGCAGCTGAAGTTAAGAACGAAAACAACGTATTATGAAAGAGTTTTTTGCTTAGAAATGTATACCTGAATGTTGACTCATTCGGGAATAGCTCGACAAGACCTACCTCCAGAGTCGCCACTCCATCCCCCACCCCCCACCCACACACACATATATATTATGTATAAAGTTTTCTGGTCTCCGATGGTAATTCGTAGGGTATGTCTCCGAGAGTTCATTATCGGCCATCTCGCGTATTCAGGAGTTGTTCTTTATTTTCTCGTTATGTTTATGTTGTCGTTGAAAAAAAGGATGAAATTGAGTCTGATGTTTATTTATGTATTTTTGCATTTATTGTTTTTATTAATTTAAAAAAATTATTTTTTCTTTATATATTTATTTATTTATTTTATACATCTATATATATTATAAAGTAAACTCGAGTTTTCCCGTGCCACTACAGTCATTATAGGTAATTGAACAAAAGTGCTAGATAGAAATCCCGTATTGTTATGGTTTATGCCAATAATTGATGCATGTTTTCGGAAATTATCAGGGAGATTCATTCAAATTCATAATTTCCTACATTCGTTCCGGCATATCTGACTCTCTCAAACAGGTAATACATACAGAAAGTCGGAGAAAATTTTACTCATACGAAAAAATTTATTACCACCACCACTACCACCACCATCATCAAACACTGGGACTTTTTAATAGGATAAATTTTCCAGCTCCAACCGTCATTGTTTCATTTTTTTATATAATATAAATAAATATGTATATATTGCTATCATATTACTAGCTTTACTTATCGGGCGTTGCTCGGGACTAAAATATTCTGACTTTTATTTTTTCGCTTTTCAAAAATATGCTGTTTTCTTAACTAATTATATTTTAAATAATATTCTGAAAGTTAAATTTTATTTTTACACGATTGTTTGGTCATTAAATTGTTGATTGAATTATATTGTCCTAAAACTATAACTAATTTTGTAAAGATAATGTTGTTTAAAACTATATTTATAAAATTATTCGCTTTAACTAAATAGATTTCAAAACTTTCAATCATCTAATAAATGAAGATTTGCTCGAAATTTTAAAGCCAGTTTTAATGACTTAGTATTCGACAGTTTCAATACTTCTGTTATGATGTTCAACGAAAAATGCCGCGTTTACCGGCTTACTTACAGGCGACAAAGTCCGGCTTATACTAATTTCTGTCTTAGACATTACATTACAGCTTCCAAATTCCTGTCAAATTTCAAAGGTGCTTGAACCGATTAATTATTGTTCTTCAACTACTATAAAATATCAAAATTGCTAACTTTTACAAAGAAACAGAAATCCATTCTGGTGGAGTTAATTATGTAATCAAATTATGTTTTAAATAAGATTGAAATGTTTGTTTTATTAATTTACGTCATTTCTTTTTTTTATTTCAATAAATGATTGAATGATGAAAAAATAATGTGTAAGTCTCTTAGTGGTGAGAAACACACACATACACACGAGAAATTGTCATCGGACTCTAGTACAGCATTTCCGTGGTTTTTGCTCGTATTTTTGTAATATTTTGCTGAATGAGCTGCTGATTGAGTGTAAATCAATCTGTCCGAACAAACATGACGGCTTTTATTTTGCACCTCCGCAACCGAATCTATGCAACCCACTACTTTACCAAAATAACGACTCCTTCTTCTTCTTCTTCTTCTTCTTCTTCTTCTTCTTCTTCTTCTTCTTCTTCTTCTTCTTCTTTCCTCACACTTCTCCTACTTCCCTTCTTTTTCGTTCTTCTTTTATTTCTCTACATATTTTACTCTCCTCTTCTTTTTTACTTTTTCTCATTCTTTTCCTATTTTCCTTTTCTTTGTTTCCTTATTATCCTCTTCCCCTTTTTCTACGTACTTACTTCTACTTTTCTCTTCTTCTTCTTCTTCTTCTTCTTCTTCTTCTTCTTCTTCTTCTTTTCTTCTTCTATTGGCAAGTGATCGGTGACGCTGCCCGAATTCGGCGTCCGGAACTGATGTCAATATAATCGCGTAAACTTCCGGAACAAATATTCGAATAATCAGACAACCTTTCAGGGTGAGATTTGAATCAATGCCAACATCTCACCTTAGATTATTCGACCCGAAGAAAATGTTTTTTTGGCATCGTGTACCTCGGCTCCAGTATGAATAAGACTTCACTTTGACAGACCCTCTTAATTTTCGCAGATAAAATTGCATTGCAAAAATTCGGACATTTTAAAGAAAGAAAATGAACGAAAAGACATTTCTACATTTACGACTAAAATTCTTTGTTTATTATTTAAAACAGAAGTTTGAAACTACTTTTAAACCCTCATTTTTTTAATTAAGTTCCAACTTTAAATTAGAGAATATCCAATTCAAGTTAACAACTGTAGAACTTCAAATTAAAAAAGGTTCAATGTCAAATTAAAAAAAAATCAATTTCAAATCAAATAAAGAATTAATTTCAAGTTAAAAACGATCAAATTCAAATGAAAAATATTAGCTTCAAATTAAAAAAAATAAATTTTAATTAATAAAGATCAACTTCAAAGTAAAAAATATCTTCAAATTAATGAAAGATAAACTTTCAATTAAAAAAAAGTTCAACTTTAAACTAAAAAATCAATTTCAAATTATAAAAGATAAACTTCAAAATAAAAAAATCAAATTGAATTTAATGAAAGATCCATTTAAAATGAATAAAAGATCTACTTCAAATTAAAAAAACAATCCACTTCAAATTGATAAAGAACCACTTCAAATTGAAAAAGATCCACTTCAAATTGAAAAAATCAATTTCAAATTAAGAAGATCAACTTCAAATTAACAAAAGATCCACTTCCAATTAATAAAATGATCAATAAAAAGATTAACTTCAAATTAATAAAAGATCTACTTCAAATTAAAAAACAATCCACTTCAAATTGAAAAAGATCCACTTCAAATTGAAAAAATCAATTTCAAATTAAGAAGATCAACTTCAAATTAACAAAAGATCCGCTTCCAATTAATAAAATGATCAATAAAAAGATTAACTTCAAATTAATAAAAGATCTACTTCAAATTAAAAAACAATCCACTTCAAATTGAAAAAGATCCACTTCAAATTGAAAAAAATCAATTTCAAATTAAGAAGATCAACTTCAAATCAACAAAAGATCCACTTCCAATTAATAAAATGATCAATAAAAAAAATTAACTTCAAATTAATAAAAGATCTACTTCAAATTAAAAAACAATCCACTTCAAATTGAAAAAGATCCACTTCAAATTGAAAAAAATCAATTTCAAATTAAGAAGATCAACTTCAAATTAACAAAAGATCCCCTTCCAATTAATAAAATGATCAATAAAAAGATTAACTTCAAATTAATAAAAGATCTACTTCAAATTAAAAAACAATCCACTTCAAATTGAAAAAGATCCACTTCAAATTGAAAAAAATCAATTTCAAATTAAGAAGATCAACTTCAAATTAAGAAAAGATACACTTCCAATTAATAAAATGATCAATAAAAAAGATTAACTTCAAATTAATAAAAAATGTATTTAAAATTAAAAAAGGTTCAACTTCGAATTTAAATGATTCAATTTCAAATTAGAAAAAGATCAACTTCAAATTAATTGTTTTTGTAGGTAATACAATTGTTAATTAAACTGTTATTTATTGCACCGAGTTGTGAAGAAAGAAAATGCATAAAGAGAAAAATCAGACCTGTAAAGGATCCCCACCTGTGCTTACGAAAAGTGACCGTCTTTTATCTGACGCCGCTGTAACTAACTCAGTCAACACGAGAACAATTAATAGTTGAACAAATATTTGGTTAGGTTGCCCTTTATAGCCGTTCCCAGATTTCTATGTGAGCAGTTCTATGCTCGAAAGAACTGCTAATTTACGCATAACCGCGTCGGCCTTTTGGCTAAGATCAAAGTGTAGTATCTGTTCCGATAGATACTGCACTCCATAGACTGGTATTGTCTTGGCCTTCGGGGCTTGATTTACGCCGGTCTATGGGTCTGTCCCGTGCAGTTCTAGGAGGTGCACCCTCCCAGGCTTTGCCTCCCCTCTTTGGGGAGGAGTAAGTTTATAGCTTACTGCCTGAGGCGCCCCTACCGGGGAATGCCGACGGAGCTGCCCAGGCATTTTTAATGGCCAGAGCGCTCACCTTCTCGGGCGCTGGCTTTTCAAATCCCACTTTCCGACCTTGTGTCACATACTCCTATTGTGGGTAGGTGTTAAATAACGCCCTTTATAGCCGTTCCCAGATTTCTATGTGAGCAGTTCTATGCTCGAAAGAACTGCTAATTTACGCATAACCGCGTCGGCCTTTTGGCTAAGATCAAAGTGTAGTATCTGTTCCGATGGATACTGCACCCAATATACTGGTATTGTCTTGGCCTTCGGGGCTTGATTTACGCCGGTCTATGGGTCTGTCCTGTGCAGTTCTAGAAGGTCCACCCTCCCAAGCTTCGACTCCCATCTTTGGGGAGGAGTAAGTTTATTGCTTACTGCCTGAGGCGCTCCTACCGGGGAATGCTGATGGGGCTGCCCAGGTAATTTTTAAACCCCATTTTCCCGACCCGACCTTGGGTCACATCTTACTTGTGGGAGTAAGATAAAAACTGGCCTTGTGCCTAACTCCTGGAGAGGAGTAATCAATACTCATAACAGCGTCAAAGCATGTTGTTATTCGATCAGTAGTTCAGCGACGTTAGATGCGCTATGATCCGCTTCATGTAAAATAATGAACGCGCTTCAAGCCTATCGGACCGGAACACTTCGTAATCTCTTTATCGCCATGGAACTTGTAAGGAGATCTGTACATATAGATACTCTCTTAGGACACCACGCTCAGGAAAAGCCGAAGTATGAACACTGTGGAGTACTTTTACAGAGTTCCCTTCACCTAGATTGAATATTTAGCAGTATTTACAACCCGTATCGCCGAGCAGAGTAACTCAGTACATGGCCACTGAACCAGGTATTTCTCCGCCCACGCATGGTAAAAATTAAGTTTCTACCTTCGAATAATATTTTCAATAAATATGTGAAGATAACGTTCCCTCCCATGTGTATTGTAGAGAGTGCGTGATTATTCGATAAGTACTGTTATATTCCATGAAAAATGCCAGTATACTGAAAACATATGCCCTTAATAGGGTTAAGATGAAAATTCATATACACTAAATGTACAAAAGCAAGGAAATTCCCAAATTTTTACACTTTTATTGTCATTAAGGGTATGCGAGCACAACAGGGCTATGTATTTTACTGGTAGGAATTTTTCTTTAGCACACCTCACACACTTCATCCACTCATGCATAGAGATTTATACTGTAGTGATGTCATAATAAAATGGCTTGGTTGATATGTAGTCATACCCTTAATGACAATAAAAGTGTAAAGCATATGATTTCAGTATACTGGCATTTTTCATGGAATGTCACTACTTTTGTAAAGGCTATGCCTCAATACAATGCCTTCTCATAACTGATATATGTATGAATACTGGTCATTTTAAAGGATCTTTGGAATTTTCTAGAAAACTAAGGTATATGGTAAACTGAAATTAAAATGCCATCAACTAGACCCTAGAACCTCTATCTCTGCCAACAATCAGCTGAATCTATCGAATAGTTGATGAGATACAGGGTGGCACATACGTAGGTACACACATATAACATGATTACATGATTGAACTTTCTGGATCTCTGGGTTGCCTTGACTAATGATGCTGAAATTCTACACACTTATAGGACATATCAAATAAAAATTTTGTGCAAAGTTTTAACTAATTTGGTTTATTGGTTTTTGAGTTATGATTGATCAAAGAAATGAGATTTCCAGCATAGGCCATTCGTGTAGTCAATTAAGGGATAGAGCGCTCTCGCGCCTCCCTTGATTTTCATTACGTTGTAGTGTAAAGGGTTTTGAAATTGACCCAAGTACAAAATTAACGTGCATGTTCTGTCAGAATTAAATATTTTACAAAAAAAAAGAAAAGAAATTGTGAACAGAAATACCGTAAGCTGTTGACTCTCAAGCTGTTACATACTGTCTCTGACCCAAATGAAGGGTGGGTGTTTGTTGGGGAAGCTTAACATTTTGTTCGTTTAAATTCTTTCATAAACGACATGAGTATAAAATTAACATACGGACCGTAAGAAATACAGATTTCGTAGCTTAAAAATGAAGACAATTTGCAGTTAAAAATACTAGAATCATAAATACAAAAAACAAGCAAAACCATGAAATAGAAATTACAGTAAGCTTTTTCACATCCACGTTGCTACTTGCTGTTTCTAACCAAACATTTCATATTTTCGCAAACTAAAATGGTTACAGAATTAAAGATTTTGAAGCATTAAAAATAAAGACAATTCCCAGAAAAATACCGATAATAAATTTATTTCGACCCTGTCGGCCGTGTTTAAATGTGAAATTAAATAAAATTAAACATTAACGAGAAAAGTGCTGTGTACAGACGTTCATATATAAAGACTGTTACAGTGATTTTAATGCTTAGCTTCCATTCAGAATTAATACATTTGGGGAATATAAGTATAATCTGCGAGTACTTTTCAAGAGGTTTTTTAAAAATCTTTGTATTGAAGAGAACATAAAAGTTTACAAAATTTTGCAACACATTCTCGAAAGTGCTTCCAATTGGCACTCAGCATCAGATCAATACGTTGCGAAAACGAAATCACATCGTTGTTCAGTTTCTCATGTGTAAAACTTATGCAATTTCATTCAGTGCGAATTTGAAGTTCTTAAATGCTTCTCGGTTGCTGGTAGTGAAGCCATTTGTCGTTCAATGTTCCCCTAAAATGAGTAACCTACCGGTTTGAGGTCGGGAGTGGGAGCGAGGCAGCTAACTTCTCTTGCACCCTGTCGAGATCACCTTTTCTTTCCCGAATGAGTCTTCCAGAGACTGACGCACCAGATTTTCGTAATGTGGTTGTGCTCCGTCTTGCATAAAGATAGTTGGATGCTTCTTTCGTAGGAGGGCATGAAATTAGTGCAAAACTGTTTTGTTCGGGGAATTAATTTTACCCGCTATAGGACGCGTATTCATCTAGTAATATATATATATATATATATATATATATATATATATATATATATATATATATATATATATATATATATATATATATATATATCATACATGTGTCGTTGAAGACCACGGAGTTTTCTTTCTTTGCGATCTTTCTGGTTAACTTCTCGACTCGGCGAGCGATTCGTCGGGTTTCCGGTGTCAATTGGTGGATTATGGCGCCTAATGTTGTTTCTTGGGCCATTTCTCTAGCGCTTTCGGTCTTCGCGACCGTCTTCAGGAGGATCTGCGTTATTGTTAGCGAAGACCGAAAGCGCTAGAGAAATGGCCCAAGAAACAACATTAGGCGCCATACTCCACCAATTGACACCGGAAACCCGACGAATCGCTCGCCGAGTCGAGAAGTTAACCAGAAAGATCGCAAAGAAAGAAAACTCCGTGGTCTTCAACGACACATGTATGATAAACGTCTTGCTGCCGATATATATATATATATATATATATATATATATATATATATATATATATATAGATATATATGTATATATATATATATATATATATATATATATATATATAGATATATATGTATATATATATATATATATAGATATATATGTATATATATATATATATATATATATATATATGTATATATATATATATATATATATATATATATATATATATATATATATATATATATATATATGACTATTTCATGTATCCACATAAAATGTTATAAAGAGATATCATTTTTTATGTATCAATCTTCAGTATTTACTTCAACAGTGCTCGATACATAAGTAGAGCTAGGTAGTAAGTTATGAAATATATATTTATGGCATATTTGCATATGTTTATATATTTGTAAGCATAGGTATTGTTTACCAAACCACAATATTTGCCAAAGAAAGACCAAATAACAAGAAATACTACGGTGGTATGACTTCCCTAAATTTTAAAACCAGATATTATTACCACAAAAACACATTTAAAAACAGAGAACGTCGAATTAAAACAGCACTAGCAAACCATTACTGGGAACTAAAAAATGGACGCTCACCAATAATTGAATGGAAAATAATACGACAGGCCAGTATATGTAGAAATTTAGACAACCCGTGCAGATTATGTCTGAATGAGAAATTTAGAATCCTAACTTTTAAAGACCCCCAAAATCTTTTAAACTGTAGAAGTGAGATAACAAACAGCTGCTTGCACAGAATATAAAATTAACCTTAGGCTAACAATACATAAATAAATAAATAAATAAACAAACAAATATAAAAAACTAAACTAAACTAAAACTTAAAAACTTAAAAACTAAAACCTAAAATACAAATACAAGACACCACGTGTTAAAATAAGGTCACCCATTATATTGACACAACAAAGAAACAGGGATAGTCTACTCTATAGAAAACTAAATAGAATAGGAAATACGAAGTAAAATCAACCGAACCTTGACTTATGAGAAGCCCAACGATTGGCTAAGACAACAACAAAGAAACCGAGATTAATCATCATATAGAAAACAGAACAATAAAATAGGAAATAGGAAGTAAAATCAACCAAACTTTTGTTCGTGAGAAGCCCAACGATTGGCCAAGAGAACAACAAAAAATCTGATTGGTTTTCTAGGTAGTCGTGTAGATAAAAACATCTGGCAAAACCAACTCCATGCATTTTAGCCTGACGATTCCCACCGGGATAAAACGCAGGAGCCTCTGCGTACCTTAATTGTCATAAATATATTTTCATAACTTACTATATATATACACGAGGCCTGTCTAAAACGTATGCGGCCTCAGGCCAGAAAAATATTTCAAATACGTACGGGGGTTGACACCCTGATCCCCTTCAAAGTAGGCCCTTTCTGTTTGCACACACTTAGCCTACCGACCCATCTCATTCCAGAAACATCTCTGGAAGTATTCTTTTGGAATGGTGTTCATCTCCGTCGTCGTGTTTACCATTATCTCTTTTTTCACACCCTCTCAACAAATGCTGCGCTCCGAGCAGTTTGGGGCCTGCCAGAACGCTGGTCACTCTCCGCTGATGTCATACGTCATATTCAGTAGTGATGTAATGTCCGGTCGGAAGAACGAGCGGAAACGCACATGGACACACACAGATCTTGTATTTGCAGTTATTCATAATACATACACACAGTTGTTACTTTTCTAATGTATAGAGAAATAATTCTAAAAATAATAAAGATGGCGATAAAGATGGATGTCAAATAAAGCTGCATATATTGTTTAAATTCGATCAAAGCGGATCTTTGTCTACGGCTTCAGGTTTCTTTCAACGTTTTTGGACGTGTCGATTATCTCCGGGTCGAGGAAGCTTTGTAGACAAATCCATAAATAAAACATCCTATTCTTCGTAATATTTTCTCTCTCTACCAAACGCCTTTTGTTTTATTCTTTTATCTCTTTTGTACTTGTCTATTAATCTAACTTTTTAACAAGATCAGTCACTTTGGGTCGGCTTCAGATTTCCCCAAAGCGATTCGCAATAATATCGCCTTTTTCTTTCAAAGGCGGATTCGTTTTCTTCAAGGTACTCTTTGTTTCCCGCCCTTCTGATTTTTTATTTATTTATTGAAAGCCTGCTCGCATCTCTGTGAGAAGCTTTCTCTGGCTGTTGGTCTGTCACACTTTTGTTTGAAATAGCATTTTCACCGCTAAACGCCCATCCTTCTTTGTTGAACGCGCAGATTAAATTATATTTTAGTTGCGTCCATATATCTATACAAGAGGCCATGTTCCACGGTCAGTCTTTCACGCTTAAATTTTAAATAGCATTTCATCTGGTCTGTCACGCTTAAATTTTAAATAGCATTTCATCTGGTCTGTCACGCTTAAATTTTAAATAGCATTTCATCTGGTCTGTCACGCTTAAATTTTAAATAGCATTTCATCTGGTCTGTCACGCTTAAATTTTAAATAGCATTTCATCTAATCTGTCACGCTTAAATTTTAAATAGCATTTCATCTGGTCTGTCACGCTTAAATTTTAAATAGCATTTCATCTAATCTGTCACGCTTAAATTTTAAATAGCATTTCATCTGGTCTGTCACGTTTCAATTTTAAATAGCATTTAATCTGGTCTGTCACGCTTAAATTTTAAATAGCATTTCATCTGGTCTGTCACGCTTAAATTTTAAATAGCATTTCATCTGGTCTGTCACGCTTAAATTTTAAATAGCATTTCATCTGGTCTGTCACGCTTAAATTTTAAATAGCATTTCATCTGGTGTGTCACGCTTAAATTTTAAATAGCATTTCATCTGGTCTGTCACGCTTAAATTTTAAATAGCATTTCTTTTGATCTGTCACGCTTAAATTTTAAATAGCATTTCCCATTATATGTCAAGCTTAAATTTGAAATAGTATTTCCATTGATCTGTCACGGTGATTTTTAAAATCGCGTTTTCAAATACGTCCACACATATAAGATGCTGTCTACAAGAGGCCATGTTACACGGTCAGTCTTTCACGCTTACATTTGAAATAGCATTTTCTCTGGTCTGACACGCTTAAATTTGAAATAGCATTCCCATTGGTCTGTCACGCTTAAATTTAAATAGCATTTCCTCTGATCTGTCACGCTTAAATTTTAAATAGCATTTCCATTGGTCTGTCACGCTTGAATTTAAATAGCATTTCCTCTGGTCTGACACGCTTAAATTTGAAATAGCATTCCCATTGGTCTGTTACTCTTAAATTTAAATCGCATTTCCTCTGGTCTGACACGGGTGAATTTGAAATAGCATTCCATTGGTCTGTTACGCTTAAATTTAAATAGCATTTCCTCTGATCTGTCACGCTTAAATTTTAAATAGCATTTCCATTGGTCTGTCACGCTTGAATTTAAATAGCATTTCCTCTGATCTGTCACGCTTAAATTTGAAATAGCATTCCCATTGGTCTGTTACTCTTAAATTTAAATAGCATTTTCTTTGATCTGTCACGTTTAAATTTTAAATATCATTTCCCCTTGTCTGTCAAGCTTAAATTTCAAATAATCCTCCCTTTGGTCTGCCACCGTTCTTTAAAATTATATTTTCTTTGGCCTGTTACACTACAGATTGCAATAATATTTCTTGCGTCAGCCACAGTTTACTTTGAAATAATATTTTCTTTAGTCTCTCACACTTGAGTTTGAAATAATGTATTTGGGGTTTATTTTACAATTAAATTTGAAATATCTAATTTCGTCTGACGGTTAACTTTGAAATAATAGTTTGTTTGGTCAGTCACACCTAAGTTTGAAATAATATTGTCTTTGGTTAGTAACACTTAAGTTGAAAATAATATTTTATTTCGTCTGTCACGGTTAACTTTGAAATAATAATGTGATACTTAGAAAGCAATACAATGCACAGGTGTGATAATAATAATTTCTTTGATACGTCACAATTTATTTTGAAATAATATTTGTATATGTGTACGCATCTTTCTAAGGAGCTAAGTGTCTGTCATTCGATCTGCTGGTCTGTCACGCTTAAGTTTGAAATATCACTTTCATCACTAAACGCGCAGATTGAATGGACGTATCT
>OY744541.1:46687491-46767491 GCA_963556195.1 Sepiola atlantica | reverse complement strand
AAGCTTTTATGCATATATCTGGAAGACCAGGAAGATTCATCGGATGTTGTGCTGGCTTCGCAGGCCGAGAGCACTCTTGAAGCGTTCATTCGAATAATGTCAATGTAGAGGCACTCGAAGAACTTAGTCAACTTACAATGTTCCTCGTTGTAGCGCGCCATTAATAGACTTGTGGTTGAGGAAGTTCTATGTGGCTGGCGGAACCAATCGCCCCACTTGTCTCCACGGTAGTCAGTTGGAGTACGAATCTATCGCGAGGACAGACATATTTAGATCGCTTAAGGCCCTTCGCTGACGCAGCTACATGTCCAGGGCTTGTCGACGATTCCGTTATTGACGATGTCGACACAAATCGAATTCCATGTTAGTGACTTGCCGTTTGAGAGGGGAATAACCGCAAGCCGTCGGGTCGTTTGCCATCCTTTGTGTCGAAATCAACCGGTTAAAGGATCAACGGGAATTAAACGAGGTCTAGTCCGTAAGACAGCATGGTTGAGAGCGCTATGTTTAGAGAATCTGCCGACGCCATCTTACATGATAGTAAATAGAGTCTAGATACGTCAACCATCTGCCCACAATTTTACATGTGAACGATGCACACTCTCGAACCTGTACGCAGGGTGGCGGCGAATCAGACACAATCATCAATATCGACTAGGTTCCCGACGGCCGATGACGACAGGGCTGTTAGCAACACACCGCTGTGTGGCGAGCTTGCAGCTTGAAGGCTAGTAACATTGTATTCGTCGCTTAGCAGACCTAGTATAGCATTCAATACAATATGGGAACCTATAATTATAAATAATAGATAAGTAGTGATCTATAGTGATAAGTAGTTAGATCAAAAACATTAATAGGTTTAAGGCTCCCAAAATCCATACTAGAATTGCCCGCCAGGACCCGTGGCGCAGTGGATATAGTACTAAGTATAATTCAGTTCTAAGTAATAGTTATCTGAAGGTTGAAGGTTCAATTGCGGATGGAACGAAGGCAGTTTACCCCCGTGGGTTTAATAAAGGTTTATGTTCGAAATTCCGTCCAGATTCCTGAGTTCGACAGAAAGATTCCCGAGTTCAACAAAATACACCTGAAGAAGGTCGGAGGTTACGTCGGCCGAAACGTTGTGATAAAAACACCCAATATGAGAACAGTAGTCAGAATATACCAAATTCTGCAAATTATCAACTCTCATCTAAAAAATTCCAAAACAACATATTGGAGATGTTATTTTAAAACATCGTTAGTCTCAAGCGTTTCGTTGGAAGATATCGCTGTTTTGTAAGTCAGTCAATTCCCTGCAATCGCTAATGTAGTTTGCTCATAAGAATTTACGCCGGTCTTCAAATAAAACTATAATATTAATATACTTGTAAGGATCATCATTTTTTTTTTACCATGAAAAACTGTTTTAGGGATTTAAAAACAAAACGAAAACATTTGTTTGTTGATCAGACACGACCGTTCTCAAAACTAAACGTCAACGGTTCGAATACCAGATTTAGCTTTTACCTAAAATATTTTGCACTTAAAAATATGTCACTAACATTTGCGGTTTGTTTTCACTCTATTCTATGAGAAAATGTATTAATTATTTCAAAAACTATTTTATTCCATAGCGTTAAGATGAAGCCATTTATATTATTTATGTTATTCTTCAACCTCTCTTTGTTATTTTCATTATTTTTATTAATCGTTTTATTTATTTTGTATTAAAAAATATTATATGTTGAATATGGGTATTTTTTAGGAAACCTATACATTTTATACTAGATTTCTTATATAATTTTGAAGTTGCTTTATTAGTGTACTTTGATTAATTTCATACCGCTTAACATCTTTAGAATGACGCGTTATTGCCTTATTAAACTGTCTAAATATCCCCCCCCTCTGTTATTATTATTACTACTACTAAAGCAACAACTGTCGGTAACAAATTTTCGGGTAACGTGAGCTATTCTCAGAAATTTGGACTTAATGCTCCCGTAAAATATACATTGAGCAAGTACTATACGGCATATGAAGGGTATGGAAAGAGAAGGAATTCCTTTTGTCAAACATTTTACAGATAAATATTCCATCTTCAATCTTTATATCCAAATCAAGAAATGTACCATTAGTTCCAATGAGTTCACATTTTAATTTTAATCCATTTAGATATTCCTCGTTTTATGTCTGAAGAATTTGACTCTCTATAAAGAGTACAACCAAAACATGTATGCACGTATGTAACCAATAATGTTTGTACAAATAAAACTGTCTCATATATATATATATATATATATATATATATATATATATATATATATATAGTGAATGCTTTTATTCAAACATTTACAAGGTCTGCTACACTGGCATGTCGATGTTATCGATCTACAACTCTCAAGAGCTGAGGTCTCATCAGGCAGAGCATTTTTTATGATCCAACCTGGTCGTTGAATTCCAGGAAGAATGAAGTCAAGCAAAGAAAAAAAATAATAGTCATGTGACCGGCAAATATATTTAAAAAAATCGGTCACATGACTTTTATTTTTTTCTCCTCTTCTTCTTTGCTTGACTTCATCCTTCTTGGAATTCAAAGACCAGGTTCGATCATAAAAAAAATTCGCTGCCTGATGAGACCTCAGCTCTTGAGAGCTGTAGATCGATAACATCGACATGCCAGTGTAGCAGACCTTGTACATGTTTGAATAAAAGCATTCACAATACAGCTCTATATTTTTTATTGAGCACTCTTTTATAAGCCCGGTTTGATTCCCTTTGGATTTGTACCCTGTGGATTTTTACCCTACCTGGATTACTATATATATATATATATATATATATATATATATATATATATATATATATATATATATATACATATATATATATATATATATATATATATACATATATATATATATATATATATATATATATATACATATATATATATACATATATATATATATATATATATATATATATATATATATATATATACATATATATATATATATATATATATATATATGTATATATATATGTATATATATATATATATATGTATATATATATATATGTATATATGTATATATATATGTATATATATATATGTATATATATATATGTATATATATATGTATATATATATATATGTATATATATATGTATATATATATATATGTGTATATATATATGTATATGTATATATATATATGTATATATCTATATATGTATATATATATGTATATATATATATGTATATATGTATATATATATGTATATATATATACATATATATATGTATATATATATATGTATATATATATATGTATATATATATGTATATGTATATATATATATGTATATGTATATATATATATATGTATATATATATATATATATATATATATATATATGTATATATATATATATATATATATATATGTATATGTATATATATATATATATATGTATATATATATATATATGTATATGTATATATATATATATATGTATATGTATATATATATATGTATATATATATGTATATATATATATGTATATGTATATATATATATATATGTATATATATATATATGTATATATATATATATATATATATATATATATATATATATATATATATATAAGTAAATACTCTTTCCCTACCAACTTTTACTACAGTAAGAAAATAACCACATATATCATACACTACAAAAATGCCATACTCTTATTCACTCGAGCGTGTTTGCAGAATCTTTCGCATAATTTCTTTTACATAAAATAATTATTATATTTATTCCTAGATCACTCACTCTCTCAAATACTACATCCACATAGACAGTGGTAACTATAATTACTCACTGCAAATTATCTACTCTACCCGCCACTCAAAACATCACCGACTTTTATTCCATTCGAGACTTTTAAACAGAAACACCGTAAATTACAAATTACGGGAATATCATTCCGCTATTCAGAAAACATAACATCTACATGGAATAACGGATTACGTTAAAACAAACACATCCCGCGCTGCATTACAAAATCAAAAATATACATTTTCACACTTTGTAAGTACACTTCTTAACTTGATAACATTAAAAATAAACATAACATAACAAGAATCATAGTAATATTTTTATTTAAACCAACTAATACGTTTCATTCGTCAACATTAAAAATAGATTTCTTTAAATAACATTTCTTTCAAGATTTAAAAGAAAAATTTAACTATAAAACAAAAAAAACATAAGAAACACACCACAAAATCTGCCTTTGTTCTTTTTACATCCCATTCCCCCCCCCCTCAAAAAAAATACACGATTTCTACTTTTTATTTCTAGGCAAGTACGAAATAAATTTGCTTATTCAACATTATTAAGAGAACTCAGGGGTTATTTGGCTCACGGGGTAAACTTACACTTCCAAATTCATGAACATTACATATAAACATAATGTAATAAGAATGATAGTAATATTATTATTAAAATAAATACATGTTCCATTCTTCAACTTAAAAAATTCCTAAAATAACATTTTTTAAGTTAACTCAAAGTTTTATTTTTTAATCTTTTTACACAAGAAAACCTGTTTTTATTTTTATATATATATCAAACTTAGCATTGTCTCCTTTTTGCCAATATGAAATAATAATTTGCTTACTAAATATTATTAAGAAACTCAAGGGTTGTTTGAGTCACGAGGTTAATTTAGATCACCAACTCATTTTCACAGCATCGTGCCGCCTTTATGGATGACATTGAAACGTCAAGTTGTGTTTTTCGTTATTGATGGTTTTAATAAAGGTTTGCGTATAAAAAGATATATTGCATATTTCGATGAGTCTTAATTTAACTGACCCAAACTACCCCCGTTAATGTTTTAGATATCGGATAAACACACAACCAAACCGGTTTTTGTTTTTTTGATATCACAAATTTGACATTACCCCCATTCCGCCAAAACAAATCATGTTCACAGCATAGTGCCAACATTATGAATGGCATCAAAAAGAGCACCAATTAGACTTAATTTTCATTGCCGAGTCAAGTTATGAATATCTTTATTGATGTTCAACTGGTTTTAATAAGTTTTGAGTATACAAAGAGTTCTTGTTTATTATGATTATTCATACTTCAACTGACCCAAATTACCCCCGTCAATGTTTTACAAGCGCTTATAAATTAGTTGGTGTTCACAGCCCCAAACAACTGAAAATAAGATGATACATTACACTAATACTGTCATATTACATTATTAGTATCCCATTTTTAAAAATTAAGATTAACTTAGCGGAGCCAAAATGGAAAACAATGAAGTCATTTGGAGAATAATTACCGTGCACATACACGTACATCATCACCCAGTTATTCACCTGTCAGTCCATCTAGAAAAATAGACAGCGGATATACTTTACTGAAAGTGTCATGATACTATGCTTATTCTTTTCTCTCCTCTCTCTCTAGTGAAGAATGAATCCTTCTAGACTGCGGCAATTTATTTTCTACGTGATGGATTTTTAACACATTGACTACTACCATTGTATAACTCTCCCATCGTGGAGAGGGACAACTAAATATCACTAACATAGTAAATGTTAAAAGTGCAGATACCAATCTGCACTTTTAACATTTACTATGTAAATAAATGGTCGATTTTTAATGTTGGTAAATTCAATTTTCCACCAAAATCGGCACTTCGGATTGGGATAAAAATTGCCTCAGTCAAGAAGGATTTTTCCTTCACTGACTTCACGCATATTCTTGAATCCCATTTACTCTTTTGGGGGAGGGTCAGTAGTTTTTATTTTTACGAATAACCCGTTACTTACAATCGTAAGAGGGGCAACCGAAAGATATACAAATCTATTTCTAGGATTCTTTTAAACTTGATTTTTACGAATTTATATTCTAATACTTCTATATTTTAAATTTAATTTATATCTCTCCCGGTCAACGCCGGGGAACGGGTTCTGCTAGTATATATATATATATATATATATATATATATATATATATATATATATATATATACATATATATATATATATATATATGTATTGGTTTCTGTAAATGTAAATCCGTAGAAACTCAAGTGTTTATAAAAAGTGCTCAATACCAAGTAGAGCTGTTTATAAGTATACATTTTTATTTATACAAACATTATTGGTTACATATGTGCATACATGTTTCGGTTGCACTTTCCCAAGAAAGTCAACCTCATCAGACCGAGAATCTTTCAGGAATAGCCTGAAAGATTCTCGGTCTGATGAGGTTGACTTTCTTGGGAAAGTGCAACCGAAACATGTATGCACATATGTAACCAATAATGTTTGTATAAATAAAAATTTATACTTATATATATATATATATATATATATATATATATATATGAGAGAGAGGGGGGGAGAGAAAAAGAGAGAGATTATTACAAGGCAATAGCGAGCATAGAGTAAGATCGATGGAAGGGGCCCCAGTCAATAGTTAACGTCTCTCCAGCCTGGATTTAGAGTTTGCTGCCTGTTAGTGCAGGTAATTCCCATCTTCCTCATCCATCAAATAAATGTGTTCTTACCGAAGCGCACACGAAAAACAAATTTTTTGCCGAAGACAAGAATTCATATAAGCAGAAAAAGATTAGTTTGTGTTCGTGTGTTGTTAGAAAAATATTCTCAATGGAAGTTTTGTGACTTCTGTCAAATATAACTCTGCTTTTTATCTGATTTTGTACAAAAGAAACAAGAAAATGGCGCCACTGGCCATAAGTGCTTCCGTTCTACCATAGTATATATATATATATATATATATATATATATATATATATATATATATATATATTAGGCAATTTCTAAGGGAAGAAATGTTTTATCTTTCATTATTAAAACATACGAGAGAAAAAAAGTGCCAGTCGACCGGTTTCGCCCACACTTAACGAGAACTCTATCGATTTGATTAAAAACTCGTTGTGCGCAACGAACTTCAGCATTAACTTATTTACCATCTTGAGTTGTGCTTACTCAATTTTCCACTTTAAAATCTTAGAGACTATTTACGTACGTCTGAAACGGCCCTCCCTCTGTAAACAGAGGAAGTGTCTATTGGGTTGGAGTGTGATTAATCTCTAAGACAATCCTCCATTTTAAATAACATAACACTCTCATTGTTTTAAATATATACCTTCCCCCATTTTTTTACATTCTCTCCTTTTAAAATCACACGATACAGTTCTCGTAAAGTGTGGGCGAAACCAATCGACTGGCACCTTGTATCTTTTAATCATGACATATAAAACATGTATTCCCTTCGTAATTGCCTTAATAAAATTCTGTCCCCAAAAGAAATTAATGATATATATATATATATATATATATATATATATATATATATATATATATTGGGATTCAAGTTTAAGTCAGCCTCGTCTCGGAAATTTAGCTCAGGTCTGGCCGATTTGATACATAAATAAATAAAAATCGTATTTGAAATTAAACGAATAGTAATATTTTAGGTGACTTGAATTGTTATTTTTATGAGCTGATCACGTGTTCAGTTTCGGAAAGTAATTTTATCTCATTACACTAAATGCGTTGGTCCGAAAGAGTCTGACTATCCATAGCTCTGACCAAAACATATCTGCACATGTGTAGCTAAATAAGGTTAGTATAAATACAGAATGTTATACCTAATATATATATATATATATATATATATATATATATATATATATATATATATATATATATATATATATATATATATATATATTCGGAAGCAGTTAGAAAGTAGATTGATGTAAAACTCCATTGAGGTCAATATATATATATATATATATATATATATATATATATATATATATATATATATATATATATACACGCACACACACACACACATATATATATATATATATATATATATATATATATATATATATATATATATATATATATATATATATATATATATTCGGAAGCAGTTAGAAAGTAGATTGATGTAAAACTCCATTGAGGTCAAATCGACAAGTTATCCAGCCATAGACGTACTTTTGTTCCAAACACTTTCCGGATAATGGAAGAGATCGATGGCTATTTCGTCGCTTCGTATTTCTTCCGGCGGCTCACCCTTTACATTTTGAAATCTGAGCTGAGTAATAGCTTCCGGCTATTGCATTGGACGCCGTGGATTATCGATGTCCAACACGAGTCCTCCAGGTTGAGCTCCCGGAACAGTATTTACTGAACTGGAACCGTATGAAATATGCGGCGATCAATTGCCAGAGGACGGAAATATGACAGCTATGAGCTCTTTTCAATGCTTCCCAAATAAAACAGAGCTCCCTCTTTCTTTCACACACACAAACACACACCCACACACGCTCACACCCTAAATATACACGCTCGTGCACCCACACATATATCAAATAAGGATTTTCATTTTTTCAAAATATATTCAAAATTGTGTGCACTCTTTATTTGGAATATGATTTGAAATTAATTTACATCTTTAAAAATAGACATATATATATATATATATATATATATATATATATATATATATATATATCGAGGCAGCATTTTTCCTTAAGACACGTATTATTAAAAATAACCGACACTTTTTGTCTGGTTATTTTAGTATTGATCCCTTCAATTTTCCGGATTAAAATCTTAATCTCGGAAGAAAATTGGCTGATGAAACTGCCGTAATGTACATGTTGGTCCAGAGTACTTTCTGACCCGTCTGGGTCCATCATCAGTGGAATAATGACAAACAGGTAAAGACCTGGAGTGAGATTTATAATTAATTATGTCGGGAAAATTAAAATATGAAACTATATTTATTAGGTATTATAAGCATTTAAGTATATTAGTACTAGTGTTAAAATTAATCTTGTTAATAGCAGTTTTTTTTTGTTTTAATGAGTAAAGCTTCTAAATCATCCGAGATTAAGATTTTAATCCGGAAAATTGAAGGGATCAATACTAAAATAACCATATATATATATATATATATTATTAAAAATTAAATTAAAATAACCGACAATTTTTGTCTGGTTATTTTAGTATTGATCCCTTCAAGTTTATCGGCTATTCAAATATTGGGCGAGCGGTTAACGACGTTGGATGCAAGTTGAAAAATACTTGTAATCCAGGGTTTCGAATCGTACGACCGGTAGTGAATAGTCATATCTTTATGCTGATGAGTCCTGATTGAAAAGGGACGAAACGTATACGTACATAGATAATAAACAACAACAAATATTTTATATATATATATATATATATATATATATATATATATATATATATATATCTACATAAATAAATGCGAAAGTTTGGCCCATTTCTCACACGAACGGTAAAGGCAAAACGGTCTATTCCCAATTAATTTAACTTATTTAAGAGATGCACCATCGTGTCGGTCGCTCTTTCTTTAAAGCGACCGACTCGATTTTTTTAAATTGCCAGTGAAATGGCAAATCTTTTTCTTCTTTCATTCTTTCTTTCAGTCACGTTTAAATATGTCTCGAAATGACCAAAATGTTAACGTTTCGTCTTTGAAAAGTTTATTATTTTAAACTAGCAGGGTTACCTGGTATTGCCCGGGGGAATAGTAATTTATTTTTATCAATGAGAATCGATTTCTTACTGTTGTCACGCGCGGGGTAAATCTCACTGTAAACCGAAACAACTAATCGAGGTTAAACTTACAAAAAAGGAAACAAAAAAAAAACAAAAACAAATTTCAATGAAGAAATATCCGAGTAAAGTTTTAAAAAAACGCGAGATAAGTTTTACTTAAGAAAATAAACTAATCTCATATCTCATCTCTTTTGGCTAAGATCAAAGTGTAGTATCTGTTCCGATGGATACTGCACGCCTGTCCTGTGCAGTTCTAGGAGGTCCACCCTCCCAGGCTTCGCCTCCCCTCTTTGGGGAGGAGTAAGTTTATTGCTTACTGTCTGAGGCGCCCCTACCGGGGAATGCCGACGGGGCTGCCCAGGCAATTTTTAAATGGCCAGAGTGCTCACCTCTCGAGCGCTGGCTTTTAACCCCACTTGCTCGACCCGATCTTGGGTCACATCTTACTTGTGGGAGTAAGATAAAACTGGCCTTGTGCCTAACTCCGCGAGGAGTAAATAAATATCTCATCTCTAATTTTCCTTCTCTCTCTCTTTCTCTCCCGTTTTCTCTCTCTCTCTCTCTCCCTCTCTCTCTCCTGTTAACGACGCCGTATTATTGCTATTGTTTTTTTATTGTTTGAAGCAATAGTTTCATCGATAGTAAAAGAATAAATAAATACTACACTTGAAATTATTTATCTGCACAAAATATAAAATTTAAATAACCAACAAAGTAGGCTCAAGGCCATCAAAAGTATGGGGGAAATGGAGGTCGTTGGTCATCCTTGGTCAAAAGTTATAAAAATATATATCTTACTCTTAACTAGAATTATCTTAGTCACTACAATACCACATTTACTCCTACTTGAAATATCTCCAAATTGTTGAAATTTTTTTTTCATAAATACATTTATTTACAGAAATTCATTGGATTAAAATGGGAAGTGGAATCTTAGAGAAAAGGGCAAAGAAACTCTAAAAAATTGTTTGTATGACTAGGCATTTATAAATGAATGCCCCCCCCCCCCGCAAAAAACTGATTTAATCTATTACTATATTATCTTTCAATAGGGATACGTTAGTGTAGTATCAGTTCTGTTGTCATAAAACCGTCCTCCCAGGAATTACCTCCTCATTTTTTAAGAGGATGGAGGTAATCCTCCCAGGTCTTACATCCGACTGTGAGGGAGGCTTAATGTAGTATCTGTTCTTTTGTCATGATACAATCTACCCAGGGACTAGCTTATTTTTTTAGGGGGGGTATAGGTGGTAGTGTAGTATCTTTTCTGTTACTATGATACTATACTCACAGGCATTACCTTCTGCTTTTATGGTGATATTTTCCCAGGTATTACCTCCTCAATTTTGAAGGAGTATTATAGTATTTGTTCTGTTGTCATGATACCATCCTACTAGACAATACCTCCTCTTTTGAGGATTAGTGTAGTATATGTTCGTTATTACCTCCTCCATTGGGGGTTAGTGCATGTAGTTCCTTCATCATGATATTATCCCAGCCGAGCAAAATGCGACCGGAGGGAGCATATATTTGCTAGTATATATATATATATATATATATATATATATATATATATATATATATATATATATTGTAGAATAAAGACAATGTAGTCCTGGGTTCGAATCTGATCAAACCCACGCTGAAGATCGGTAAACCGTGAAACACATCTGTACGTGGATTTCTTTGATAAATAAATAAATAGTTTCAATGCATATAATATAATATAGGAAAAAGAGAGGACCCCACCACTGCCACCACTTTAGAAGTTAATTAAAAAAATATGATAGTGTTTATAATATCTGTTGTTCTTCGCCAAAAAACAACAAATTTCAACAATTCAAAGCAATAACAAATCGTATATGTTTTCAGGCAAGTCATTATGGTCCACGGAGATAAACATTCTAGACTACAGACAATGTGGGCGTTGGTTCGAATCTTGTCAAATCCACGCTGAAGATCGGTAAACAGTGAAACACATATGTCTGATGATTTATTATATATATATATATATATATATATATATATATATATATATATATATATATATATATATTTATATATATAGGCAGCATCTTCTCTTGCAGGCAATACTTGTTAAATATAACAGACAACTTATGTCTAGATATCTTTCAATACTACAAATCAAAATCTTAGTTTCGGGGTGTCGGTGCGTGATTGGCCGATGAATCTGCCATAGTTTTGATTTGTGACCCAAGTACTTTCAAACCCATCCGGGTCCATCAGTTGCTAGAAAGCAACCATCATCGGTTTGAAGTAAGAACTTTAAGTAAAGTTCTTACTTCAAACCGATGATCGTTGCTTTCTAGCAACTGAAATATCTTAGTAGAGCTTTTATATGTGTTTGAGTTTATCCTTTTATATGTTTGTTGATTCGCTTATCCCCAAATCCATTTTTATTTTGCATTTTGTCTTAAACATTGTTTCTATTATTCCTTATATATATATATATATATATATATATATATATATATATATATATATATATATATATATATATATATATATTTATCTATCTATCTATCTCTCTCTCTCTCTCTCTATATATATATATATATATTCATATATATCCACATATAGATATATGTATATATATATATATATATATATATATATATATATATATATATCCACACACATATATATATATATATATATATATATATATATATATCCACACAGATATATGTATATATATATATATATATATACACACACACATATATATAAATATATATCAATATATATATACATATATGCATGCAAACTACATCAATTTTATATCACTATTTGACTGTTGCAGTTAAGAAATCAATAGAAATCAATAGAAATCAACTCATATGCAAAGTTTTATATCAAAATCTTTTAATTTTTGAAATAATGTTCATTTATACAAGCATGAATAAAGAACAATACACGGATTTCCTATGCGTCTGATGACGGAAATTTAACTCCCCAAAAAAGACGAAGATTCATCGAAGCAAAATGGAATGTGTTTCTCACCCTGTGACTCATATGCAGCGCTCTGTTATCACAGATAAGACGTCGGAAAACCAAAGCCAGGACGCAACCCACAGTGCTGAGGATATCCATGCAGTTGCGTCAGTCAGTGAGTTGAAACTTCCCAGATGCTTGACCATAAAATAACAATTAGGTAGAAAGAAATATGATCAACGGTTGGAAAAATGTGGCCATTTTGTATACCGGATTTGTATGGCATTGTATGGTGAATAAAAGGAAATCTACTAAACCACCAGTCAAAAAACAAAACAAAAAACAGACGACAGATGAGGATGGAAAACTTAAGAAATAAGAAGAACTATTCGAAAAGACAGTTTCGCGTCTCAACTCCCGATCAGAGGGAGGGTTTACTAAAGATATGGAAAGATCTCAAAGTCAAGCACAACGCTCTCAGCAGGGCGGAACGCGTCAGGAAAAAGCGACTGAGACGGGGGAGAAAGCGTGAACGGTTCTGTTTAAGAACCATATAAATATGCAAGGAGTCTTTTCGACTAACCCAAATCAGGAATGCTAAAAACGAAACAAGACGTTTTAGAAACGCACTGAAGACATACATACTCTGACCACAAACGGCACATCCCACTAGAGAAAAATAGCAATCTGATATGGCCAGATATTTCTAATACGAAGTTCAACATGAACATAATAACGCACAAAGAGGTAAGACGTGTTGTTAACAAAGCCAGAAATACATCTGCACCGGGCACGAACGGAAAACCTTTCTTACTCTACAAAAGATGCCCTAAAGTGCTTAAATGTCTACATACGGATTTGAATTTGGAATGGAAAAACCTTCATGTCAGTAACCAGTGGATGAAAGCAGACGGTGTGTACATATCCAATGAACAGAACTCAGATAAATTTCGGCCAATTTCACTCCTTAATGTGGAAAGAAACATATTTTTCGCAGTAATGGCTTCAAGACTAACAAATTACCTACTCCCAAATGGATATATCGACTCTTCCGTGCAAAAAGTGGTGTCCCTGGAATAGCAAATTTCCTGGAGCATAGAAGCGTTATATGGGAGGTTATCCAAAGAGCGAAAGTTAACGAAACTGATTTGTATGTTATATGACTCGCTTTGGCTAATACATATGGATATTGCCTTATCAAATAATTCAACAATCCCTTCAGATGTACCACATCCCAGAGGAAATACGAACGATGCTTGCAATATATTTCGATAGGTTCCCGACGACTATACAATAAACTGGGTGATATTTGAGGTGGGAATTCCAATGGGATGTATAGTGTCACATATACTTTTCGTTTTACCGATGCAGACAATTCTCAAAGCAACAGAAAGCAATTCAAACCCTATTACCTTAGGGGAGGATGACAAATGTCACCACTGGAGGCTTTCATGGACGATACTACGATCCTCACTTCAAAAGAAGCCGAGACGCGCAAATTACTCAGTATAATGGATGATAGTTTCATTCCATATATATATCTACACCACACACACACACACACACACATATATATATATAAATGCATATATATATATATATATATATATATATATATATATATATATATATATATATATGCATATATATAGAGGGTGTTTCAAAAGTCTTGGGAACATTACAAATGCGTATATCTCATGAACTATTCCAGGTAGAAAAATGAAACTGGTGCCATTTTAAAGCTTGCTTAATCAAGTTTTTGGTCATACTAATGATTTTCGTGTTATCTTTCCAGGTGCAGTAATGGCGTTCTCTAAACAAGACAAGGCATTTTGCGTCCTCCAATTTGCAAAGACTGAATCGTGGACATGTGTTCAGCGTGCATTTCGCAGGAAATTTAAAAAAGAAGCCCCTGAAAGGAAATCCATTGTCAGATGGCATGCTAAATTTGTGAAAGCTGGGTGTTTGTGCCCAAGTAAGCGAACAGGTCGCCCTTCAACTTCAGAAGATGCAGTTGAGCAAATTCGGACAGCCTTTCAGCGGAGCCCCCGTAAATCAGTGAGAAGAGCCAGCAGGGAACTTCAGCTTGCTCCAGCAACTGTCTGGCGTGTCTTAAGGAAACGACTGCAAATGGTACCATACAAGCTCAAGTTGGTCCAAAAGTTGAAGGACACTGATAAACCACTTCGCCGTGACTTTTGCATTGCAATGCAAGAGAAGTTGGAAGATAACGGCTTTGATGACCGGCTTGTTTTTAGCGATGAGGCGACCTTCCATCTGAATGGCAAAGTTAACAAGCATAACACTCGCATATGGGGTACTGAGAATCCTCATGAACTTCTTGAGCACGAGCGAGATTCACCAAAAGTGAACGTGTTTTGTGCAATTTCCAAGAAAGGTGTCTATGGACCGTTCTTCTTTGAAGAGGCAACTATCACTGGTGAATCCTATCTCAACATGCTGGAAGACTGGTTAATGGCTCAGTTGGAACAAGCAGAATCTGATGACTTCATTTTTCAACAAGATGGTGCACCACCACACTGGAGTCTTAGAGTAAGGCAGTTTCTTAACACAAGGCTGCCTGGTAGATGGATTGGGAGATCTGGGCGAGGTGATGACGTTCTCATGCCCTGGCCTCCTAGGTCTCCAGATCTTACCCCGTGTGACTTTTTCCTTTGGGGCTTTGTCAAGCAACAAGTCTATGTGCCGCCCCTTCCAAGAGATATTGACGAACTAAAGGCTAAAGTAACGGCAGTTGTGGGAACCATTGACGCCAAGATGCTGGAACGCGTTTGGCAGGAAATGGACTATCGACTAGATGTCTTCCGTGTGACGAATGGTGCTCATATTGAGCAACTTTGAAGATTCCCCACAAAACTTGAAACTTTAACCTTTCCAACGGTACCAATTTCATTTTTCAACTCCTAATAGTTTTTGAGTTATTAAAAATCGTTATGTTCCCAAGACTTTTGAAACACCCTGTATATATCTATATATACATATATGCATATATATATCTATATATACATATATGCATATATATCTATATATCTATATATACATATATATATATATATATATATATATATATATATATATATATATATATATACATATCTATCTATATATATATACATATCTATATATCTCTCTCTCTCTCTCTCTCTCTCTCTCTATATATATATATATATATATATATATATATATATATACTGTAATGAGTGGTATTACCATAGCGGTCATCATAGCTTTAATGCATGTTCCTTTAGTTGTTGAACACTCTTGACGACGTCTGCCCTTAATACGTTTAATCTCTCGATGATTTATCAGGTTGCTTATAGTAGCCATGCGGGAATTTGAGTTAAAAACATGACTCGTATTCCGGGGGTTCGATTCCTGCGACCGGTATAAATAATCATCTCTACACTGCCGATGGCCGAAAGGATGAAACGTATACGTATGTAGATAAAAACAAATATTTATAATTATATATATATATATATATATATATATATATATATATAATAGAAATTGGTAGTTTGCTGTAAGCATTGCTGGGAGTAATAATAAGAGTTTTTAAAAAGGTTTAAGGCAATGCGAAGATCCGGGTTGCTGGAAGCTGTGAAGAACAAAAACAGAACTTTAGTTAAATAAATTCAACATACAAAGCCAATTAACAGAATAACAGAATACCAAAAATAAGAGATTTGTCTCCCCTTAACCAGCAAACTTTCCATAACTAAAACAATAGGCATTTAAGAGATAAATTAAAACCAATAAATAAGGATTAAACTTAACCAGACATAACTAAATTTTAATATACTGCACCGACAACAAATAATTAGCTATCAACACACATTTAAAATCTAATGCCGGAATCAGCCTGTTGACAAACATATATACTATAAGTAATAACTACGTTTTATATACGAAAAAAAAAACAAAAAAAAAAAACAAAAAAAAAACAAAAAACAAATAACAATAATATTAAACATATAAATAAAAATAAAAATTAAATAAATAGAAACAACAGACAATTACATATATATATGGGTGTATATATATATATATATATTTAAAAAAAAATAAAAATAAATAAATAAATAAA
This sequence comes from Sepiola atlantica, assembly GCA_963556195.1. Taxonomy (NCBI): domain Eukaryota; kingdom Metazoa; phylum Mollusca; class Cephalopoda; order Sepiida; family Sepiolidae; genus Sepiola; species Sepiola atlantica. Next base: position 46,750,803 of record OY744541.1, on the reverse strand, counting down.
TAAAATGAATCTATTTAGTTTTCCTCTGAATACTTTACTCTGAACACTTCCGGTTTAACCCCCCAGCGCTCCTGGCATTTTCTCGGTACCCGGGATTTTTCTTTTATTTATTTTTGACAAGGAGAGGAAGAAGAAAAAAAAAAAAAAATCTCTCGAAATATCAAATTGATTCTTGACAATCCGGACATTACAAACTAACACCCTTGCTGTCTAGAAAAATAAACAAACCTTTCGATCTATATCCGACTTATTTCGGTTATATCCGACTTATTTCGGTTTTGTTCTGTTTTTGTTCTTCACAGCTTCCAGCAACCCGGATCTTCGCATTGCCTTAAACCTTTTTAAAAACTCTTATTATATATATATATATATATATATATATAAAGTATAGGAGGATAAAATGCATTATATATTGTAAAGTGAAATGCTGTGAAGACAGGATGTTTTAAAAAGACTAAAGAAAAAAAAAATAATTATAGGGATTAATAATAAAAACCGAGAGATTTTACCGGAATAAAAATGATGTGATACATTTCTAGTCCGACCATAAAAACCGAATAAAATCCAGAATGATCATAGGCTCGTTCCTTAGAGTTTTTAGAATTTGCTTTCCCGCTTATCTTGGCAATAAGGAACCTATATCGAGAACACTTACAAAGCTTTAAATTATCCTCAATTTTTTATCCAAAACTCTGAACGCAAAGCCTTTAATATCTAAAAAAAAAAACCCAGACAAACACTACAAAAATTCTCCTCATAACGAAATTACACAAAAATGATTAATAAAAATAAATCTGACATAAATCTCCCTTAATAATCTCATATCTATTTTCTTACAAAAACAATTAAAATCTGACATTAAAATGGTAACATCAATCTCTAAAACAATTAAGGATTTACTAAACACCAAACCCCGTCCCACCATACCTCCTAAGGAAACTTATTCCCGAGACGACATTTAAAAAAATAAAATGTGTGTCATGTCCGATGTTTTAAAGCAGTGAAACGTCCAGAAATATAAAATCCCGCATTTACAAATAGAAACAGAACCTCAACACAGCAATATCACCAACGCACTTGTCATACACAGAAACACTTTTACCCACAATTTTAACTATACACACTGTACCCTCCTCAAGATCGAATACTCTCTCCCACGCCGCAAGTACATCAAACGCACTGTAATACTTCTTTCACCACCATCTAACGTAAATCTCAGAATCGAATCTTATTCCTTGAGCAAACATCTGGCAAAAAACTGCATTGAAACAATGCAATATATCTTGACACTGTATTACAAACTCAGAACCTGGTTAAAATAACTATTACTTTTTACCACTTTGCGTCCATGTTCCTTTAACTTTTTCTTTTTCCTTCTTTTTTTCCTTTTCTTTCTCCCTCCTTTTCCAATTTTAACGTCTCTGTCGCTCGCGCTGCATAAATCTTTCTTCTTTTCAAATAGTTAAACACGTGCCAAAACAATCCCGTTTAGCGTTCTTCTTGTTTTCGGTCTTGCCGTTATTCGATAAATTTTAAAATCTTTACATTTTCTAAAGACAGTAAAATATCTTGTTTTTTAAAATTATTTATTCCTGTATTCAATTTTTTTATCTCTTTGTCTTTTTCACACACACACACACACACACACACACACACACACACACACACACACACACACATATGTATATATATATATATATATATATATATATATATATATATATATATATATATATATATATATATATATATATATTGTTGAATATAAGAGACAACTTATGTCTGGATATCCTTTGGTAGATCCTTTCAATAGTCCGAATCAGGATCTTAGTTTCGGAGGGGAATTGGCTGATGAATTTGCCATAGTTTTGATTTGAGTCTCAAGTACTTACAGACCCATCCGGGTTCATCTTCAGGGGAATGAGAATAATCAGGTACAGACAGGATGGGTCTGAAAGTATTTGGGACTCAAATCAAAACTAAAATAAATAAATTCGTATGAATAAACATCGTATAACTTTGTTGACCAGCTTGATTCTGTTGTTCGTATTCTTGTAAGAGGGACCACGTAATGGTTGCCAACATCCCTAAAAGCAAGTGGTACTCTGAAACCGGCTGGATTCGAACTTGAAGCACCTACGTCATCAGTCCGTGTCGTTATCCACTTAACCATTATCACCTCCGCTCTTAATATTGTCGGATTTTAATGAAATTTAAGCAATATGCATAAGACACTAATTCAGAGAGTTTCCCAACATTTCAGACTTTTCCGTCCATAATATAGTCGGAAAAAATTTAAATACGATATATATATATATTTGAGGTTTAAAGGGAGTTCTGTCATCATGGGTCACTTAGACGTGGGAGCACGTAAATATACGGCACATAGAGAGTAACGTAGAATTTCAGGATTACTTCCATTGCCTTTACTCAGAGAGTTTTATACATATGATATAAATTCCATCAAAATAGGATATATTTGAAGTTTAAGAAAAGGTTCAACTCCTAACTCCTTCCGTTAAGAGGCCACTAAGAGATTCGGAACCACTTCCATTGTCTTCCCCAGCAAATGTTATACACATGATTTAAATTTCATGAAAATAGGATATCTTCGAAGTTACAAGTGAGTTATGCCCTCATAGCCCCCTTAGACATTTTCATTGTCTTCTCCGGTAAATTTTACATAAGCCTACACTTTTAGATTTTATGTAGATTCTCTAGCCTTTATTTCTATAGAGAACACACAAAGATCACACGCACATTTAGCTATATATATATATATATATATATATATATATATATATATATATATATATATATATATATATATATATGTATGTATTATGTCATGTATACATGCATACTATTATAACGTTTTATAATATATAGTGTACAGATTTTCAGTATTTACTTCAACAGTGCTCAATACGTGAGTAAAGCTTAGTACTAAAGCGTCCGCGTTTCATCCCCGCAGGGAATCGGCAAGCTAACATTAATGGTTTTAAGTAACGACTCACCTTACAATCAGTGCAACTGTTGTAATCCCTATTATTTGTTTGTTTGTATGTTTGCATGCCAACTCACAAAACGACGTTGGTTCTGATATTTTCCCTAAACATATCTACATACACAGACGCGCACACGTGCTAAGTAGACAAACGTCATAAACTCGTGAAAATGATTTTTTTTTATCGCACTAAAACAGCAACATCTATTTCGGTCCTCGTTTGGTTTCTCTGTCTTTTTTTTTGGCCGTCTCATACTTAAATGGTCGTTAGTCACACGTGTTTGTAATTCGCCACGTGCTTTTCTGGTTGTTTTTCATATTTTCCTCACCCACCCCTTTCTTCTCTTTGATATCCGTAAACGCACGTGTACCTCGTGTTCTCTATAAGTACGATCTCATAATGTTCACAAAAATGATTCGCTCCATTTACCTTTATACACTTGTTCCAATACTGGAGCACACGAAATGGAAAATATATTATTCATAAGACGTTTATGTAGTTTGCTTCAAGCATTGTTTATTTGTATATAGAAATGTGATACTTAAAAGGCAATACAATGCAGAGGTGTGACGGATAGACACAAGTTGGAACAAATAAGACATATAATGGTGGAACAAATTAAATAGTTTCACCCTTAATACAATGTATACATACACACACACACACACGCATATATATATATATTTATTTTTTCACAAACACATATATCTGTTTATCTACACAATGTTACAATGCTATGTAATACCTGTATCAAGATGGTCTGGTAGAAACTCCGTATGATATAATATTTCGGGAACTATTCACCTCTTCAGAACCGTGCTCAACTCAAGTTCAAACGTGCATATTATTCATATTTATAAGTAAACAAGGGGGAAAAGCTACTCGCCATTTGGCGACTATTGATCTAGCTCTAAGTATTTCTTTATTACATTACATATCATTAATATAATTTTTTTTGTAATTTTAAAAACTAATAGATCTATTTTAATTATCTCCCTTGAAAATTAATGAACATAATATTTTAAAGTTTTTGGCAATTCATCCCGTTTTTATTAAATCACTTTAATTAATTACTGTTAATATCGACACAATTATTGCATATATATAGGACAATAGAACAATAAAATTACAAATGAATAACACCAAACATTAATTTATTATAAACTGTTTAAAATAGTTATCCAAATTAGGCTCTTTGGGGTTCTTGCTCTCTACTATATATACAATATTTCAAAAGAATGTTGTATTATTGAGTTAAATAACCGTGAACCGTTTTGATGGTAATATAGATGTGATGAATAGAAAAAGAAACTTTCGTATTTATTAATTTAGAATACCACCTTTAACACCAATTAAAAAAAAATCGTCCGATCGCTAAAGATGAAAAAAAGTAAATACGGTATTGTTAGAGTAAAACAATTCCGATTTTACTCATTTTAAAATAAATTGTTCCAAAATCGAATTCTGTTATGCCATCGACTTAACCAGTTTAAAAAAAATACTCTTCATATTCTTTTTATTTTTATGTAATTCTAAAACACATCTAATTGTTAACATTTTAAATAAATAAATAATTAAATAAATAAAAGAATGACATTCGTTTTATTTTTTAAAGGATATTTAGCTAACAATTATTCTTACGATAATCAAAGATTTAAATTCCTGCAATTTCAATAAATACATACAGAAGAAATATATTCGTTTTATTTATATAAAAACATTTAGGTGATTTATTTTTACGGAAGAACAAAGAGACAATTAATTCTTGACGTTATTAAACCTTGCATACGTGTATTATATCAAGAGAAATATTATTATTAACAGTGAATTATACAGATGAATTAAGCAAGCAACCGTTGAATTTCCACGGGGTCCAGCCATAGTATGATAACATTTATCTAATTGTACCTCGTATATGTGTTACATAATCAATGAAAATTATTCGGCTCGATAAGTCTCTTAAACCACGCTTCTCGAAACCGAAACCTTAGAAGCGTTTTCAAACTGTTTTTAACACATTTCTTTTTAAGCACATTATTTTAAACACATTATGTCATTAAGCATTACTTTTTCAAACACTGTTTTCTTTAAACCTTGCATCTTAAACAACTTATTCCAAACACTTTTCCTTTTAAACATTGTTCATTTTAAACACAGTTCTTTTTACACTCTTTTTAAGCATTGTTCTCTTATTAACATCATACACTTTTTTTCTGCTTTAACTCTCTCAGTTTATCAGATTAGGACCCGAAAATGTTCAACACAAAAAGTTACCTTACAGTTTCTTTCCTCGTCCACTGGTCGTGATCGCTATCTGTGCCGTGGTTCCATTGCGTCTCTGGCCGTGATCGATTCTGGTGGTCTTGGTTCTGTGGGCAAACTTTATTTTCGGTAGGAGACAAAACTCGGAGGCAGTTTTTCTTCAGAGAGAGATTCGATTCTTTTATTCGATGTCTTGGTTGTGGAGGGGTTTCCATCCATTCGTCTCTTCTATTCGTCTCATTAATACCTCTTGTGAGGTGCGACGATGCATGGGGATATTTGTCGGATCTCATTCGAGGTCCAGACCATTGGACGAGCGACTACATCGTGGACTTAACACTCTCAGCTCCCAAAGCGAACTCTCTCAAAAACTACAGTTTTTGATGAAAACAAATGACGCAACAGCCACTTCCTCAGGTCGGCCAATCAGACACGACATTCACAATCGTACTATATCTGACCTTCTCAGACCCGAGATTCCCTGTGTCGGCGCGGAATTTGTAAATTTTGTTATGGTCTAACATAAATGATTGACTCATAACAATCCCCTCCAGTGCATGTCCGCTCGACCCGCACTCATTGTTTCCTTTGACCCCAGCCATAATCCATACTAGCTAACTTAATCGTTTCCAGAGATATGGGTCCCCTCCATAATATAACATATGTGTATTTAGTAAATATAAATCAAATGAAATCAAAGCAAATTTATTGACAAAAAATAACAAAGTGCAGCAAGCCATATAAAAGAACAATGTAATATGTGAACATCTATATACCATCCGAATGTGTTGTCCACGACAATATTAATCATTGATATAATAAACATATTCACTCCATCTGGTAGACTCTTCCACAGAGTATTTATTTATCTCCTCTCCAGGAGGTTAGGCACAAGGCCAGTTTTATCTTACTCCCACAAAGGTAAGATGTGACCCAAGGTCGGGTCGGGGAAGTTGGGCTTGAAAAGCCAGCGTCCGAGAAGGTGAGCACTTTGGCCATTAAAAATTGCTTGGGCAGCCACGTCGGCATTCCCCGGTACCCGGGCGCCTACGGCAGTAAGCAATAAACTTACTCTTCCCCAAAGAGGGGAGGCAAAGCCTGGGAGGGTGAACCTCATAGAACTGCACAGGACAGACCCATAGACATGCGTAAATCAAGACCCGAAGGCCAAGACAATACCAGTCTATGGGGTGTAGTATCTATCGGAACAGATACTACACTTTGATCTTTTGCTGTGTGTCGTGGAGACCATGACTTGGCTCTGGGATGAAATATTCATCGAAAAGTGTATTTGAATTCCGGTCGATAATGTTACGCCCAAATCGCGTCCCCACTCGTCCGCCGCTGCTCAAGTGAGGGGCAATTATCCAAAGGTTAGCGGCCGTGATACATCCAGCGCTGCCTTGAACTCCTTGGACGTCTGCAGGCTGATGTGCGTGTATTTCCTCTGCATAGGTGTGTGTATTTCCTTCGACAAATGCAGTTGATGACCCATCACTGATTCAGTCGAGTTTTCGTCCATTGTTTCAATAACGTTTTCCGTTAATAAAATATCAACTAAAAGCGTGCAATCATCAAATGATTTTGCTCCGAAGATTTTACCCATTTTTAGTTGCCTGCCAAAATGTCAGGTTCAAAATATCTGATGGAGACACACATAATCACTCGCATACAAATAAAAGTCAGAAGAATGCGGCTATGTGGCTATACAAAAGGTTGGCACTTTTTTTTTTTATTAAGGGGAGACAACCGAGACTGCATACATGTTATTTGCTTGTTTTTCGCTTTGCTTTTAATAATCGTCTGAATGCAAGAAAACTACAAAGAAGAGAAGAGAAAAGAAAACACTTTTAATCTTTTTAAGTGAATTTCCTTTGGGGAAATAAAATATACATTTGATTTGTGCCAAAGAATAAAACAAATAAAAAAAAGCCTGTTAGATGCTTTTGATGTCTGGAACTGCATCTCACGTGTCGAATGATTATAGAAAGAAGAAGTGCCATCAAATGGATGATTCAGTTGCATCCAGTTGTTCAGGAATGGACAACTATTGGGTAATCCTTCGTGAACGTCTAGCGGAGTTTTATCTAGATCATACGTGCGACCGTATACTATATTTAAATTAATTAAGATAGATAGAAGAACATTTGCCTGCCATTTTATTCAACCAATTCCCTAATTTTATCCGGCCGGGTTATAAGTAGCAGAATATACCCTTTTGAACCTTAGATTAACATTTCACTTCTAGATTAGTCATAAAGCCCGAGGCTCAGATATCAACCTCAGTGGGTCAGTTAATGCTGACCAAATGTAAAGAATAAAATAAACATTATTTGTAATCTTTCTGTGAGGTAGAAAGATCCGATTTTGTTAGATTCTTTGTAGAGAAATCATGATGTTGAAGCACAACAACTTTTACCAGAATGACTGGATTCGGAATGAAATAAACAACTTTTACCAGAATGACTGAATTCGGAATGAAATAAACAACTTTTACCAGAATGACTGGATTCGGAATGAAATAAACAACTTTTACCAGAATGACTGGATCTGGAATGAAATTAACAACTTTTACCAAAATGACTAGATTTAGAATGAAATAAACAAGTTTTACCAGAATGACTGGATTCGGAATAGAAATAAACAAATTTTACCAGAATTACTGGATTCGAAGTGAAATAAACCGCAAATGGTTGATATGTAGTAAAACAAACAAATAAAAGACAAGTACGTAGAATTTGGTATATTCGGACTACTGTTCTCATCTTGGGTGTTTTTATCACAACGTTCGGCCGATGTAACCTCCGACCTTCTTCAAGTGTACTTTGTCCGCAAGGACCCGTGGCGCAGTGGATATAGTACTAAGTATAATTCAGATCTAAGTGACAGTCATCTGAAGGTTGAAGGTTCAATCCTCAGTGCGGGCGATACGAAGAATTGCGAATTACTGAAGACTTCTTCCCAGTCATGGCAGATGGAACGAGATCATGCTGCCCCCGTGGATTAAATAAAGGGTTCCGTTCGAAATTCCGTCCAGATTCCCGAGTTCGACAAAGTATACCTGAAAACGGTCGGAGGTTACATCGGCCGAAACGTTGTGATAAAAACACCCAAGATGAGAACAGTAGTCCGAATATACCAAATTCTACAAATTATCAACCCTCATCTAAAAAATTCCGAAGCAAAAGATAAGTAGTTACATCAATGTAGTCATGTCGTTCAGTATCAACGTTGAAATAAGATTACAAAGTAGAAAAAAACCAACAAAATAAAAGCCCATAAAATATAAGTTTGAAAAGTTATTACTCTAACACTGTCCGTATGACGGCCACACAACTAATGATACAAAAATGAAAAAATTGTATTCTTTGGATCATTTGAACGACTATTCTAATCTTGGATGATATTCTCACAACGTTTCGGCCGATGTAACATCCCATCTTCTTCACATGCATCTCGTTGAATTCGGGAAATTATACAGAATTTCGAACTGGACCCTTTAATAAATCCACGGATGTAAATTGTTCTTGTTCCGTCAGCCATGACCGGGTGTTTTTTTCTCTCTCTTTATTATCGCCTGTAGCGAGGTTGTAACATTACACCCCCAGAAGACAGTCACTTAGAACTGATTGTTACTCAACGCCATTATCCGCTTTGCCACGGGTCTATGTGGACAATTATTATTACGCATCTTTGAATCTTTAAGCGTGATCTTGTTTCAGATGTGCCATGGTTGACGAAACGAGAACAATCTAACATCGTGGATTAAAAAAGAATTCAGTTCAAAATTTCGGTATAGATCCCCGAGTTCGACAAGATAAACCTAAAGAAGGACTGAGGTTACATCGGCCGAAATGTTGCAAAAATAATCATCAAAATAGTAACCCGAATACAAATTATCAATCCTCATCTAAATAATTCCGAAACAAAAATGAAGAATATTAAAAAATACGGAAACACATAAATGATATAATTAAGAAAATCTTTCTTTTATCACTGATATTTATCCATGATTTAGTCACGATTGAAGCGTACAATACGACGATAAGAATCGATAAAATTAAATCGATTCGATGTTAAACGAATAATTATAGCAAACATTAGGTTATCGTATTGATTTTTGTCAATAAGAAGACCTAAGTTACGTGTGTACTTTACATAGGTAAACATCACCAATAAATAGGAAAAAAATCGTATATGAGGACGACTTTTGTGTTTGAGCCTCGGGCATTTGACGCGAATAAATTTCATTTAAAATACATTTTGTATGATTGCATTGAAAACAAAATCTATACTCAACAAAATCGTATCGAGTCTTCGAATCTTGAAGTGGTTATAGATAATTGTTTTGCAGACAGGTTTGTCTCGTCAGCAGTGCCGAGTGTTGATGTAATGTTTCGAGTTAAATTTAGTAACAAGAAAGAAATAATCTATATATGAATAAAAGTGTCTGACAACTTCCCGTGTGTCTGTGTATGTATGTGTGTTTCTCAACTCTACGTGACTTACACAGTATATTTCGGCTTCTTATTAATCGATTACTTATTGAAAGAAAATGCCATAACGTGAAGTAGTAAAATGAACGTCAAAAAAATTATATTTTGAAAATAATTTAATTACGAAATCTCATCCACTCGAATGCATTTCGGTTTATTCGTAAACAACTCAGTCATCATAATTTTTAAAGTTGAAAAAAAAAAATGAATTACTTCGTGACTCTTCGAAAATTTAAGGAAGCATTACAAAAAATTTCTGGTTCATAATTTTTTAGCAAATCTTCATGTATTAAAAGACTGAAAGTTTTGGAAGCATCCAATAATTTTATGAATAGAGATTAAAACATTATTTTACAAAAAATAATTTGGTTAAATTAATAATTTGATTATCAAACGATAACATAATAATGGAATTTAACTTTTAAAATCCTATTTAAAAAACCTATTAAAAAATTAGTTGATTAAATGGTGATGTAGCAGTCATAAACATTGGCATTTCTTTCCTCTTGCGGAGAGCAGGCCTAGTGAATTGGTTCGGTCACACGATGACCAATCAGACTGCAGGACGTATTAATACCGACCGGACCTATGAAGGACTACATCCGGAAACTTTTGGGGATTTGCAGTACAGGCAGAGAGCTTCCAGGCATCCACAAAGAAAGACGTCGACATTCTCTCCCGCCCCTGTCGCTTAAACACCAAGCAAGGTTATCTTCACTTGAAGATATACTGTCCCAAGAAAATACTTTCGGTAGCCGACCTTTATTATTAGTATTTTTTTCTTCACTGATTGAACTTCAGGCAACCTACACCCAATGGTATAGATCACTTGAATAAATATATATAATTTATTATTTATAGAAGGGTTTTGTTCATTTTTCTTTGGCAACTATTTTGTTAGAAGTTATTATAGTAGATAGTCTTACAGTTTATGTGACGATTAACTCGTATAGTTGTATTCATTTTGTATAAAGGAGTTTTCCAATCATAGCGTAGGGTCTGCGTTCGCACCGGGCACCTATTTTACTTTTAACTTGAAAATAGTAATTTGGGGTTCAAGGTTGGGAGTAGGAATACAGTGCGGCTGGTATTCATTCACGGACAACGCCAGGGTTGTTTGCTAACAATCCATTGTATAAATGGTAGTTATTTGTTTGTGTGTGTGTCCACCTAAACGTCAGAAACTACACAAAACACACGCACAAAGATGATATATTCCTTTTCAGAATTGAGTATGGACACATTTTATGCTTCTTTTTAAGGTGTTCAACAAGTATTACATCATTCAAAGGCATGAGGTTGATATTTAGAGCGATGTTTTCCTTCGATCTTTGGTGTTAAATAGTACTGGTGACACAGAGAGAGAGAGAGAGAGAAAGAGAGAGAGAGAGAGAGAGAGGGCTAAAAGGTTTTTTTTAAAAACATAGATGTAACCATAAAAGGGTTACATCTATGTTTCTAAAAAAAAACCTTTTAGCCTTCTCCCCCCCTCTCTCTCTCTCTCTCTCTCTCTCTCACACAAGTACTATTTCACACCAAAGATCGAAGGAAAAAATCGCTCTAAATATCAACCTTACATTTTGTTGTCCATTCCCCGGGCAACGCCGGATAGTCATTCTAGCATATATAAAATATATAAAAATTAAATAAAGTCTGTGCCTGTATGTTTGTGTGTTCACTCGATAGACAATGAATATCGTCAGAAAAGTTTAAAAAATCAATCGAAGGTTGCATAACCCTAAACCGTACTTCTACTAAATTAGCACTACTTAAGTCCAGTGGCACGGAGAAACCAAAGACAACACGAAACAACGTTGATAGAAGCACAGATGAATTAGCGTTACTTCGGCGTTTTCATTCTCGTATAGTATTTGCTCTATCGAAGCTTAAAAGTCTAATCTAGCCTATCTGGCATATAAAGTAGAACACTTAATTATGAAATATTTTAACAAAGTGTGGGATATACGTTTGCTACTGCGCAAATCGTTTTAAAATTTTCGATTTGCACAACCAAAAGTATTGTCATACAATGTAACCAAATTTCATTTTTCAAATTTGAAAACTACTGATATAGAAGGAAGTTGGGTTCCACAATCACGTTGTAAAACTTTCTTTTGATAATTTCTTAATTATTTTGACTGAGTTTGCCTTGATTTCTGATGAGCTGGTTCGGTGAGCCTTTTTGATATGCATCCGAGTTTTTTTCTGGACATTTGACTTTTAATTTTTGTTTAAATCAGAGTTTGGCCTATATTACCTCTATTCCGCCATTGACATTTCTGGTACTTCTCTAGATATTTTCTGAAGGTTTCTTTGCATAAATTTTCGCCTGGATATTGTATGCTTTTAATCTGGCAACTGACTCTAAAGATGATACGTTTATATGGCAACTTGAATTATGATCAGAAATTTTCCACAAACATGTATATCATTTAGTTTTCTCCGAAATTGACATTAAATCAAAGTGTGATATAACTCTAATCTGTAATGTTATTTATTTATAAGTTTATTGCAATTTTTTGAAGTACCTAAGTGTTAAGCATTGACTATTGAGCTTCGTTTTGCTTTGTAAATTGATTCTTATAAGAATCGATCTGAACTATAAAAAATTGTTTATATTATCAAACACCCACATATTGCGTTTATACAGAAATGTAAAAAGTTTAAGTCATTGCTTGTAATTTTCCAATTATTAATCTTTACACCGGTAACGAAGAACTTCATCCGACATTTTAATGTTTTTACCTGATTTTCGAACTGTTAACTTTATAATATCCTTTGCTTTAATAACTCAACCATTTTATAGTTATTTGAATATTATAATTATTTTTTTAACTGGGGTTGACTGTTTTTTGCTGGACATTTCCTTTCTATTGTACTTTTTATGTCTAACGAATTGGAATCTCTGATCGTCCATATGCCATTTTTCTTAAATCCTTTTCGGATTAATTTTGGTTGTGTCTGCTTTTCGACTTTCTGATTGATTGGGATATTAGAATACGCAGTTTATCTAGAAACATGTGTAAAAGTCATTTGGCTGCGTAATTTTATTAAAACATAGAATGATACAATATTTAATTTAATACTTTTATATATATATATATATATATATATATATATATATATATATATATATAGTATTATTTTTATTTACACAGACATATACAAAATCTGCGACACCGGCATGTCGATGTTATCGATCAACAGCTATTATAAACTGAGATCTCATCAGGCAGAGTTAGAATCCGATCCAAATATGATCTAAGTTTAAGATCGGATTCTAACTCTGCCTGATGAGATCTCAGTTTATAATAGCTGTTGATCGATAACATCGACATGCCAGTGTCGCAGATTTGGTACATGTCTGTGTAAATAAAAATAATCATATATAAAAGCTCTATTTGATATTGAGCACTTTTTATAAACCCGGTTGAAATTCTTTTGATTACTACCCTGTGTATATTTTACCTGGATTATTACCATTATATATATATATATATATATATATATATATATATATATATATATATATATATATATATATATATATATATATATATATATATATATATATATATATATTATTCTTGTTGTTTTTAATATTATTGTAGTTGTTGTTATTATTATTAGTAGTATTATTATTATTACTATTATTGCTATTATTACTATTATTATTATTATTGCTATTATTATTATTATTATTATTATTATTATTATTATTATTATTATTATTATTACTAGCAAATATATGCTCCCTCCGGTCGCATATTTTTGCTAGGCTGCCGCATCAGAAATGAACGCTCACGCGTAAACCGATAGAGCCCCAGTCATATTTCTGTGGTGGTTAGACATTGATTTTCTGTGTTTATGACCAAGAATATTTTTAGTTGAAAATAAGAAGAAAAAAAATTCGACCCTACCCCGATTTTTGTTGTACCCTCGCCCATAAATAGAAATACCTTTAGTTTAAAAAGAAAGAAAAAAACTGTTTTGTACCCCCCCTCAATTTTTTTTATATTACCATGCATAGAAATATCTTTTAGTTAAAAAGAAAAAAAGAAATTATTTTGACCGCTTTCCACCAATTTTTTTTATCCCCCCCATACATATAAATAGTTAGCGTGGGTCCTAAAATGTGGAAGCACCAAAAAATCAAATACAGTGAACACAGTGTGTGTGTGTGTTTGTTTAATGACCTTTTTTAATTAAACAATTTGATTCTACAATCAGTTGTAGTTTTCCAGTACAATGTGTTAGTTTATTTTGTTGACATTAAAGAAAAAAAATCATATCTTTTTTTTTAATAAATAAAACATGGAATCATAAATTCAGTTGAGGTCGTGTAAAAATGATAATATTGGATATGAAAGTATTAAGAAATCAAATACAGTAAACACGAAAAGTTTTTTAATTCTCGGAAAGAAGAAGGTTACCTGAACTGAATTAATTATAGTGTGTGTGTGTGTGTATGTGTATGTGTGTGTGTGTGCGTGCGCGCGTGTTTTTATATAGTAATTTTCAAGTCAATTATTATTTTAAATAAACAATTTGATTTAATAAATTTGTGTTTTAAAACAATAAGATTAAGAAAATAAACAAAGTTAGGACGGTTTTTAAAATGGGAAACTGACACGGTGAATGACAGCGTTGTTTACATATTTAACGTTCACATTAACGACAGCTTACGACAGCTGTTTAATCAGATCGCCATTTTACCGGAGAGAGGGAGGACACCACTTAATAAACAGCCAATGACTTTGCAATTTTAACAGTACTCGCGTTGAAATGATTTAGAAAATACGCCGGTTAGAAATGGCTTTAATTAATTGTATGAATAATTTTTATCAATATACCCTTATCGGAAAATATTGTAAATACATATGTAAATTTGATAATATCAGTTATAAGTGTATATTTGTAAATATTAATTTAATTGAAGGTTTAAAGGAATGACTTATGTAAATATGAAAATCCATCTGGTGTCTGTACAACTTTTAATGACAGTATATAAAGAATTTCAAAAAAGATTAGCTTCAGTAAAATAGTCATACTGGAGTTTCGGCTTCAGACAGACAGACAGACAGATACATAAACTCCATTATTAATAGATTATTATTATTATTAGTATTATTATTATTACTATTATTATTATTATTATTATTATTATAAATCTGACTTTATAACGTTTTTCCTATATACTATAATAACACAAAATACATGCTGAAATATATCCTAGTTCTGTAATTGATTTATGTTTTAAAATGTTTTAATTGTTCTAATTAGTCATAATTTACAATTAACTGAACAAGTCATCTCTCTCTCTCTCTCTCTCTCTCTCTCTCTCTCTCTCTCTCTAATGTCTATCTATTACTTCTGCCCCTCCCACTCTATGTTGATTAAACCATTCTCCAATATTTTGTAATGCTCTGTGAGCATTTAGAGAAAGAGTGACTATCTTTTCTCAGCATGGCCATTTAATTTACATACGTATGCTTGTATACGCTACAAATACATATGTAAATTACATAACAAAATAGTAAATCTATTCCATATTAAAATATAAAATAATAATAATAATAATAATAATAATATAGAAGTCAGGAAACTTATTATTTTTAGTTATGCAAGAAGAATGTCTTAACAGATATGTATCAGTCTATGCATTTTTAAATATAATCAAAGTAGAATAAATGGTGGTAGTTTTTGTGACCCTACGGGTTACGGATATGTCTGGTATGTATAAGTATATACATGTATATATGTACATATATGCATGTATATTATATATATATATATATATATATATATATATATATATATATATATATATATATATATATATATATATATATAAGAGCAATATTTCACGTGAAGAGTTGCGAGGTATGTAATAGAATGGCGTTTATAATACCAATCCAATCCAATGAGAAGCAAATACAAGCGTTATTATTACAATAAGAATAAGCAATTCATTGTTTTTTCTACCGTTTATATTTTGACGTGTGACGGTTTTCGTTGAGACACGCAATGCTAAACCTTTGCATGTATCAAGATTGGCTCAACTTCTGTCAGTTTGATAAGTACATTTTGATAATAAGGTCATTATCTAGAAATATCAATGCAACGATGTAAAGTAAAAATACTAGAAAACACATTCTACATTGCTTTTTTATTGTTAGCGTAATAATACTTCTTGTGTCATTTCATATTGCATTGTTTTTTACTGATTCAAGTCTGCTATAATATATATATATATATATATATATATATATATATATATATATATATATATATATATATATATATATATATATATATATATCAGTAGAAGTGTAGACATACTTTTCAAAACATTGTTTTTGTAATGACTTTTTTTTAATTTTGAAAAATCATAACAGTGTTTTTCGTTAAAGCAAATCAAATTTATTTTAATCTAAGCTTTCGGAAATTACAATTTCTCTTGTCAAAGCAAAATGTTTTTTCTTTTTCCTTTTTTTTCATATTGTCTGAGATTGAATGTAGACTTCTGGGGTTAAAGAAAAATCAACTTATGTCTTTAAGCGCTGCTACGCTTATATGGATCTGTAGAGATGTAAACATATTTTTCAAAAATTGTTTTCGTAAGAATATATTTACATTTTTTAATTTAGAAGATATATATATATATATATATATATATATATATATATATATATATATATATATATATAATCTCAATATTTCTCGGTTATACAGAATTTCATAATGGCTTTAAATAAAATAAAAGACATGTTGGGAAATGATTATTTTTATTCATAATCTTTTTTGTTAGATCTGTTACTGTTTTTCAAAATTTACTTGATTTTTTTTATTATGGTGTTTTTCCCTTTTCCAAATTGGCTTTATATAATTATTTTTTTCTTTTCATTTACCTTTTTTATAACCTTAACTAGCTGACGACAAACACGTCAGAGGCAAAATAATTTGGCAAAAATGTACAATGACATGTAACGCTGAGAGGAACAAAATTATTATTTTTTTTCCTTTTTAACCTTTTTTCCATAGTTTATGTAAATAACACACACTATATATACATATATATATATATATATATATATATATATATATATATATATATATATATATATATATATATATATATATATGTGTGTGTGTGTGTGTGTGTGTGTGTAGTTTTCATATACATATATATATATATATATACCTATATATATATATGTGTGTAGATAGAAAAGCACAATATATCATAAATTGAAATGTCGTGGAGACAGAATGTATGAAGAAAAGGAAAAGCAAAACCATTAAACACAGGACGAAATTAAAATTAAACCAGATATTGACCGGTTTCACTCGGATCAACGAACATCTTCAGAAAAAGCGATATTGAATTTTTTTTGGAAAAAACGGCAAACTATAGGAAAGAAGACGCGAAACGGGATGTTTTTGGCACGTGCTTCACTATTCGAAAAGAAAGTACGGCGCATGAGAAAGAACGTGTTAATAGGGGGAAGGGAAAGGAAAGTAAAGTAGAAAAGAAAAAGTAGAAACCTTGATAAAATGCAATAAAAATAAGTAGTATTTAACCGGAGGTGGGTTTTTTTTCTGTTCATATATATATATATATATATATATATATATATATATATATATATATATATATATATATATATATATATATATATATATATGTATATATATATATATATATATATACATAGATTTAGATTTTTCACTTATAAAATAGATCATTCAGTGAAGACCGGGGTTGTTCCAATAAAAAACAAGCTCGATGATACTCGATTACAGAGTACAGAGCATTTATATGTGATTTTATGAAGGCTTACCAAAGCATTCCTTTCAAGACACCAATGATCACAATTAAAGATATTTTTTCTTACAAATACTATTTATTCAAATTAAATGTTTTTTCCTACACGTGTTTCACTACCAAGCAGTTACTTGCTTGGCAGATCATCAGGGAAATTAAATGTCTGGAATACTGGTTTCAACTGCCGACAAAACACAATGTGGCGTTGTAATAGTTGAGGTCACTTAAGAAAAGAAGAGGAAAAAAATAATTAAAAAAAAAAAAAAATAATAAAAAAATAAAAATAAAAATAAAAGTCAAACTTAAAAAGCAAGGAAGAACAACGATAAGAAAAGAAAGTCCTAGAAAAGTCTTAGAAAAGTAGCTTGTGCATTATTTCTTCCACCAAGCCAACAAGCAGGTAGTCGGTCCCAAATACATTCAATAAAACCACAAAACCGGAACAATGTGCGATAATACACTTTCACGTTAGCCGGTACAATGATGAATAAATCCCCCCCCCACAATAAAACAAAAGAACTAAATCATTCAAGATACCGCTCACAAGTTACCATTCCAATCCAATGATAGTATGGGAATTCTAAATCCAACTTCTCACAAAGAAAAGTCAACACAAATGTTCGTCCGAGTTCAAAGAGTCTTATTTCAATTGTTGATTTATTACCCTTCGAAATAAACACACGACGAGTTGAATGTCAATCCCGCAGAAAACTCCCTTCCATCAAGAAAAAATCTTAATATAGAAACTATTTATTCAAAATACTGTTTCTAAAAATATTTATTATTAAACCTATTCCTTATAGAAATTAATCATCTAGTGTCTGGGACGTCATTTTACATTTTGGGAAAATATCCTTCATTTAATTAACTGCTGAATTATTATCGTTTTGTTGTTTAACGAAGCGAAAAAAGCCTATCCCGCAGAATGTGTTTTTAAAAAAAATTATTCATATATCAAAAATAAACTGTTATTATAAAAAGGCCTTCTACAAAAATCTAGTTATTATTTTAAATCATTTAAAATATTTCCTTAACGGCTGTGTCTGTTTGTAACTCTCTGTGGAGAATATTATTCTATATTCCATAAATAAATGTTACAACGGAATATCGTTATCAGAAATCTATTTTCTATTTAAAAAAAAAACTTTTTTTTAACGGACCGGTTTATTTTTTTGTCAACTTTACGGGAAAATATCACTCTTACTCGTTAAATGACAGGAGACTTTATTATTACTAATTTAAAATCCCGTACAAAATACTTTTTTTATAAAATTCAATTGTTTCTATTTTTAGAAATTAAGTCCGTGTCGGCATGCATGTTTTTAAAATTATTTTTTCCTTAATTACTTTTCCCCATTCCTGCCACCAAATTGTTTTATTTATTTTAATCTAATTAAAAACTAATTTAATTTAACCTAATTTAATTAAATAGTGATAGCATCCAGGTTGCTATTTCTTATTTTTCACTTAAAATTACTTGAAATCCCCAATGCATTTCGTATAATATATCTATTTCTGAGAATAAATTGTGATTTATTATTTATTATTCCACTATCTTTTTATATGTAACACAATTTCCCCCCTCTATTCCGCTGAATAAGTATTTACTATAGTTGACTATCACTGGGCCTTATTCCGATAGAATATTCCTACCTTATCACCCCCAACCTAAGTCTCGAGTATCCGCTAATAATTGAATTAAGACATATCTTAGCATAAGTACGTGTTACTAATTCTCATCCTCCCTATTATACACTAATTATTGCCCCAGATTGCCTCAGGATGTGTCCATCTTGCCTATCTCTGCTGTAAGTTTATACTTCCCCCAATTCCCCTCCTATCCAGGTTTTAGGCTTGATAACAGGTAACGGTTTCTATGCAGACAGCATTGTAGTATTTCCTGCCTAGCGTTCAGTAAATTATCTCTAGATGTCATGATGTGGTACGACTCCAATGCACATAGGTTGCATCTCTTCTTTTTGTTCGGTTTATATTTGTTAGCCCTCCCCAAAATTGACCATTTCAGTTCGAAAGGGTCTTGCCTAGCAATGAGGTTTCTCACAAAACGGCCAACAGAAGTGTTAGGCCTATCTATGTCTTCCCTTTGGCCTCCCCTGAAGGAACTCATGTGGTTTCTGAATCTATCTTTGAACTCACCCCCGGTTGAACCGATATATGATTTCCTACTACTCTCTGTTATCACATCGCATTTGTAGACAATGCTTGAAACTCTACAGTTCCCCCCAGTGGACAGATGTTAGAAGCTCTGCAGTTACAGTTGTGTGCTGGGCCGTTGCTGGATGTTCTACTACTATGGTTATTTATAATGGAGGTTCTCACTGAACCGGTGTTACTGGGATCAACACCAGAAGAGAACATGGCTTCCCTTGTTTTAGTTATCTTAGAATTATTATATCCTATGATGGATGTGGCTATATTTCTACAGGTTGAATAAGAGAGTTTTACAGTATTTTTGTTAATGATTCCCCCCAATCTGCTATCCCTTGGAAAGTTTTTTTCCACTATGCTATAAAAAATCTTTGGGATATTAGTCTTAATATGCTGGCTATAGGGGGGGTTGAACCATGTAGTGGTCCTTCTCCTATTTTTCTTCCTACCTTCCCCCCCGGTTTGGGTAGCATGTGAGTTCAATTCGTTACTTCCAACTTCACGAATATTATCATCAAACGGTTCCCACCCTACCTGGTTTACATTACCGTGGGATACACCAGGTCTCCTATATCTAGCCTTGCCCATTGCCCTATTATATGAAACTATTGATCGAGAGGCCATCGGTCTCCCGTTTAGTCCCCCATTCCCAACCGAAGGAGGCACAAGGTAATTAATTTTTTCCTTGTATCCTGATCTGTTTAAAGCCTCATTGTAGAATTGCTTACTGCTGTCGAATATTTGTTGATTCTTGGACAGCTTAGATATCCTACTCGATATTGCAGGAATAATGGCTCTTTTCACCATCGGTGGGTGATTCGATTTAGCGTCGATATAGTAGAGTGTGTGGTTGGGCTTGTGATAAGGTTCATATGTGTTGTTGCATAGATCAAGCGTAATATCCAAAAAATTGACCCTCCGGTAGTTTATATCCATAGTTACGCTAAGTTGTATTGAGCTGAAGAATATATTGAGTTTTTTCTTCTTAGTTTCAAGAAAAAACTCAATATATTCTTCAGCTCAATACAACTTAGCGTAACTATGGATATAAACTACCGGAGGGTCAATTTTTTGGATATTACGCTTGATCTATGCAACAACACATATGAACCTTATCACAAGCCCAACCACACACTCTACTATATCGACGCTAAATCGAATCACCCACCGATGGTGAAAAGAGCCATTATTCCTGCAATATCGAGTAGGATATCTAAGCTGTCCAAGAATCAACAAATATTCGACAGCAGTAAGCAATTCTACAATGAGGCTTTAAACAGATCAGGATACAAGGAAAAAATTAATTACCTTGTGCCTCCTTCGGTTGGGAATGGGGGACTAAACGGGAGACCGATGGCCTCTCGATCAATAGTTTCATATAATAGGGCAATGGGCAAGGCTAGATATAGGAGACCTGGTGTATCCCACGGTAATGTAAACCAGGTAGGGTGGGAACCGTTTGATGATAATATTCGTGAAGTTGGAAGTAACGAATTGAACTCACATGCTACCCAAACCGGGGGGGAAGGTAGGAAGAAAAATAGGAGAAGGACCACTACATGGTTCAACCCCCCCTATAGCCAGCATATTAAGACTAATATCCCAAAGATTTTTTATAGCATAGTGGAAAAAAACTTTCCAAGGGATAGCAGATTGGGGGGAATCATTAACAAAAATACTGTAAAACTCTCTTATTCAACCTGTAGAAATATAGCCACATCCATCATAGGATATAATAATTCTAAGATAACTAAAACAAGGGAAGCCATGTTCTCTTCTGGTGTTGATCCCAGTAACACCGGTTCAGTGAGAACCTCCATTATAAATAACCATAGTAGTAGAACATCCAGCAACGGCCCAGCACACAACTGTAACTGCAGAGCTTCTAACATCTGTCCACTGGGGGGGAACTGTAGAGTTTCAAGCATTGTCTACAAATGCGATGTGATAACAGAGAGTAGTAGGAAATCATATATCGGTTCAACCGGGGGTGAGTTCAAAGATAGATTCAGAAACCACATGAGTTCCTTCAGGGGAGGCCAAAGGGAAGACATAGATAGGCCTAACACTTCTGTTGGCCGTTTTGTGAGAAACCTCATTGCTAGGCAAGACCCTTTCGAACTGAAATGGTCAATTTTGGGGAGGGCTAACAAATATAAACCGAACAAAAAGAAGAGATGCAACCTATGTGCATTGGAGTCGTACCACATCATGACATCTAGAGATAATTTACTGAACGCTAGGCAGGAAATACTACAATGCTGTCTGCATAGAAACCGTTACCTGTTATCAAGCCTAAAACCTGGATAGGAGGGGAATTGGGGGAAGTATAAACTTACAGCAGAGATAGGCAAGATGGACACATCCTGAGGCAATCTGGGGCAATAATTAGTGTATAATAGGGAGGATGAGAATTAGTAACACGTACTTATGCTAAGATATGTCTTAATTCAATTATTAGCGGATACTCGAGACTTAGGTTGGGGGTGATAAGGTAGGAATATTCTATCGGAATAAGGCCCAGTGATAGTCAACTATAGTAAATACTTATTCAGCGGAATAGAGGGGGGAAATTGTGTTACATATAAAAAGATAGTGGAATAATAAATAATAAATCACAATTTATTCTCAGAAATAGATATATTATACGAAATGCATTGGGGATTTCAAGTAATTTTAAGTGAAAAATAAGAAATAGCAACCTGGATGCTATCACTATTTAATTAAATTAGGTTAAATTAAATTAGTTTTTAATTAGATTAAAATAAATAAAACAATTTGGTGGCAGGAATGGGGAAAAGTAATTAAGGAAAAAATAATTTTAAAAACATGCATGCCGACACGGACTTAATTTCTAAAAATAGAAACAATTGAATTTTATAAAAAAAGTATTTTGTACGGGATTTTAAATTAGTAATAATAAAGTCTCCTGTCATTTAACGAGTAAGAGTGATATTTTCCCGTAAAGTTGACAAAAAAATAAACCGGTCCGTTAAAAAAAAGTTTTTTTTTTTTTTTTTTTTTTTTTAAATAGAAAATAGATTTCTGATAACGATATTCCGTTGTAACATTTATTTATGGAATATAGAATAATATTCTCCACAGAGAGTTACAAACAGACACAGCCGTTAAGGAAATATTTTAAATGATTTAAAATAATAACTAGATTTTTGTAGAAGGCCTTTTTATAATAACAGTTTATTTTTGATATATGAATAATTTTTTTTAAAAACACATTCTGCGGGATAGGCTTTTTTCGCTTCGTTAAACAACAAAACGATAATAATTCAGCAGTTAATTAAATGAAGGATATTTTCCCAAAATGTAAAATGACGTCCCAGACACTAGATGATTAATTTCTATAAGGAATAGGTTTAATAATAAATATTTTTAGAAACAGTATTTTGAATAAATAGTTTCTATATTAAGATTTTTTCTTGATGGAAGGGAGTTTTCTGCGGGATTGACATTCAACTCGTCGTGTGTTTATTTCGAAGGGTAATAAATCAACAATTGAAATAAGACTCTTTGAACTCGGACGAACATTTGTGTTGACTTTTCTTTGTGAGAAGTTGGATTTAGAATTCCCATACTATCATTGGATTGGAATGGTAACTTGTGAGCGGTATCTTGAATGATTTAGTTCTTTTGTTTTATTGTGGGGGGGGGATTTATTCATCATTGTACCGGCTAACGTGAAAGTGTATTATCGCACATTGTTCCGGTTTTGTGGTTTTATTGAATGTATTTGGGACCGACTACCTGCTTGTTGGCTTGGTGGAAGAAATAATGCACAAGCTACTTTTCTAAGACTTTTCTAGGACTTTCTTTTCTTATCGTTGTTCTTCCTTGCTTTTTAAGTTTGACTTTTATTTTTATTTTTATTTTTTTATTATTTTTTTTATTTTTTATTTTTTTTTAATTATTTTTTTCCTCTTCTTTTCTTAAGTGACCTCAACTATTACAACGCCACATTGTGTTTTGTCGGCAGTTGAAACCAGTATTCCAGACATTTAATTTCCCTGATGATCTGCCAAGCAAGTAACTGCTTGGTAGTGAAACACGTGTAGGAAAAAACATTTAATTTGAATAAATAGTATTTGTAAGAAAAAATATCTTTAATTGTGATCATTGGTGTCTTGAAAGGAATGCTTTGGTAAGCCTTCATAAAATCACATATATATATACATATATATATATATATACACATATATATATATATATATATATATATATATATATATATATATATATATATATATATATATATATATATATATATATATATATATCCCTGCTATCTACTGCATCGATAGCAAACGAATTTCCCGCCTGGATAACTTTTTGCATTTTTGGACCACCATTCACCATTTGGATTATTTCTTAATCAACATCTTTGATATCTTGCCTGGAGCTATTTTAAACTTGTTGACGTGGATGAACTGTATAGGTTTACAAAAAAGTATGTTTTGGGCCGATATATTTGATGTTTTATATACCTTTATGTATTTTTATATATATATTTTTTTATATATTTTCAAAGTTTGATTTTTATTACCTGCAGTAATGTCATTGCGGTAATGGTCCTCTGAGGAGAAGATTTTCTTTGAAAACTCATGAGTTAAAGACTTTAAAGAACTTTGCCTTAACACTGAACTGTCATAAAATTTGATTCGCACCTTATTCTATTCTTTCACTTTATCTATTGTAATTAATGCTCTATCCAGTATATTGAGCTTTATTTTTATCCGGATGTTCACTAATTAAAGATATTAGTTGCCTCTTATATCTTTTGTTGTATTAACTTTATATATATATATATATATATATATATATATATATATATATATATATATATATATATATAAAGTGTACGCACATGTATATGTATACGACATAACTACAGATAGAAGCTATGAAGAAACTTTAAGAGTCAATTTGTTTATTTGAATGTGGCGAATGAACTCGAATAAAAACGGGTGCAGGTGATAATTATAATCAAACAAAAAAGTTATATTAAATCCGAAGGTATTTTATAAGATCAATGGGTCCCTTAATCTTATTCTGTCTGTACAGTAATGCTTTACGTATAGTGTTCTCGGGACGAACCTTACGGACAATTTGAAAAGAATTTTCGTTGTACATACTGGCACAGATCGTGTTATCTAATAAATGAGCTACAGTAGAACTGTCCGATTCGGATGTTTGACGTCTGAGGCGATCAGATGAAAAACGTTTTGTTAATGCGCTCAGGGACATGTTGTCTGATTCTTACTTCTAATCGCTGGACAGCTTAACCTATATAAACAGCATGGCACTGGCAGTTTAATGAGTAAACAAGTAGACTGTTGTGAAAAGTAGGTACACTGTCCCTGCGAAAATAAAGAAAGACAGGTTTGGCACTGAAGACGACACAAAATTTGAAAAAAAATCACTGTGTGATGGTGTCAGTCAACTGCTTAGAAAACTGATTACTGACTTCAATTATTCAAGGTAAATTCAGATTAACTTGGCATCAGTTATCATCCTTTAGTATTATCAATTTTTGTTAATACAAGAATGGGGCACACTGGAAGGATTGTAATTTCTGATTAAATTTTTGTAATATATATATTATTTTTTTATGTCAGATTACAATTTAAACGGGAAGAGATCACGAAGGCACGATGAGTTAGTGTTTTTACAAAAATAATTTTTCTGTTCATAGGTAAAAAATAATCTTAACTGGTGTACATCGGGTTTCACCTCCCATATAACCAGAGCGTTGTGAACAGGTGAAATATCGTGATAAAGATATATAATTTTAAATTATAACACAATCCACTAATCCTTCTTTCATTTATAGCTGTCACAACGCATCCAACTACGTAACTTTCAGACACATGGTAAACAACTGATGATCCCTTAAAATAGTGTTAGAAACTAACTAATATAATAACTGTAAAAAATAAATTGACTTACATAGGTGATTTTCCACTGGAAGACTTGAGACTATAAGTTTTTTTTTTTTTTTAATTTTTTTTTTATATAGTTTTAATGGTTGAGAAACTTCCGAGACTATATATATATATATATATATATATATATATATATATATATATATATATATATATATATATTATTCAGAAGAGCGTAATATTTATTTATTTAAATGGCCGACGAGCTATAAAACGGATGCCCCACATTGAGCTCGTGTTAGATCGTTTTAATCAGTAAAATGTGAGTTTGCAAAGTCAGTTACATTTAAACACTAAAAAATATATATAAAAAATTAGTCTTTTTATTCGCTATACCTCTTCATTCTCTTCCTCTCTCTCTCTCTTTCTCTTTATATTCCATTTTCTCTTCAGCTTTAGGTTAAACATTATTGATACTTGTGGTGATATTCCCTATTGTATATAGTGAACTATTCTAATCTTCTATTTTATAAATAGTTATATTGTCTTTGATTATTGATTAACACACTAAGAGAGAGAGAGAGAGAGAGAGAGAGAGAGAGAGAGAGAGAGAGAGAGGGGGAGAGAGAGACAAACAAGGAGAGAGATAGAAATGAGCGTGATAAACACTGTATAAAATCAAAACGAGGTTCAAACAATATAGAGTGAGTGCGCGTGGCAGTGATAGACCAAACATTAGTTAGAAATGGTTGACTTGACGAGTAAATTGCAAATTACAGCTAAGTAAAACAATTAAAATGGATTTAAAAAACTTAACTCAATCCCAAAACCAAGCAATTTTGTAACACGTTTGTTAGATTAAAATATACGGGAGCAATGGCTTATGGAAACAAACACTGATTAACTCCGCTTTACACTACTACTACTACTACTACCACCGCCACTACTACTACTACTACTACTACTACTACTACTAATAATAATAATAATACACGCATTTATGCGCACATGCTTGCGTTCATCGCTATATTCTGAATCCAACTACAGCCGAATCTCTTTATAATTAGCAAGTAAAAAAATGAGCTCAACAAAAGCGTTTGAGAAATGCGCGCACGTATTTGAGACAATTGCATTTCCGGCTAAAAATAAAGAAATAAAATTGTCCAAAATATATGAAAAATTATTGAAAAGCCAAATTGCTAAATCCATCCACGTTTCAGCGTTAAAAAGAGTTGTTTTTTTTGGTTAATTACCAATGCATCTTTTTCCGCCAATTTGCAAATCTCACTTTCGATAATATCGAATAGAATCTAGCGGCAAGAAAACAAAAGAGAAAAGAGCAACAAACAAAAGCGAATAAACATTCTATAATATAAATGTGGTTGCTTTGTATGTCTGTCCGCCCGGCGATGTAATTGAAAACTGTACCAACAGAATACTTTTAACCCCTTTTTCCGCTATTGATTTCCCATGGATGACTATATATTCAGTAGCACTGCACTGAGAATTGATCTTTGCTTCGGAACTTAGTAATTCTTCACTAAGGTCTTTTCTCCTCTATGACAATAAACCTTTCTTTCTTTCATTAAAAATTCGCTTTGGCTATCCCGTTTCTACCATAATTACCACCTTGTTAATTGTCCCCATTTCGAAGGATACCACAGTGTCAACGACGATTCGAAGGTAACAACATTGGCGACGAGGATACGAAGGACTAAAGTCGAAAACACTTACCAGTGACGAGAACGGATTCCGAAGAAAAGATTTACGCAAAAATATTGAACAATACTGTTATAACAATAATAAAGTTGGGATTAAAAACTGTTTTATTTTGACATGGCAAAAAGTATTGTTTTCTAAAAGGAATAACGTTCGAGTACAAAGAATTTGACTCGTTGAAAAGTATGGTCTGTTATTAAGGCTTATTTGGAAAGAATGTATAGAAACGTTTTCTTTGTTTGTTGGTTCTATCGATTTTCGTAAACGATATTGACTTTAGATAGAGTTAATTGTTCGTATTTTTGTTCGTATTTTTGTTCTGAATAAAACATTTTTACAAAATGGAATAATTC
Organism: Sepiola atlantica; assembly: GCA_963556195.1. NCBI lineage: Eukaryota > Metazoa > Mollusca > Cephalopoda > Sepiida > Sepiolidae > Sepiola > Sepiola atlantica. The sequence continues at coordinate 46,723,071 of OY744541.1, read as the reverse complement.
ACCGAATTGGCTAAATCTTTGTATGTTGGAATAGAACAGCAACAAGAATAATTCAAAGAGTTGCAAAAGATTTTTCAGGATGAATTAATGCAATTACGCATACATTATATTAAAGACACGAAATTGTTATTGTTACACCGGCCGTTCTTACACAGGAGAAACTGCACCGGTTGTCACTATAAATAGTGCGAGTCGCCAGAGACACAGAGAAGACAAAGCACAGTCTTGTAACTGTCTAGCCAAGTGCTAGTCACTTTCTTACTTTGTTAATACACTTGTTAAACCAACCCTCGACTTGACTTCCTTTATTTATTATTTACTGTTGGACAACTTCACAACAGTTATCTAAAAGTACTTAACTTCTACAAAATGTGAACAAAACAACGCCGACTTTTGCCGAAGCAGATTTACGTAAACAGTCGGAAAAAAAACCGAAGCGTTTATCCAATCGGAAGCCGCGAAAAGATCATGCAGACGACAAATAAAGATAACGCTAAATAGAAGACAACTCGTCGACTGTTACTTATGTATCCTTAACCTATTTTAAACCATTTCGGAAAATTGTTTTTAGAATAGTTGTTTTATTGTTTACCAAAATATATTCTGCATGGAGAAAAATACATTTAGGAGAATTTAAAAAAATATTTTTTTACATTTTGACTGCCGACGGCTCGGTTCGATTCGACCTCTTCCGCCTTTTTACGTAAATCTTCTTCGGAAAAAGTCGGTTTTTGTTTGATTAAAATTCTGCAGAAGTTGCAAAAGTACTACTGGAGAAAGAGGGTCAAGATTCTTTTCAGCCGAGGGTATATCTTATTCTTTAACAGAATTCACTTATGACCCAGGAAATGAGGTCACTTTTCCAGTTTATTTTCATAGATATGAAACAATTTTTACGAAAAGATGTGCGAAATGATCTGACCAAGAATCACTCTGTTGTTACCGAAACTAGGCAAAGAAAAAAATATAAAAATCTTATTCTACAAAAGAAAACAGAGGTAATCTCTTTTGAAGAGACGATACAAACTTTTGATGAACAAGACAGTTTGTTTCATACACGATATAAATATTTAAACATCGTCAAACAAATAAAGGTAGACTTTGTCACGTCCGCCGGAAGCGTGACTTATTTAAATTAGCAATACTCCATCTTATGACGTATCTGACTCTTAAAAATATTGTTATCGCTCCCTTAAATACAAGGATTGGCCTCTAGGTGAATTTATAAATAGGCAGTCATACTAAAGTGCTAAACAACGTTTCTTGCCCCGAAGAGTTGAACACTCTCTGACTGCTTGCTATATGTGTCCGCTAATTTGACATTTATAGACTTTAAATTCCCTTCTTTTTGTGTTGATTAATGGTAGTATGGGGATAAAAGGTCAGTCTACAGAGTCGAATGTGCTTTGTAACTGGATTCGAATACTTAGATCAGCAGTAATTAACATTCCTACACTGATGATTGCATAAAGCATGAAACACTAGCGTCTATAGGTAAAAATGGTTGATATTTATAAAAATATTATGCATATATATATATATATATATATATATATATATATATATATATATATATATATATATTGTTGAATATAAGACACACCTCGTGTCTAGATATCTTTTGGTAGATCCTTTCAATAGTCCGAATCAGGATCTTAGTTTCGGAGGGGAATTGGCTGATGAATTTGCCATAGTTTGGATTTGTCTCCCAAGTACTTTCGGACCCATCTGGGTCCATCTTCGGGGGAATGAGGTTAATCAGGTATAGACCATGTGTTTGTATTTATAGAATGTTTTTTTTTTCGGGAATTATGTACTACGTACGAAACTATATTTAGAGCTATAAACATTTTAGAATATAATGGCAAATTCATCAGCCAATTCCCCTCCAAAACTAAGATCCTGATTCGGACTATTGAAAGGATCTACCAAAAGATATCTAGACACGAGTTGTCTCTTATATTCAACAATACCTGCCTGCAAGAGAAGATGCTGCCTAGATACACACACACACACATATATATATATGAGGACTGCATCAAATCGGGTATTCTCTGGAGCGATATATGATCCAACCATTTTTCAGCGACCATACCAACATATTGGATGCAACTTTTCCATTTTAGATCTGATGTGAAAATCAGTCTTAAAATATTATCAAAGCAATGATATTATCAAAGGGAAAGAGGCGTTTATTTCAACCGGGGGAAATAAATGACCAAAGCGTTGGTGATGGAAGTAGGGAAGCTTGGTTTTAGAAATTTTCTTCGTTATTTTTGATAAAGGGTGTGCACGAGTATAATAAATAGGTGAAATATATCTATTTGAATAAATACACAATAAGAGGTTTATGTAGTTTGCTTGAAGCATTGTTTATTAGTATATAGAAATGTGATACTTAGAAGGCAATACAATGCAGAGGTGTGACGGATAAACACAAGTTGGAGCAAATAAGACATATAATGGTGGAACAAATTAAATAGTTTCACCCTTAATACAATGTATACATACACATATATATATATTTTTTTTTTTTCACAAACACACATATATCTGTTTATCTACACAATGTTACAATGTTATGTAATATCTGTATCAAGATGGTCTGATGGAAACTCCAATACACAATAAAAAGTAGCTAATTACTGAAGTAGCCAGTTACTGGACAAATGGAAATTATCTTTTTCTTTCGCAAAGCTTGGTCAACCATTCCTGCCCAATTAAAAAAATATTACTAAACATCATTTGTAAATACAATATATTTATGCAAAATTACTTTCAAAGATTTTCTTGACATTATAGAATAGTTAAAGCATTTATTTAAATATAAAAATACAGGGTAAATATTTGCCTACTCGATAAACATTTTTGATTAAATAATAGAGAAAACCGATTTTGCCCGTCCACTCTAGGGGTTCACAGTATGCTGAAAACTGAGGCATCAGTGTTACATCAGACAGTAGGTGAAGGCTTTTATGACTAACTCTTGATATATCTGAAAAAAAAAAATACAGATGTGACTGAAATATAGTTAATTATCCTTCTTGTCCTAAAAAGTTATAATACGGCAGAATCACGTTGTCACACCGGTTCTCGGTAGATTACCGAAGTTAAGCGACGTTGAACCTGGTCAATTCTAAAATGGGTGACCATTTGGGAATATCAGACGCTTTATGTTGAAGAACAGCGATATCACCCTGCAAGAACCGCAAAACCTAACGTTGTAATCTCTCATGACTAGGATATACATGTGACTGGGGTCCGCTTGTGAAATTGATATTTATAAAAACGACGTAAGATGAATGCCGTTTCGTTGTGTCCTTTTTTTTTTCTAAAAAATATACCATGGGCAACTATGAATTAATGTTAAATATTACGTTTTTATAGTACCCGGCTATCCCTGCTAGTATGATAGGAGTCGTTTTTGTCCATTTTTATTACACAGATCTGCTGTTTCCTTTAAGCATAATTTATTTGCGAAATTAAATCAACTATAATGCATTTCGTTTTCTTCATAAAAATTAACCCATTTTAATCTTTTGAAAATGATATAAGCCATATGTAAAGTAAATATTAGTGATTTGAACAGATTTACCCGTTCTCATAAAAAAATATGCATGTAAGAATATAAAAAGAATTTCGCATTCATTCATATAGATATATGACTTTAGGTTATGGTCGAGTATAGAAAGCGGATAGAAAGGTAGCGTCATAAGTGTTAGATATTCAGCGAGTAGACCCACTAGTATATAAAATGGTTAGTTGAGAATAACAAAAAAATGAAAGGTCAGCCCGGGTCAACTTGATGAACCCGAATAAGGATTGTTAGACTGCGAATTTATAAAAACGGATATGACGTCACATGGTTCCGAGAGAGAGAGAGAGAGAGAGAGAGAGAGAGAGAGAGAGAGAGAGAGAGAAAGAGAGAGTCTGTTTGGGGGTACTCAGCACGTAGACGTGAAAAATAAGATGGGCTGACAAAATATGATACAACAGTGATTATCGATCTCGAATTCCCTGTTTTCCCACACGCTGATCAATGATTTGGAATAGATGAAGATCAAGTTCCATCAGTTTTTTTCCAACTTAGTAATTTTGAAAGTATAAATAAATAGCTTTGATTTCAGGACAGCAAGCCCTCAACCTGGAAGAATCACACAGGAGCGCGTACAATGAAAACATGTAGCTACTGAGGTATGAATAGCTTTTATGAACTTTTTTTCTACATGTTAAAACGCAACACAAGGTGGATACGCCGTTTTGATAATCACGGTGAATTCGTCTTATCGCTTATGGCGTACCATTTCGTACCATTATATTCCTTATGTCCACGGACAAGGCAAGTCCATGTCTAACCTTATTTGAGTCTTTCCTGGTGTGTAACTCCTCCGAAAATAAGCTGCCCGTTCCTATGTTCGACGGGGTCATATTTTGACTTTCTAAAAAATCGATATTTGAGCATCTTAGTCTGACACACGGCCATTCTATTTTGTACAAATATAATGCAACGCAGTGAAGTAACCATCGTCATGTAACGAATATGACCAGCACGCGTCATGTAGTGTTGTTGTAACGTTTGGTAGTAGCAGCGAGCATAGATGTCTTCTGTCTGTATATTTCTTTAATAGTAGCGAGAGAATAGCGTTTCACTTATTTGGAAATATTGCTAGTTGTAGCGGTTGTACTCGTTCTTTCGTAGAATAACAACGCACATTATCGCTTTGAAGTTTTATTACTTTTTGTAGTGAAGGTTTATGACAGTTGGCTAAGATAAAATTGTATATGTTCTGATATTACCCTTCGTCTGATCTGCCCTGGGTAGTGTTGGAGAAAACGTTGTAGACTCTGGAAATTATTCTTTATGTCCCTATCTAGAGTGTCCATTTCTGTGGAACTGGATTTTCCGCACAATAAATACCGACATAATGTCTTACTCTGCACTTGTGAGGAAGTAATTAAATAGGCGCACAATATTAGCATTACACAGTATGAATACACAGTATTTGTTTTCTTAATTACCCTGCCCGATGGGGAGCTAGAAAGAAGACCTTCGAAATACGCAGACAAAACTAAAGAGGCTACTCTTTTTGTCACGTACTTCCTTTGTACGTCACTACTGGAAAGCGATTTTCGTTGTTTTTAAGCCATCACTTTACAATAACACTTATCAGAGCCAATTATAAACAATACGAGATATTAAGACCAACTAAGATCTGAAGAAGGCTGGGAGCTATATGGTTGAAACGATAATTATATGACAAAAAGATGGGAACATTCTGAATGTATATAAATGGTTCGCTTCTAAAAAATAAAACTCAAATAGAGAAAAGTGCTCTCAGCTTTGAGATCTTTTAAATGAATCTAATTATGCATCCATTCAAAACCTGGACGACATTTCTTCCGGCTTCTTTTACACAGTGTGTTCTTTTTGTGTGTAGCTGTCGGCCCCTTTTGTATAAAAACCCTTGAACTAATATTTATCAATTCCCTCCTCTCATTCTGCCTCTCTAGTCTGAACTATTTTCCAACCCCGATTTTATGGCCACATAATTAAAAAGATGTTTTCTGATTTGCCCCACACCTTCATTTTCATAACGTTCGTCCGTTTGTTTCTCTCCCCACCACACTATCAATTTTCCCATTTCTTTCTTTCGCTATCTTCAACATTATCCGAGGAGGAGGGGGGGAGGAAAAGAGGAGGACAGAATATAGAAGCAGGAGGAGAATACGGGGGAAATAGGAGAATTTGATAATAATACATTCAAAATACTATATTAAGACATATTTTGTTGATGTTTCAAGATTTATTTAATAGTGCTCAATATATAGTAGAGCTTTATAATCATGTATAGTGTACTTGTGGTTCTTATTATTAGAATTATTCAGACGGCTATCGTAATTTTGGTTGTTATTTTCACAACATTTCGGCCGATGTAACCTCTAACCTTCTTCCGGTGCATCTTTTCGAAATTGAGAATTTTTATGTAAAACTCGAAAGACCGATACGGAATATCGAACTGAATCTTTTATTTAATCCACGGGGGTAGATTATTTTCATTCCGTCTGCCGTCAACGGGTAGACGTGTTAATTGTGCTACTCTTAGTTACAGCCTGTAGTAAAAATTAAAACTTGAACCTCCAGAAGATTGTCACTTAGGACTCATTGTTAATCAACACCATAACCGTTGCGCTACAGGTCCATGTGTAAAATTCTAGTATGAATGAATTACAATTCTACGCAGCCATAGTTGAAATGTATGAGGTATTCAGGCGGTTTGTAATAATAAAAAAAACTTTTGGAATTAAAATCCGTCTGAATTACTCGTCTCTCACATGGATTACAAAATATGCAATTTGATGTGGAAATAATTTCAAATCTTATCGAGGTATTTGATAATAGATCTATTCTTGTGATTTTGCTTTGTTTTGGCAAGGGATATTTTTTTCGGACATTGTTGGTTTTTCTGCGTACATAAGAAATAACGTTATAATGAGTCTCTGCTTGAACAAATTTTAAGCTGCATTGTATGACTAAAAATAAACATCGTATTGAAACAGCTGTAAACAACTTCTCTCTCTCTCTCTCTCTCTCTCTCTCTCTCTCTATATATATATATATATATACACACATATATTATTTATTTAAAAAGTATATGTTACATATTTCAGAGATGTATCATGGTTTAATGTACATGGATTTGCCTTTTACCATGTAGTTTTAAATAAATAATTTGCATGTTAGCTCTCACATATTTGCGATTGAGCCATATAATTAAAATACGTATTTGTAGACCGGAATATCTTTATTCTTCTTTAGTGATGTGATTGTGTCCTTATATTTACTAGTCTGTTCATATACTTTTCTACTATTCTATATGCTAATCTTCCATTTTGTCTGAAATTTTCATTTCATGTTTCAACTACCTATTACGTGTTGGTGGTGGTATATTAGAGTAGTTAAAGCAACACTGTGAGAGGGTTGAGAGAAATGCATACATCGCTAAAATAGACATGGCTGTTGTGTACAGTTAATTATGAATTACTGTTAATTAGAACACTTCAAACAAAAAATTTTCAAACATAACGCAATCACAGAACTAAGTAATATTTTAGCACGCATGTTGTGTTATTAAAGTATATAGGAAATAGCCTTAGGGAAATAAACGTTAAATATGTTTTTTTGTCTACAATTAGGTCACTACTTATAAAAGTCAAGAGCCACTCGAGGATAAGGGTTACTGAGACGGAGTGATTATCAGCCGAAAGTTGAGGTGCACTATGGGAGTACAGACATTAATCCATAGTATGTAATGCGTTTGATTATTTAAGGGTCCTTAAATAATCAAACGCAGTACATAAGTGGATAAGTATGTGAACCGACTAGTAAAAATAAGGACACAATCACATCACTAAAGCAGGATCAATATATAGGACAAGTATTTGAAGACGACAAAGTTGTGATCAGTAGGGAAGCAGTCCTATGGCAATGTGTTAAAAGCTAGACACATTGAGGGAAAAATGGAAGTCTTTTTTAGTTGTGACAGAAATACGAGTTCTTTCTGTGAATGTCTTACAACGAACAACCAAAGATTGGAGCTTGATCAAGCACTTTCCATGGAAATAAGGGTTGAGTAGAAAGAGACTAATAACATCTCTTCTGTGAGAAAGGGATGAAGGGAGGATAGGAGATCACCAGCCCTTCTAAATTTCGTAGTCGATTTTGTACTTTCTAAAGGCAGGAAAGAGTGTTCTGTGCGTTACTTCCGCAGATGTGGTAGCAGTATTCCATTGCAGTATTCCATCTTAGGACATATCTGGCTGGTAGGTAGACGATTGTATCTGAAGTCACGTACTTTCAGGATCTGTAGAATAAACTAACGATTTTCCCAGCAACCTTAGCAACACACTGGATATACGCCTTCCATTTTAGGTCTGAAGTGAAAGTTAGTCCTAATAGCTTATAAAAACAAGAAAGCCATTTATTTTGACTAAAACAAAACAGAGATCAGAGCGTTGATGGTGAAAGGAGAGGGGCTTTGTTTTAGATGTGTTAAAAGTAACAATGCAATACATGCTGCAGGCCCGAAGAGAGAGAATCAGCGAGATCTTGATCACCAGTGCTCTCCGAGGTGCTGTCATAGACAGTTGTTTAGTTTGTGTAGATGTCAACAAATGATCTCAGCATATAATTTGTCTCATCATTTATGGAGATCAGGAAGAGTGTCGCCTCAGAAGAGATCTTAGAGGCACGCTTGCGTTAAAACTATGTGCTAAGTCACTTTCAATAATATCTTTGGGATAGATATAAATCCACCTATCTTCCCAGAGTTAGGCATGGAATAGTAGCATAAACTAGATTGTAAAAACTTGGTAAGACAACTTGTCTAGGAGAAGGCAAACTAATAACACGTGCGATCTGGTAATTCTCTAGTACGTGGCACATATTGTGCGCATTTACAGTTACCTGGTAGAGAGAGTGGGTCGGGTACTTCACAAATTTACAATCCACTTAAAACAAGTTCATATATCGAGGTCGTCTGATGATTTCAGCTGGCATCCTCGTTATCGAAAGACTACCCTATTACCGGGGATGCATTTTACGTTCAGTCCCCAAAGCCCCTCCCACCAACTTGCAAGATGCCAATCGTTCTCCTTAGCCCATTCAACCAATTAAAAGTGCCTTAGTCTTCGGAGCTAGCCTCAAGGGGTTCCCCCGTTTTTAACGTTATATTCGCTGCGCCACTAATAAGCAGACCACCCACGATAGTTTCGCCATCCACGACGCTGTTTTTCACGCTTATTAATACCACCATAATCGGCACAATTTGAGTTGGAGAGCAACGGGCAAAGCGCAATAACTTTATGTTTATATATCATATATTCAATATGTCTGTATTGTTATAAAGTTATTGCATATATCACATTGACAGTGAGATTAAAAGAGCAACTTCCAAATATATATATATATATATATATATATATATTAATTTTATTCATACCAACATAGCATGGCTACACATGCATAACATGTTTCAGCCGTAGCTTTAATAAGCTCGGCATCCTCAGGCTAAATAGTCCGTTTTTTATCCTTAAAAATAAACGGATTTTTGGCCTGGGGAGTTCGAGCTTATTTTAACTACGACTGAAACATGATCTGCATGTGTAGCCATTCTATGTTTGTATAAATAACACTCTTTATTATAAATGAATAGCTCTATTTATTATTGAGCACTATTATATAAACACAGTAAAGATTCTCCTGATTTTTACCCTGTAGATAAAAACTTGACTTGGATTACTATTATATATTTTATATAGTATATATACAAATATAGTAATAAAGAAACATAGAAATATATCTCACTTCATATATATCCAGGTAAAGTAAACATCCACATGATACAAATTCAAATAATTTTAACCGGGCTTATATAGTAAATATATCTATTTATATAATCATTTTTATACAGACATGTAAAAAAATCTGTTACACTGGCATGTCGATGTTATCGATCATTAGTTATTAGAAACTAAGATCTCACCAAGAGGAAAAGTTTGATCTTACACTTAGATTTTCATACATGCGTTTATAAAGTAGAATTAAGTTTTAAATTAATATCGATGTTATGTAAAAGTTTTCGAAATTATTGATATTAATTAAAAAAAAACAAAAGAACATTGCTTTCACGTCATAGACGCACAACATATTTTGAATTCTAAAGTATATGTTTTCATTTGAAAAAATAAAAAATAAACGTCATATACGCACCAAGTATTTTCAAATATTGACTTCTGTGTTTATCTTCAAATCAAGCAACATGATAAAGACGAAATATTGTTTAATATATAAACAATTTCAATTTTTCCTTTTTTTTTCATTTCAAGACACACACACACACATCTATATATATATATATATATATATATATATATATATATATATATATATATATATATATATATATATATTAGTAGAATACCCATCTTGATACTGGTATAAGAAATTCATATAGCATTAGTTTTGAATTTTAATGTTTTTTTTCTCATATTGACGAAATGGTACGGTTTAGTAAAAAATAAATAATGTGCCACATTACTCATCTTGTTGCCTTGAATACATGTTCTATAATTCATCAGTTCAATAGTTTAGGATTTTACCAAGTACAGATATATTATTGACGGTCATGCGCACACCTATCTATTATAAATGGCTTACTTAATATAACTCAAAATTTGATGAAGAGCAATTCTTTTCGCTATTTAATTTTTTGTGTCTAACTTATTTTAAAAGTTTCTTCAGGCGGATGTGAATTTAGGTGGGCACCCCCTAAATGGTATAGCTTTAAAAAATAATGTGCACTTGTTACTCACCGTGTTCCTGAGAATATATATTCTAACATTTTTACTGATCAATTCATAAAAATTAACAATTATATATATATATATATATATATATATATATATATATATATATATATATGGGAAAAGAAGGATGAAGGTAATCCGACGTGATGGGAAAATTTTTATTCTCCATCAAGTACGGACGTCCACCTAGTAGTGGCCATTATTTTATTTTATTTTTTTCCTCCCAATATGTCAACCCTACATGTATTTGTACTTGCATGACATTTTTCTCTATATTATCATCCTGATGAAGTCTTATAAATAAAGACGAAACGTTGATGTACACATAAAAAACATCCATTTTTTGGTTTTCCTTTTTCATATATATATATATATATATAGATATAGCTCTTATTTGTGAGACTAAACAATACATTGTTTCCTAAACCTTCATATGTAAATGATTTAATGATGTGTTTTTTCTGATGTTTTAAAGCGATTTTGGCCTTTTCTTTTGATGAGTCACAATCATTGAAAAACTCAAGACATATAACTCGGTGAGTGATGATGAAACGGATATAAAATAACTGGATCCCTTTAAGAATGAATAAAGGCATGGTAACTGGAATTTAATTTTTTTATTGTTTATTTATACATGCTCTGGAGTTAAACAATTATATCTATTGAGCTTAAACATCGAATGGCTGATATATATATATATATATATATATATATGTGTGTGTGTGTGCGTGTGTGTGTCTACATATGTATATATGTATTATATATACTTATATTATTATTATTATTATTATTATTAGTAGTAGTAGTAGTAGTAGTAGTAGTAGTAGTAGTAGTAGTAGTTAAATATCTGTGTTCACGCCAAATTTGATTTCTTGAATGATCTCAAACAAGACATTTCGTGTTAGTGAAGTTCCAATTTCATGTTCTCTTCCTCCATAAGTTGTTTTTCACATTTCGTTAAGGGTATCAGATTATGATTTTCAGCTAAGATCGTTTCTTTTATCTTCCGACTTTCAAGGTTTCTTAAACTTGAAAACTCGTGAGAGATAAGTAGGCATCTTCTATAAATAGATAATCCGGCAAGTAAGGGCACGGCGTGGTGTGTTAAACTTTGCGTTGATATTAATGGTCGACAAATTATACTTGACGGGTATCATTTTTGATAAGCTACGTTGGGAATAATTATAATAATTAGTGAAACGGCAAAATGCTAGATAAAAATTTGAAAGCTTCTTCGTTTGGCCATTAAAAAAACTCATCACTGAGTTTAACTTGGGTATCAGATATCTTAGAGTTTTGATATTAACAAGATAAGCGTAGCCTTATTTGGGGGGGGTGGAAGACAAGCGACTTCGAAATATCTATATAAACAACTTATGAACAGACATATTGTAGAAATTCTAGCACGCACACACATTATATATAGAGATAGATAGATAGAGAGAGAGAGAAAGAGAGAGAGAGAGAAAGAGAGAGAGAAAGAGATAGAGAGAGATAGAGAGAAAGAGACAGAGAGAGGCAAAGAAAGAATTTGAATTTCCTGCTCGACACTGACCTCGAGTGTACAAGTCTCAGGAATTTGTCAGAACAATCTTACATGAGGATACTTCCCCCTACAAGGAAACACTGACCAACATTTCAAAATAACATAGTATTCGAAGCCCAAATAAGATCCCCCTGGTATAGCTACTCCACACTGGCTTATAGGAGGAATGGTGAGCCTTCTCCAAGTGATGTTGCCTTTAGTAATATCACTAAGCTGGATACTCCATCAGACTAGATGAATTCTTGTCTTGGAATCCGGTAAGACCAAGAGACCACAAGAAAGATATACTAACACATAGTTAACTGGTCAATTGGGGAGAGGGAAATTAATGTTATTCGCTTATTTACGAACTCAACGTTTGAGAGGTAAAGGAGAACTTTCATTGAACACTCGGATGTCTATGTCTCTCATATAAAGATCAAGTGTTAGCCTCAGGAAGGGGCTCCATGATTTCTGAGAACTTGCACTAAACTAAATTGAATATATATATATATATATATATATATATATATATATATATATATATATATATATAGCATGTTTCACAAGATAGTAAAAAACATCAAAATTGCTCGAGCGTAGGTATTATAAGAGTTAATATTAATTATTTTATTTAAATTGTACACATTACTGTATCCGCTAAAGGATCCGGGGTCGTCTTCCTGGATCTTGAAGAAAATCCAGAAAGATTCATCAGTGCCGTTCGGATCGACTTGTCTAAAATGAGAAGTTAACTGGATAAAAGGTGCATATCGTTGCGGTTGCCTAAAAAATATTTCCGTGTGGTTTCAGAAGCTGTTTGATGTTTGATAAAATGAAAAGGTGTATTAAATGTATATATATATATATATATATATATATATATATATATATAATCATGAAAATCATTAGGTTAGTTAAGATACGTTGATTTTCTTGACGATCTGTGTAAATTTTGCCTGAGCTGAAAACCCGATATTTTAAAGTATTAAGATACGAAACATTTGCCAAACGGGAGAAGTGAAATTTCTAAAAACTGTAAACATCGAATAATGTTACTTTAGAGTAGCTACTAAATAAAATTACCGTTATAATAATTTGGGAGGTAAAATTAACATAAAATTAATAAACACGGTTGATTTGAACAGTATTTCCATAACCTACTTTTGAATGAGGGATCAAAATATTTATTGAAATCAGTCATAGATACATACACACCACTTTAGCGTATAGGACAGAGAGAAAGAGAGCGAGCAGATACCTAATATAAAGAACTTACGAGAAGACATATTTTCTCAAATTTAACACAGACATATATGTAGTCGAATTGAACAACGTCCCACCTGTGTAACAGTTTTATTTTATTGTTTCTCGTCTAACGATCCGTGTAGATTATAACTGAGCGAGAAACTAGACATTTTAAAGTTTAAAGACACAATAAATGTACTAAACCGAAAAGGCGAAATTGCTGTACAACTGTAGACATAATATACACTTTACTTTCGGATAGCTACTAAATATAATCACCATTATAATAATTTGGAGGATGAACCTAAAATGATGTTCTTAACTGATGTTAACAGTTTACTTAACCTTCGTTTAAATGATATTTAAAAGTATTAAGGGAAAATAAGTAAACTTTAGTAATCGATAGGAGTGAAAGAAGACCGGTGCGTGTGTTTTATATAAACAATAAAGAAAATAGCTTTAAGTTAAATTTGAGTGACCGATGGGAGTGTGTGGAGTTTGAAAGCTTTTCAATAAAAGAACAATAGCTTTAAGACGTAGGAGTCTAATATTAGCAATATTAGCTGATAAATAAAAGCGATGTTAGAATTTCAAATTTCGTTGTTGGCCTAAAAAAATTGCTTCGGCGTCACGTCATCAATTTATGATTTATGTTATCTTTCAAAAGATGAAATCAAACATAAGCGATAATAAAAAATAAATAAATAAATAAATTACCAGTAGCGTTGGAAATTATTTTAATAGTCTAAAACAATTTATTTAGCTTTAACTATGTATTGTATGTAGTTCTTGTAAAATTATATATGCGACCGGAGAGGGGATATATTTGTTAGTTATTATAAATTTTGGTTTGACCAATTATATTTGTGTTTGTGGGAGTCAGAGACATTGAGAAATAGTTTTGACTCTATTATTAGTCGTTACGGGCTTTTTTCGGAAGTCAGCTCAACTTAAAGATACGTGGTTCAATAAATAATTAGATCAAGTACGTAGAAAGTCTGTAAACAGACTGGACGGATTAAATATCATACACGGTAAGAAAATTATAATCAGTAAAACAAGTATATGATTAGGATGCATTTTTCTTGAATTGAATTAACATATGATGCCATACTTATATATATATATATATATATATATATAAGTATGGCATCATATGTTAATATATATATGTATATATATATATGTATATATATATATATGTATATATATATATATATGTATATACATGTATATATATATGTATATATATATATATGTATATATATATATATATATATATATATATATATGTATATATATATATATATATATATATATATATATATATATATATATATATTAGTGTGTGCAGGTTCGAATGATTTCGATGGGAATTCGAGTAAGAGAGTTCAATGTACATTTAAACAGAGCATACATACATTTTAAAGGAAGGAAAAACTAGACACACATTCGGGTTGTACACATTATAACTTATTTCGACCTAGATCGGTTTCATCGGATGTATAACCAACCGCAGTTAGAATATGAATGATGAGAAAATGTTACCACCGTTTTTAAAGTAAAGGCAAGAAAAAATTCTAGTTGATGATTGGTCGTTATAGTGAAGCGGAACTACGGGAATGGTTAAAGGCCACGGTGACTAATTATAATTAACTATCATGATAATCATAATAGAAAAAGGAGGTGGCAAAAGCAAAAGATCAGTTCCCCTATTTTTTCAAGAAAAATAATTCCATTTTAAATGTAGAAAAGGGAATTAAAAATTTTGCACAATTAAAAAAAGATTGCAGAGATATAATCATAAAAATTTGTGGAGTATGCGACAATGCGGATATTCGGATTAAATTTACGAGTGTTTAGCTTAAATATTTAATTGATTACAAATCGAAAAATGCGGGGTATGTAACAGTGCGGAGATTACGATTAAAATTACGAGTGATCACGATTAAAATCATGGTTTAAAACTTAATTGATTATAAAACGGAAAATGCGGTGTATATTGCAGTACCGAGATTAAAAGTGCGACGAAAATTACACAAAGTTTATTTACAAATTAAAAAAAAGCGAATTTTGCCGGTGGTTTCTTGTGTATACGTAGACAATTTTGAATTTACGAATACTATTATTATTTTTATAATCGTAACTCCTACTATTAATATTTTTATTTACAACAAATTAAAGAAATAGACTTTTTCATAACGGGCTAGTAATTGTAAATCTATGTCGGTGCCTGCACTTGGCCATCAATTCGTCTCTTTTGTTTAAAATGTTATTATCTACGTGTTTAAGATTCTGATTCTTTCTTCAGGTCATAGATTACATCTGTGTTTGAATCCTTTAGGAGTAGTTGAATTGCACCAAATTGATCAAGAAATAATTAGTGTTAAGTTTTTGTTCTTTAAAGACCACCAATATTTAGTCAATTCCGTTTTGTTGATAATATCCGGGTTAGAGAATGTTTATTCAAATACTAGCTGCCCCTTCCCGGCGTTGCCAGGGAAAGTAGATAAACACAAGAAATTCCATGCTCTAACCTTGAATTATTGAATTATTTTATGCTTATCGTTGTCCGGAGAGAACACAGACCCCACAATGTTAATGTATCCGTGGACTACCGGTTGACGACCATTGTTCTATTCTACTGAAATAAAATAGAATACCGATCATATTTTTCAGATTGTACTAAAAATAAAAATAAATAACTTAATTGTTTATTTTTGATATAATCTTATTATTTAAGCTATATATTTTAATTTTTATTTCCTTTGATAGCTTTTAGAAGAATATTATCACTTCTATCATTACTTATATCTCTGCCCAATAAAAACCTCTACAACAATCTCTAAAAAAGAAACCTCTGATTTGATCTGAAAGAATTCTTTAGAATACACTGAAAAGGTTTTGGATAGCTATGAACAGATTTATAAAAGAAAGTTGCCCGGGTCTATAGCAAATCATACGCTAAATTATAATGCATTGCATACGAGAACTGACACTAGAAAAATACTGTACATTGCAAAGGGGAAATTGGAAGAGATACGATAAGAAAAAGATGCGATATCAATTATCAATAGAGTGTACAAGAATGTTATGTAATGGAATTAAAAAAAAATACAACGTTTTGTATCACTTTATTTTTTTACTGCATTTCGTGCGCGGATATTTGTATTTTTTTGAGGTTCACTTTGCTGAAAGAAAACCTACATTCATCTTCGCGATGATTTCCTTCCTAAATAAATAGAAGAACGAAAGGCAAAGAAAAGGGGAAGCCATTGTTGTTGGAATGTGTACAGCAGAAACGTCAGCGGCATTAATTCGGCAAAAAGCGCGGGAAGAAACGCACGCGGATACATTTCTAATGTTTGTTAATTAGACTTTAGCAATTGTTTGTGCGTGGGATCTCCTGGGTGATAGCTTCATGGGCGAACGTTCACCCGAGGAATACGAAAGAAGTAGGTTCAAAGTTCTTTAGAAAATGAGATTTTAGAGACTTGTAAATAAAAATAGAAGATAAAGTAAATGCCATTTCTGTAAACAAGGTTCCTCTTTTCCATCCAATCAAAAAGGCGTTATGATGTTAGATATTGGACATGAGAAGTTGGTCACCAGAATGAGAAATATAACCCGTTATGATATACTATCATTGCATGTGTTGTTCAGGATTGTCCTATTTCTTCCCTGCATCCTTTGTTCCAGCTCGTTTGACTCGTTGGTCTAGTGGTCTCCATCAATTCGCTGTTTTGATACATCATTGTAATACAGTTTCCTATTCCAGTAGTTTATTTAAAAAAAAAACTGCAGACTTGTGGCACTCTCTTTCTGCTGACTGTTTTACTCCTACCTTGAAGACTAAGGCCAGTGGGCATCTCTTGTCTTTGCGATAATCATATTTTGTTCCTGTTAGCTCCTTATAGCAAGTGGATTTCGCATAGTGCATCTCAACCGTAACATATTTTTTAATGGAAATCGTTCCGGACACGGCACGAGGCTTGTCTGGATCGATTTCCATAACAAAAAATGTAGTGAGGTCGAAATGCGATTCGAACGAACGCCAAAAACGCTACTAGCTTGAATAGCAATTATTTTTCCTTCTTCGTTTCGTTCATATATTCTCTCATCTTCACTTTCAAAAGCAACTAAGTGTTTTCGCACGCGGTCGCTAACTCTTTCAGCGGTTGAGAATTATTCCAGCTCGGTTTTCATCACAAAGTAATAGGCCAATGTGAAATTTAAAAAAAAAATAATAAAAAGAGGGAATTCAGATCCATGTCGGTGGGCATCGGAAGAAGACCAAGTACGTATGCTGCCGCCAGGCCTTTGGCCGGGGGAGGTAAAAAGAACACTCAGAGGCACGTACTGCTTTCCTGACCTCGCATACGCATATTCCCACCTTAACAAGAGTCAGGCGATCAGAAGCAAATTGCTACCCATTCACGCACACTAAGAGAACACACGGAAGCCACACGTACACAGTGCCACACTTCATATTACTCACAGACGCATATTACTCAGACTACCAATATAATGACATAAACAACTATACACCTCGTGTCTACTTTTTATTCACGGAATTTTCTTTATCAAACGTTAGTTGCATACACTTTTCTAAATGAAAACTTCTTGGGGGGAATTAACTTTTATATTCTTACAAAATTATAGATATAAAAATATTTAGTCATAAAATTTCGTTTTTCTCAATTTTTCATCTACAAAATACTGTTGATGTATTTAGTTAGCACTTGCTAATCTTTCATTTATTTCCATTGTAATATCCATGCACTCTGTTTATATCCCATTTTCATTTCTTCGCTATGATATAATATTTATAACCGTGTTAGCTACATTTATATTAATTGCCAGCGTGGTTCGTAACACTTTCCAAAGACGCAACCGTCGTCTATATACATTACTCTAAGCCAGGAGCAACACTACACTAAAAGGTGAAGTAAAGAAATTCCTAGATCAACGCAATTCATAGCAATACTAGAGTAAGTCTCGGGGGCATTATCTGGATTCTCAGAAAAGCCATTCACATCAAACCAAGGGGAATAAGAAATAGAAGTAAAAGATTTATCAGTCCAAGGAGGTGCATTCTCCCAGGCTTTACCGTCTCATTTTCGGGAAAAGTTGGTTTATTGCTGATCGTGTGATGATCTGTTCATGGCTATTTTTGTGTGGATGCGCAGTGTACTTCTTAGTCAGTTTTATTACCCAATTTATTCCAACCATAGAATTTTTGGTAAAAACGATGACGAAATGTAAAATCATATATTTATTGCCATGCTTCATTAAAACCTCACGAGAATGAGGTAATTCTTTTTTAGTTTACCATACTTAATAAACCGAGCTTGACAATGCGGAGCATAACAGACAATCATAAAAAATCGCTAAATCATTTTCCAAACATAAGTAATAGCATAGGTCTTAACTTGGAAAAATTCGTTTCAATTATTATATGCATTATTAACAGATTTACCTATAACATAAGGAAAATAAATCAGAAACTCGGAGTAATGACAGCTGACCTCTTATTATACCATTCACTATAACCCACGCCCCAGAAGCGTTCGAATCCGCACGGTATGCCTCTTTTAACTCTCACTAACTCGAAAACATGAAAGACAATCATAAGACCTACCGTGTTCTGCCGATGCTATATTCTTGCTTGTATTATGCTAATGTAATCTCCTTCCAAATGCCAGTTTACCATTAATCAAAGAATACATCAACGCCAAATCCGATCGCAGTGAACAAACACTTAGAGGAAACACCTTCGAAAATAATCTTCAAAAGTCCCAAATCACCACGCTTCTAAATATCCGGGCTTATCTTCATCTTATGGAGTGTCTCAAAATATGGGAAAATTCCGCTTATTTGAACTTGGACCTAAAAGTCCACAAAATGAATACAATTCTAATCCCACAACTTCAGCTGTGTAAAGCTGTTTATCTTTCCATTCTACTCGAATATATTCGGGTAGCCTCTTGTATTTATTACTAACTTTTTTACTAGGCAATGCATTTTGTTGTTGTTGTTTTAGGCTTTTCTTTTTTTTTAAACTATGTAGTTTTTTTTCTCCGAAATATTAGATTGTGGTTCCAATAACAGTGAACAAATTCTGTATGAACGAAAATGGTTACGTTTCATTTTTTAAGATGGTGGCCATTGGAAAATAATTTCATCCTGGGAAAAATATTATCTTGTAAGAAATAAAATCGAATTGCATTTTATTTATAACAACATTCTGCCACGATCCACAAGAAAAATTGATGAACCAGAATCAAATATTATCTTGTAAGAAATTAAATCCAATTGCATTTCATTTATAACAACATTCTGCCACGATCCACAAGAAAATTGATGAACCAGAATAAAATATTATCTTGAGAGAAAGAAAATCGAATTGCATTTTATTCATAACAACATTCTACCACGATCCACAAGAAAAAATGATGAACCAGAATCAAATATTGATTTTGTAAGAAAAAAAATCTATCGATGACAAAGAAGCGATAGAGACTTACTTTACTTTATATCTTAGATTAAGACCCTGGGCCATTAGGATAAATAGAACGGCTAGTCTTTCTATTAGAATTTAAAACAAAATCAGAAATAAAGATGATACACAAATTTTATCCAATAAATTTGCACGGAGAATCCAATTGTTGCATTGTTTATTTCTGTTTTTTTTTTTATAATAAGATTCTGGTGCCTGCGTTCACTTGATATACATCAAATATGACGACGCATAACTGAAATGCTTTGCCATAGAAATGCTTTTTGTCTCAAGATGCAGTTAAACCACGGAAAAGAAATCGTCTCTTTAGACTATTTTCAAGGCAGGAATCAAGGAGAAGGAGAAATATGATATAACATTTCTGGCGACTGTTGCTTCCAATGATGCAGACATTCTCTTTTTGGGGTCAGGTGTCTGTATATATTTATATATTTGTATGTACGGATTCATTCATAAATAATTAACCGATCATTATGTATTTTGGAAAAGAAGCTGCTAAGCGTAAGGAGTGGTCATGTGGGCTATTTTTAGCTTAATTTATTCGTGAAAATTCAGGTACCTCCGATTTGTGTGAAATTTGAACAATAGGTATTGGACATCAATTAATAAATATTAGGCAAATTTCACTTTCTTTGGGGGTATTTTAAAAGGTTTTAGGGTGAATAATATGGAGGCATGCTTCCATTTGAAAATTCTAATGCATCAGATTTGTATTGGATTTGATCCATAATAATTAGACACCAATTATGTAAGATTCGCTTAATTTTAATTTATTATTAGGTCCTCTTAATCTTTAGCCTTAAATTTTAGGCATTTTCTCGAATACAAAATATTGTAATAGATTTTGATCAAAATTGGAACAAATATTCTAGACATAAGGTCTAGTATCATTGTATCTTGATTTTAATCTTCGTAAGGGACACAAAATTGGCGTGAAACTACTGTTTGTGAAATAATTTGGCCCATCCTGGGACGGGTATTATTCCAGTATATATACTAAGCCAGGCCATTTATTGCATTGACAGTGAGATTAAGACAGAAAATTCATATTCACAATAAAAGATTAACTTCTTAATATACGGATCATGTATATACGATCGATGTCGTAAGATTAACTAATTTGCATATTTCTTTGCAAAAGGACATCTTAGCAATTCTTATTATTTTCTAATTCAATCATTGTTTCAGCTTGTATTTACCAATATTATCATATCGTAGATAAAGGCTTTTCACTTTGGTTTAAAAAGTCTTTGTTGTCTTTTCCGATCAATTCACTTCTAGGAGTCGAGACCCAGTTCTAAATTGCAACTTAAAAACCAAGCCCCGCCAAACACTTACGTATACACACTGCGACCAAACAAAGAAAACAAGTCAGTGAGAAGCCCAGATATTAAACTCATTACAAAATTAAATTAAACCATAATGCATCTTAGTTTATTCATATACAAGTCAAATATTCTGTTTTTAAATTGTAACTGAAAATAATGGCCACACACACACACACACACACACACACACACACACACACACACACACACACACACACACACACACACACACACACACACACACACACACACACACCCCACACACATACACACACACACACACACACACACACACACACACACACCGCGGCTAAGCAAACAAGTTAATGAGTATTTATTTATTCCTCTCCAGGAGTTAGGCACAATGCCAGTTTTTATCTTACTCCCATAAGTAACATGTGACCCAAGGTCGGGTCGGGAAAGTGGGGGTTGAAAAGCCAGCGCCCGAGAGGTGAGCACTCTGGCTATTAATGCCTAGGCAGCCTCCCCGGCATTCCCCGGTAGGGGCGCCTCAGGCAGTAAGCAATAAACTTACTCCTTCCCAAAGAGGGGAGGCGAGCCTGGGAGGGTGGACTTCCTAGACTTGTACAGAACAGACCAATAGACCGGCGTGAATCAAGCCCCGAAGGCCAAGACAATACCAGTCTATGGGGTGCAGTATCCATCGGAACATATACTACACTTTGATCCAAGAGTACTCGTAAGCTTCATATTAATTTCCTTACGAAATTAAATTGCACCATAATGTATTTTGTAAAAAAGTCAGCAATTTTACTCTTTTACTAAATTATAATTCAAAACATGAATCCAACCTGAACGCGCCCCCCACACACAACACACACACCTGCCAAACAAACAAGCCAGTGAATATCTCTTCCACATTAATGTCATTTCGAAATTAAATTCAACCATAATTCATTTTGATGCATTTGTAAACAACTCAGTAATTTCATGCTCTTGCTAAATTCTAAATTAAAAACAAAGACCATCCCCACACACCGTCCAAGCAAACAAGTCAGTGAGTATCCCCTTCCCGTTAATGTCATTACGAAATTTCAGTTCATTAGTAAACAGATTCTTTGCGCTCAATTTACTTCTCTGGATTGCGATTCTTGGTTTCCTCAATTTTCCCGGGTAACGCCGGGACACGGTTCCCGCTAGTATATATACATATATTATAAAATAATTATTTCATATTAATTCATAATACGATAATGATATGCTCAATATTGGGGATAGATCATTATTATAGAAAAGAAAATTAAAATAAACAAATGTAAAGACACATACTTTACAAGTTTAATAATTTCGAGCAGTACGACAAAGTATAGTATAAAATATAGAAACGTCCTTTAAACGTAGGTTTTTCAAAGAAACAAATCTTCTCATCAGAAAGAAAAAAATAATGTATGGAATCTTAAAAAATAAGGAATATACTTGAATACGGGATAACAAGTATTTTACAATAGTAAATCCCCAGATATATTATGAGGTATCAACGGGGTATCCCCCATTGGAATATTAAATCATAAATTGTCCATAAAGAATATATTGGACTCCAGACAAAATAGATGAAACAGTCAAAATTCAATATATGTAAAAAATATATTTCAGATATACATTAAAGTATATCCATAGTCATTAGACACTATTAAGCGAGATCCATGGATTTAAATTTCTTGTTAAAGCACTGTAAGCTTACCCATGAAATTTGAGATATTTCCTAGAATCAAAATCATGCAATGGATTTTGATCAAAATTAGAATTAGGATTCTAGATATAATGGTTAGTATCATAATATCTTGATGTTGATCTTCGTAAGGGACATAAAATTGGTGCGAAACTGTCTGCTCGGGGAATTTATTTTACCTGCCCCGGGACGAGTATTCGTCTAGTATATATATACACGCAATTGTCGTATATTTTTTATAGCAATCTGAATGTTCATATTTCTCCCCGATGTAAGAATTTCTAATCTATCGCCATCTGTTCGTTCTCGCTTCTCCCTCTCTTTTTTCTATCAATCTATTTATATCGATCTGTTTTCTCTAATCTCACCATTATCGCATCAAATAAAACAAAAAGAAATACAATATTTACACGCTGGAATGATATATGTTTTCATAAAAGCAACGCAAAGCGAAAGACGAAAATATCCAGCAAGAAATATAACGGTCGACTCGTAAGCGAAATTGATCCACGGTACTTTTTTTAGACTCAAACGGCCATTAACACGTATAAAGAGCATAATTGATCTTTTATTCGACGTACGTATCGATTTATCTGGAACCTATTTATTTCTAGAGGGTGGGGGATCTCGCCCCAGAGTAAACTAGTCAACCCCAAATCACGTTGCACTAAATGCTCACGTCAAATTGAATTCTGTGGTGAAACATTTATTCCCCAATCCTTTATCACGCTTATATATTAGCGCTCCTAAATTTACTGACAGACGGATGTGACGTCATACGACTCGTGCGAAATAAATCGTTTGTTCTGATTGGCCAGTAAAATAAAAAGGGAATTCCAAAAAGAAAATAAGACGTGCCAAAAAACATATCATTTTAAATTCTTATTTCAATTTTATGAAAAAAATTTTTTTTTCAATATTCTTTTGCCAATTCACGGAGTAAATACTATACTTTTTAATTAACGTACTATTCTTTCCATTAGATTAGAAAATGAATAACATTTCCAGTTCCCGAAGTAAATAAAATATCTCAATTTTATTGGTCGGTCTTTAAAGACAAAACAGCCAACGAAGTCGTTAATGATAGACTGGAAATGAAGAAAGAAATTGAGACAAATAGATAGACATGAATAACCATTCGTGTCCATCGACGATAGGCAAACCCCTCAAATACATGACCTTCTTCGTTTGACCGTGTCGATTCTAGTCTTGGTGATGACACTAGTGTACACTTTGCATTCAAAGCAAGTAACACCGCAGACACACACACACACACACACATATATATATATATATATATATATATAAAAGTGACTTGTTGAACACGCATGTGTGTGTGTGTGTGTGTCGTACGGGATCCGTCGTTAACGCCTACACTTTTGGACTAATTTTCCGTCTCTCAAATTCAGGATATCAGCTAAAACTTCACTGAGATCTCACGAACCTATCTGCTTGGCGAAACCATTCACTGTCGTCCGCTCGAAATAAATTACTCGTCTGCATCTGCTTGCTCTGTCTACTCGACTCGAGCCTGTCTATTTGATCTTTTTATACGAATCCATGTTCCTTCACATATATCTTTTTCTCAATTACTATCAGCTGACCACCGGAATTGGTTACATCCGCCTGTTACCAGCTCACACTCTCCATCGTTAATCGACCATCACAAAAGCTAACAAATAATTGTTATGGTGTCATCTGTCTGGGAGTTCAATGCGCCTACGCCTATTGTATTTTCGTTCACTTAT
Source organism: Sepiola atlantica (assembly GCA_963556195.1). Taxonomy (NCBI): domain Eukaryota; kingdom Metazoa; phylum Mollusca; class Cephalopoda; order Sepiida; family Sepiolidae; genus Sepiola; species Sepiola atlantica. The sequence goes on along the minus strand of OY744541.1, from coordinate 46,698,647 downwards.
TTACCTACGAGCTAACATTTTCTGTCGGTCCTTATTTAGGGAGGCGGGAGACAGTCTATATCCTACCACACTTCTAATACCTACTTTTCACAATTATTATATAAATTATGAAACAAAAATCATAATTCTATTACATAAATTAGAAAACAAATCATACATTTATAATTTATGAAACAGCATACACATAACAGACAAACAAACGACATGAACAATAACACAAAATCGATTAGTTGACCTTCGAAGCGGGATTACAAAGATGCATTTAACCCCGTCAGCAGCCAAAGAGTATTTTAGTACTCCTAAAAATTAATATATACAACAACGCAATTACTTTTTGGATAGGCCCTTGCCCACTGGAACTTGCTTAACATACAATAGAAGGGAAATCAATTTTGCTCCATCATCGATGAAGAAAAAGCAAGTGATCTTTATAATCACCTCCCAACACAGGACTTTTAAATCACGTTGTAACCTTTTAAATTACTTCTCAATTTAACAGGCATTCCGTCTCTCCGCTCTCACAAGAAAAATTATAAGGAAGTTTTCAACCTCCTACCATAAGGACTTTTGTCAACAGCTCTCACCTCAGGCATTCTGTCATTTTGTTCCACATGATAAAGAATACACATATAAACTCATAGGGAAATCAAGTGTTAGTCCCAAGATCTCTTCAAATCAACTGAACTAAAATGCTAAACAACATATTTACACAATTTTACACAGACATAAGACATAGTGTTTATTCATAACAACACATACTATTTTTGACATAAAATACAATATATCTGCGTTTCCCTTTTTTAATAACACATATATAACAATGTTAGCAAAGACAATCAGACCCACACCCGAAACCAATACAACGGCATAATATGCAACAAATAAATCTCTGCTTTCATTTTTTAAGTAAAGTGGGGGGAGGAGGTTCTCTCCCTCCTCCGCACAAATCATCGGATTACCTCCCTTTTCGTTTTATTTCCTCCTTTCTTTTTACTTTTTCTGAGGTTTCTCACTACAGATATTGTGGACTATATATTGCTCACAAAATATCAACATTAAAACGGTAAGACTCCTGACTTACACCAATAACAACCAGCGATTGAACTACTATTCATTTCGAACCAATTACACAGTCTCTAATCATTAAACTTTACCCGAGTTCGCTATGCATTTATCTAGTTTCCGGATGCTGTCTCACAAATCATTTTCTACTTTATATTCCTAAATACAGGGTTCTCAGTCATTCTCTGCCTGCAATTTAGGTCGTAGAATCGATTGCGCATCAGATGTGAGGTGAAAGACACAGCCCCCATGCACAGAGTTTCACTGAGACATATTGAATCTATCCCTATATCTTTATTTAATATTCGAGTCCCCAGATGCTTCTTTTCCACAGCATCCCGGAACAACCAATATCTCGTGTTTCGCCAGATCCTCTGAATAGGTCAATCACCATGGCTTCAATGCAGAATAACTCACTACATTACCCATTACCTTTCAATTCAGTGCTCCTTTACTACAACACCTCTATTAGTCGACGAGGCTACCGAACAGTCAGATACCTTGTGAAATTCCTCAATAAATCCAATATTATAATACTTCTTTCATAAAATTTGTTACTTTTCTAGTAACCCTTTTTTATCCTTTCCTGCTTGTCAACCGGGGGTGAACCAGGGCCGCGCCCCAGTATGTGGGTGGATGTTTGAATTTTTCACAATTTTTTCACTTAGGCTTACATTCCCATAACGTAACTAAATGGTGCAACCGATTATCGAGCCCCCTAATCGCATCCATAATCTGACATCGTGGAGGTATGCTCTGCACCGCCCTTCACGCATACTCTCATCTCCACCTATTGGAAGGTAGCTCTGCAAAGGTATATTATACAAAGTGTACGTGTGACTAAATATATACCAGAATGAGATGACTTACGCGCGGAAGTTATATCCGCATCACACAAACTTCCTACTTCCTAGCTAACATTTTCTGGCAGTCCCTGTTGCGGGAGTGGACAGAGGGCAGTCTATAGTAACACAGATGTTTATTTTTTTATGTACAGAGATCTTGATCTAGCGAGCGAATGAGCATCAAAAAAGAATGAACAATTATGGAGTGAATAAAATAGTGCCCAGTCTTTGAAGATTAAATAAGCAGTGAGTTCATTCATCATAGACTGGAAATGAAGAAAGAAATCGAGACGAATGAATAAATATATCGATGTTTCTTGATATGTGCAGAGATCCAATTCTAGCAAGTAAATGAACGTAAGGAAAGTGAGAAAGTCACTCGCCGTTCGATAATTCAAGAGGACCAATAGTACAATAGAAAATCCCAAATCTAAATTCGTTTACACAGTGTAAAATCTCATAGAAGTTTTTGGAACTAAAAGCGATTTACTATCGAGTAAAAAGAACGAAATAAAAAATACCCCTTCTTACTTACAGGGAGAGACAGAGAGATACTTTTCAAGTAGAAAAATGTGTCTACTATTTCATTGATTTCACATATCTTCTTAATAAACAGTTCTGTGTGCGTGCGTAGATGTTCGGTAACATTTGACCCGAGTAATGGAAATGGTAATTGAAACTTTCCCTCCCAATTTGATTTAATAACAGTTTACTGCCTTTCTTTTCAGAAGCCAAAACTTATTAGGATAAATGTATCGCCATCTTGGCATTCACAATAACTACGTTTCATCAATTTATTTCTATTTTCTTTCTTCAAATAATCATAAATTTTAAAAATCGTCGTTTCATCTTCGAAGAACATGATTTTATTTAATTAATTAAATTGTGGAAATAAAAGTTCCCAAGTTACAAAGTTAATGGTGTAGGTCATTTATATCAGGTGATGTTTCTGGAACGTGATGTACGTAAATATTAATAAAATAAGTCAGGGTATGGTTCATATATATATATATATATATATATATATATATATATATATATATATATATATATATATATATATATATACATATATATATATATATATATATATACATATATATATATATATATATATATATATATATATACATATGTATTATCTACTATATACACATATAATATTATAAGTTAATATAATACATTGTGTATCGATTTTTTAGTATTTACTTAAACAGTGCTCAATACGTAAAAAGAGCTAGGTAATAAATTATGAAAATATATTTCTGACAATTAAGCTACACAGAGGCGTCCGCATTTCATCCCAAGGGGATGAAACGCGGACGTGTAGCTTAATTGCCATAAATATATTTTCATAACTTATATATATATATATATATATATATATATATATATATATATATATATATATATATATATATATGACGATTCCCGTAAGGATTAAACGTATACGTATGTAGATATAAAACAACAAATAATTATATATATATATATATATATATATATATATATATATATATATATATATAGTGCGTAACGTATAAAAAGCTATTATTTTAATGTAAGAGTTTGAAGGGTTGCCCCAGTGAAACGAAAGTCAGCGAAATAACGTTATTTCCGAGGCGATCTTTCACGCAGAGAAGCCGGAAAAGTCGACGTTCCATATTTCAGCCCTATTGAGGGCCGAGGGCGCACATAATAACTTAATGAGTATACGGCACGGAGCCTTATATATATATATATATATATATATATATATATATATATATATATATATATATATTGCTCTCTCCCACGCGCGCACGGAAGTCATCCATCAGTTTCGAGTAAGTATGTCTACAGACGATCAAAAACCTAGGTTCCCGACAACGTGTGTATAAGATTACAGACGCCTCGATAAGTTAAAAGGTAACAAGTGACTCCTCCCCCCCCAAAAAAAAACGGCTCCAAATTTTAATTGGCCTAATTTCTTAATTCACTGCAATAATTAAATGGGAATTAAATGATAACTAGTCTATTGAGTTTAAAACATCATATCAAAACACGAGTCTTTGGAATCTTTTTTTATTCCAGAATATGTGTTAGGGATGGCATCTATTTAGCTCTGTGATTATTTGAGGCATGGTCCTAGGTCTTCATGCACACCTTTGTTTTAAGGTAGCCCCAAAGAAAAAAAAATCTGCGATGGGGGAGGGGGTAAAGGTGTTGGCTGTAAGGTGCCTACTCAAACTCAGTCTTGAAACTGATCACATAGTCTCCAAAATTATTATTCAGTTAATTCTGGGACAGGTTTGAGGTGTAATGTTAAATATTGGGAGAGTAAACCCACTAGTATATTGCATCGTTGGTTGAGAAAAAACATGAAATGAAAGTTCAGACGGGGTCAACTTGATGAACTAAAGGTCAGGATTCCTAGACTGTGCAAATTAATAGAAACGGACATGACATCACATGGCTCAAAGAGAGAGTGAGAGACGAAAACAGCCAGTTTCTTGGAAACAAGCAACGTGTGAACATGTTAAATTGAAATTCGCTGCCCAAAACTGATTAAACACTGATTATCGATTTCTTTCTGTCTTTAACCCACCCAAGTGGTAAGTGATTTTGAATGAAGATCAAGTCGAATAAACTATACTTGTCTTCCATCAGTTTTGTCTTGACTTAGTCTTTTTGAAAGTATAAATAAGGAACCTTGATTTCAGGATGACAAGCTTTCAGCCTGAAACTATCACAGAAGGAGCGCGTACAAGAACTAGCAGCTAACAAAGTATGTGAACTTTCATGTGTTTGTGTAATGACAACGGCAACTTGGTTTTCTTCATGTATTACACAAAGTTGAAACGCAACAGTATGAAAGTTGTACTGACTCTCTCACATGGTCGATCATCTCAGCTATAGACTTCGTTGATCATTTTGAATGGCTTGAACGATTGTAACTGGCTGTACTGAGGTTCTCCTCTGCCCCATAGTTATCATAGTAATCCACCCAGTTCTGAATGCTCCGGTTGAAAGAGGCCGTATCAAATTTGAACTGATATACGAAAGTTTCCTACACTTTCTTGAACAAGCCAGCCCTGCATTAATATTTGCACAGTGTATTCTTTGATGGAGTTCCCCTTGAGATCTAGCTTTGTCATGGTGATTCTGCGATGTACTGCAAAATCAGAATGAATGATGAATATACAAAGTGTCAATAAAGTATTTTGATAATTTAAAATCTTGAGGAGTAGCCATTTTTATACTAGATCACTTAGTAGTTGTCGTTGCATTGATAAAATATTTGAAATACCATATCTTATTGTTACTAATAACTTCAATAAACACTGATTAAACAACCAAGATATCTCATATACTGTCTTCGTTATAATACATATATATATATATATATATATATATACGTACGTTATACACACACACACACACACTCACACACACACACACACACACACACACACACACATATATATATATATATGTCGATAATCATCGAGCTTTCACTTTGAAGATGTTGGTATACATAAAGAATAGAAAGTATATGCTAAAATATATTTTCATAGATTTATATCTATCTCTCTCTATATTTATATGCTTAAAAATATGTATGTATTTATATTTAAAGTTTTTATATTTAAAATATAAATTTTATAACATAAAGCAATTGTAATAGCTCAATAGTGTGAGGCTAGAGCTATGATATGAAATATTTTTATTAAATTTAAACCACGTCAAATGTTAGGAAGAACAGATTCACACCATTTAACACACAAAAAACGTTTTATTTCCAGCATACAATTGTTCCGGCTTACTACTAAGATATCTATCAAATGCTCCTGTATCCTATGCATTTATTTTTTGGAGTGTCAATATTCAGTGTTCGTATATATATATATATATATATATATATATATATATATATATATATATATATATATATATATATATTACTATTTCATGCATCCACATAACATTTTATAAAGAGATATAATTATTTATGTATCAATTTTCAGCATTTACTTCAACAGTGCTCGATACGTAAGAAGAGCTAGGTAGTAAGCTATGAAAATATTTTTATGGCAATTAAGCTACACAGAGGCTTCCGCGTTTTATCCCCAAGGGGAATTTTAGCCTAAAGATACACCGGGATGAAACGCGGAAGCCTCTGTGTAGGTTAATTGCCATAAAATATTTTCATAGCTTACTATATATATATATTCGTAGAATTTGGTATATTCGAACTACTGTTCTCATCTTGGGTGTTGTTATCACAACGTTTCGGCCGATGTAACCTCGGACCTTCTTCAGGTGTACTTTGTCGAACTCGGAAATCTTTCTGTCGAACTCTGGAATTTGGACGGAATTTCGAACGGAACCCTTTATTTAATTCTAAAGCATATATATATATATATATATATATATATATATATATATGTATAATATTGAGTTTGCTTATGAACAGCCGATTGTGAGAATTACTTTTTGACGTACGCTATCAGTCCTCAAAATGATAACAGAACAACTACTGCATCATTTCCTAACGAAATAGGTAATGCCTAGGAGGCTGGTCTCATAATAACAGGAAATATATCACACTAGTTTCTGAATTGAGCATTTAAAGATAGTACATTACTCTGAATTAGCATAGGGAACTGAATTGAGCATTAAAAGATAGTACAATAGGGCAATAGAAGTATAGTTTCGGCTTCAGACAGATACCAAATCTCCATTAGTAGTAGATTTAAACAAAGGTATTTTAATAGCCATTTAATTCATGTAAGTATGATACCTGGTATGTCTCAAGGGCGGGAGACTGGCCTGGACGACTGGGTTAATGATATTTGTCACCCACATCTGACGTTTATGATAAATTCAGCCAAAAATAAGATATGAGAGTGCTATTAAAAATACAAGAAAAAAACTTGCCAGTCGAAGTCGTATGAGATGATGTCAGAAACAATGGCGCCGGGCAGCACAAAGGGAATCAGACGACACTGCGTTGTCAATTGTGATGTGAAAAGAATAGCGGATTTGACAGTTTGATATTGGTTTTCTTTCTTTGAAAGAAGATCTTTTCAATTGTCAAGAGATGTTTCTGATTTGTAAGGTGAAGGGAGGAGAGAATAAAGAATCAATTCGGATCGCATTAAAAGCAAAGTTTACGAAAACAATTACAGAAATGAAAAGAGAGGTGCATTTAAAATTGCAGAACGGTGATCCAACTCATTTCGTAAGATTATGTAAAACCCGTAACGGAATTGAGAAACGAAATGAATAAAGAACTATTACTGATTTTTGCTCGGTTGTTCGCTTTTACGGAATGTCAACTCTTGTTCAGTTATTCCATGCCAAAACCACAAAAATGTTTTATATACGAACAAGTGCAGGAAAAAGTAAAAAAAGAAAAACAAATTAACATTAAATTCAAATTTAAAATCTTCACATTTTCGGGAGAAATTCGTTGATCCGAACGAAACCGGTAAATCTTTCGTTTTTTCTGATGATTTCTCACTGTGTTTAATTTGTTTTTCCATTTAGTCTTTTGTATACATTTTGTCTCCACGGAATTTCATTTTATGATATATCGTGTATTTTATCCTCATACAAACAAGTGTGGCGTGACGTAGCACTAATACGCTGTTCGTAACGTTAGATGGGGAAATCTTTCGACTCTCCATCTATTCCCTGTGGTATTTTTGTTAACAGAAAACTTTTAAATCTCGTCCACACGTTGTAAGTTGTTCGCACAATGTGTAATGACGTTTATTCCTCCCAATCTCCCTCTTTATCTTACAGAATATCAGAACAACATCGGTACTGTCGGTTTCAAATCCTAACAAAGGGGGTCTATAATAGGTCTCTTTACCGGACTCTCTTCAGCCTCTATTTATGTATAACATAAAATAAATTCGGTGGGAGGAGTATTTTTAGTTATATGTACTCTAGATGTTACTTGAACAGATCGACATATTTACCATGCCTCTAAAATAGTCTATAAAAGAAGACTTTATTCTCCTAATTAAATTTAACGGGTCACATATATTGCACATTTCTTATTTCTTTCTAACTATAGACTTTTACATGTAACTTTAATAATGTTCTTTTTGAATTAAAAAAGGAGAGATAACTAACTTCGTTTTCTGACACGAGTTGCAGTTCTTGCATCTGTTTTGATTGTTAGTGCTTTTGTAGTTACTCGCAGGTATTCTCCCGAATCTTTGACCATGAAGCTCTTAAAATGGATTTAATAAATATTTTTTTAAATAGTGACTCAAGTTTTCTACATGATTGTAGACTAATTCCAATCTCATTGACATGTTATATTTATAACACAGAACTACGTAAAGGTTTTTAGTACATCGTATGCCGGTTATGGTTGGAAGAATTTATATTTAATTATTTTTTCTGCTGATAGTATGGTGTTTTTCTTTGGATAAAACCTTAGGTATCACACTAAATATATCATAATGTTGGTTTTGTAATTTATATAATTTACCCTTTAATTTACATATACGCAAATTCGCTGTAATTTCGTACCCTGAAACAGTTTTGCTTCATGATAATTAGTGCCATTTAGTTTCGTACATCCCTACTTTGTACTGTATGTTTGCAATTTAAATCACGTAAATAATATAATAATTATAATTTATGAATTGATTAAGGAATTTTATTAAAAATTGCTATTACTTTCAACCAAGTTTTCTATTAACTCTTATAGCAGTTTATATTGGGCAATATTGTGCATATTTTTCATGGCTTTTCTTCATGAAACAAGATGCTTGCTCTTTCTAGATAGCGATTTCTGAAATTCTCTCGATGGAGATGAATTTGATGTGATTGCTGTTTGTTTTTTTGGATGTTTGTTGCATCGCTATGCATTTTTTCTGATTGAGAACTTTCTGCTTTTCTGATAAGTCCATGAAGGGAAGATCCGGAATTTACATACAAATATAGGTTTTTCTTCTGTTGTACAAAACGGATCCGTAATTGTTCCAAAGTTTTTTTTGTTTTAGAAAACAAATTGGTAAGATGAATAAAATCTTGGTCTTTGAAATGTAGCAAAATGTTTGTATATATATATATATATATAGATTTAGATTTTTCACTTATAAAATAGATCATTCAGTGAAGACCGGGGTTGTTCCAATAAAAAACAAGCTCGATGATACTCGATTACAGAGTACAGAGCATTTATATGTGATTTTATGAAGGCTTACCAAAGCATTCCTTTCAAGACACCAATGATCACCATTAAAGATATTTTTTCTTACAAATACTATTTATTCAAATTAAATTTAATTTGAATAAATAGTATTTGTAAGAAAAAATATCTTTAATGGTGATCATTGGTGTCTTGAAAGGAATGCTTTGGTAAGCCTTCATAAAATCACATATATATATATATATATATATATATATATATACATATATATATACATATATATATATATACATATATATATATATACATATATATATATACATATATATATATACATATACATATATATATATATATATACATATATATATATATATACACATATATATACATATATATATATATATATACATATATATATACATATATATATATATATATATACATATACATATATATATATATATATATATATATATATATTGATCTTTGAAAAGCCTGGCTTAAGGAAATTTAACTTGAATAAATTGCCTTTTTGCGGAATATACCTTGCTCTGAGCAATTGAATTGAATTTTGATTTGGCTTTTGCTTCTCTAATTCCTTTCCATTCTTCTTCATATATATATATATATATATATATATATATATATATATATATATAAGCCGACTTGAAATGAGGAAAGGCAGAAACACTTAAACATTCGGGCACAGTTTTGCCCTGTGTTTCTTTCCCTACAACTTTTATTTTATTTTTTCAAATTTTAAATCTTGGCCTTTGCCAACTTATCTGTCCCAGCGACTTCCTCTGATGATAAGATTTTGATCTTTGAAAAGCCTGGCTTAAGGAAAATTTAACTTGAATAAATTGCATTTTTGCGGCATATACCTTGCTCTGAGCAATTGAATTGCATTTTGATTTGGCTTTTGCTTCTCTAATTCCTTTCCATTCTTCTTCATATCTACCTGCTCTATCCTGGATATTGAGCTGTATACTCTTCACAATAGGTTTTACCTTTCCTAAAAGTTCGCTTTTAGTACACCACTTTATATATATATATATATATATATATATATATATATTCAATTTTCCGACTAGTCCATTTAGTGTTTCGGTCAAATTGCTGTATGTAAGTCTTATGCGTTTCTTGTTACATTTTCTTTCTTTATTCGTGAGTACTTTCGATTTGATTCGTCAAATCATCTTCAGGCGGTGTTAGTCTTGGTGTCTTAAAAACACTTCTTTACTGTTGAGTTTTTTATTATTATAACGGCTAGTAATTTACACCTTTAAAAGAGCGTCTATAATATTGAGATGTTACATGAGAGCGTGGAAGATTAAAAAGTTGGATTGCTTAAACGTTAAAAATTTAATTACGTTCTAAGCGCGTTCAAGATTCATACGTATAATTGCTAAATGGCTAAGAATTTGGTAACGTTAATTACTATGCTAGACATTTTAAAATATTATGACTAGTTTTGTAATTCACATTATTGATTGTGCGATGTTTAGTTTTTATGTAGAGGGCTTCAAATATTTTTTAATCTTTTGATGTTGGTATCATGGTGTATTATTTTAGTATTGTAAACTGGATATGGAGAAGGGAGCAATCATGTTTTTTAGGTGTTGGTAAATTGATCTAGTGTCGACGAGATGTAAGGGGAGTCTTCGGGAAAGTGTTGTGGTAGTGAAACTGACGTAAGAATTAGTTTTATTATTATTGTCGGAGACACATTCTTCCATGGGGCATTGAAACTGATATATTACATTGGTTTATCCTAATGTATTTTTGGTCTGAGAAGTGTTATTTTTAACTACATGGTCTTATGTTTTCATTTTTTAAATAATAAATTATGAATCTTATTTTATTAGCAGAGTTGATGGGGGATATGTAGTGATGTATTATATTTTAAAGAGCTTTTTCATCCAATTTAAAGTTCGGATGCATTTGGTTACAGTAGAATAGATTTATATGTAAGTTTCTAATCATGAATGTTATTTGTTCGTCTACAATATAATTAGAAAATTGATTATTAATTATGACTTGCTTAATGTTTTTTGATTCGTTAAAGAATATTTTTTGGTTGAAGAGAT
>OY744541.1:46659991-46682491 GCA_963556195.1 Sepiola atlantica | reverse complement strand
CAAATTGGCCACCTGTGACAATAACTTCTCAGTGGCAGAATAATCGACCGCAAAAACAAAACAGGCGCCATTAAAAACATTAATTCATAATAATAATAAGAGAGAGAGAGAGAGAGAGAGAGAGAGAGAGAGAGAGAGAGAGAGAAGGATAGAGGGGGGAAGAAAGAGAGCATATGTCAGTTATTTGAGGAATGCCCTTGAAAAATTTAATTAACTCTAATTAACTTAATGAATTACTAATTGTTCAAAAAGGAAAGAACGAACAGATATTATAATCTCTATACTGATAGAATTAAATGACGACTTCTCACGTGTCTCTGTGCATGAATCTCTCGTATCAACGTAACTTTGATAATTACACGTAAAATTATTATTTTTATTTACTATTAATAAAATATTTTTTGAAATAAAATATGTAACAATGTAAAGTACTAAAACGAAACCTTTGAAATCATATTAAAAATAATCGAATTAAATCTAACAGAATGCATTTCGGGTTGTTCCCAAACAAATCAACCATTTAAATTTTTTTGTTAATAATTGAAAAAAAAAATCCTTCGGAAATTGAAAAGAATTTGAAAGCAATTAAACTGTTGAAAATAATGTAATTTAAATTGCTTAACATTCTTAAAAAATCTTTATGTATTAAAAGCTTACAAAATTGGGAAACTATTTACATCCAATAATTTTATAAATAAAGATTAATACAACATTAAATTTACAACAATTAGATGTTGTTTATTTTATAAAAAATTGGTTCTGTTAATAATTTAATGAACAAACAATATTAAAATATTTAAATTTATCTTTCAAAATCCTATTAAAAAGATATTTGCTTAAAAAACAAACGAACGGCATGGTTTAAATAAATGAAAAAAAATGTACGTAAAACAACACCCGGGCAACGCTGGTTGATACTTCTAGTGTTTCATAAAAACGGACAGTCAACGTAGTCCAAAGTAAAGTTTTTGACTTTATCATTTTTTAGTTCACAAGACTGTATGTAGATCTTTTTTAAGTGATAAAAAAGCTTTGCACAGACGAGTCCCACTCTAAAAGCGTTAATTCAATGGCAAAATGTAGTATCCGTTATGACACTACATTTCATATTTTCTCTTCTGTGTACGTGAAGAGATTTATTCTAGACCGAGACAATTTTAATTTTTGTCTCAATCAAGAATGCCATATTTAAGGAAGCTGGATTCTCCACATTAAAATTGATCTTGTATCGAACTCTGATATTTCCAGTTTTTATAAAGAACAATGTATTAATGAAAGCGGGCCAGAAATACCAAACTTAAAAGAAATTTTAGTTTTTATAGAAATAACAATGTATTAGTGAAATAAGACACTAGATACCATTTAAAACAATTTTTGTTTAGTTTTTCAAGAAAAAACAATATATTAATAAAAGAGGACACTAAATACCAAATTTAAAAGATTGATTTTAGGTTTTATAGAAATAACAATATATTAATAAAGGCGGACTCAAAATACAAGATTTAAAAGATCTGTTTTAGTTTTTATAGAAAAAAAACATTGTAGTAAAAAAAATAGGACACAAATACCAGAGTTGAAAGAAATATTTTAGTTTTTATAGAATTATAATGTCTTAATGTAAAAGGATAGAAAATACCAGATTTAAAAGAATTTTTTGTTTTTACAGAAAGAACAATTTATAAATGAGGGAACACTAAATGCCAGAATTAAAATAGATTTTAGTTATTATATAAAAAACAATGTATTAATTAAAGTTTACACGAAATACCAGCATTAAAAGAAATTTTTAGTTTTTATCGAAAGAACAATGTCTTAGTCAAAGAAGACACGAAATACCAGAATTAAAAAAGATTTTAAGCTTTCATAGAAAAACAATGTATTTGTGAAAGAGGACAAGAACTACCAGAATTAAAATAAATGTTTAGTTTTTATAGAAAAAACGATTTTTTTAGTGAAACGGGACACTAATTATCAAAATAAAAAGAGATTTTTAGTTTTTATAGACAGAACAATGTATTAGTGAAAGGGGACACTAAATATCAAAATTAAAAGAGATTTTTAGTTTTCATACAAAAAAACAAAGTATTACTAGAAACAGGACACTACATACCAGAATTAAAATGTTTTTTTAGTTTCATAGAACGAACAATGAATTATTAAAAGAGATCACTTAATATCATAATTAAAATAGATTTTTTAGTTTTTATAGAAAAACAATGTATAAGTGAAATGAGACACGAAATGCCATAATTAAAAAATATTTTTTGTTTTTATAAAAAGAACAATATATTAGTGAAAGAGTACACAATATACCATAATTAAAAGAGATATTTAATTTTTATAGTAAGAACAATGTATTAATGAAATGGAACACAAAATACCAGCATAAAAAAGATTTTTAGTTTTTATAGAATAACAATGTATAAATTAAATAGAACAAGAAATACCATAATTAAAATAGATTTTTAGTTTTATAGAAAACAATGATGTATTAATAAAAGATGACACGAAATACGAGAATTAAAATAGATTTCTGTTTTTATAGACAGGACAATGTATTAGCTAAAGAAAATACGAAATACTAGAATTAAAACCGATGTTTAGTTCTGTTAGAAAAAAACAATGTATTAATGAAATGGAACACGAAATACCAGAATAAAAATTGATTTTTAGTTTTTATAAAATAACAATGTATAAATTAAATAATACACGAAATACCATAATTGAAAAAGATTTTTAGTTTGTATAGAAAAAATAAGGTATTAGTGAAAGAGGACACGAAATACAAGAATTAAAAAAGATATTCAGTTTTAAAAGACGGAACAATGTATTAGTGAAAGGGGACACCAAATATCAGAATTAAAAGAGATTTTTAGTTATGATAGAAAATAATATGCATTTATGAAATGGAACACGAAATTCCGAAATAAAAAGAGATTTTTAGTTTTTATAGAAAGAACAATTTATTATTGAAAGGAGATACAAAATAGCAACATTTTTTTTTTCATTTTGTTAAATTATTGTAGATGTATATCATACGTTTTTCTGTGTGTTAATTGTGGTTTGTATGTTTATTCCTGTGCTTACATGAGTTCGAATGTTAGGGCTATGTATTATATTTTTTGTTGTGCATTTGCGGTTGTTTGCGCCAGTATTTGTGTTTCGGTCCGTGATGATATTGGTTATTTCACATTTGGTCTTCTGTGTCATATTCGCAAATATTTGGATATGCGAGTTAGCTAGTACATCTATTAATTAATACATTTACTTTGTTTGTGTGTTTGTGTTTAACGACTTTTCAACAATTATAAGGTCATCCCAGTTTTTTTTAAGTGTTTTACTATTCATAATGTGTGAGTAATTTTATTTGATTTTTAGATTTTGGTATACCTTTTACTTTTTTTTTTAGGTATCTTAAGATATTATTTGGGCCATTCTTTTGAAGAGAATTTTTCATATTTTTTGCTTTGTAATTAACATTAATATGCAGGTTAATTGGTGTTTGTCTTTTGTCATATGTTATTTTGTTAATACTGGTTTTTTAAAAATTAAATATATTTTTACAAATTAATTTCATTAAGAACACATGTTATTTAAGAAAAAGGTATATTTTCAAATAATGTTTTCATTTATGTCACTTTATAATATTTGCTGCGTATGTATGTAATTTTTTGCATTTAATTAATGTGTTTCATTACATTGGTTACACCGAAGCTCATCCTCTTCTCCAAGCAGATGTATGTGAGTAAGTCTTGTGTAGACGATACGTACACGTGTTAATGCAGTGTCTTCCCTGGGATCGGTTATTATGTTTATATTTTCTGTTCCGATTATGGGTCGATGTTCATATAATTTGTTTTGAGGAAAAGTGTTCCATATTATTTGCCATTTTAATTTTATTTATTCTTTGATTTTTTTTAACTTGTATGTGTTAGCGGTTAAAAAATAGGACTTAAAAACAGAAAATATAGACAAAAGATCAACACAACAGTGACTTCAAATATAAATTGTGAGAACAGAATTAGGGATACAGAAAATGGGAAGTGACGTCATAGGGAAACCAGGCAATTTTGGTCTCAGAAAACTGTCAGCGATCTCGAACGGGCGATCGAGAATGACGCACGTGTGGATATGCGCTGATGAATATGTACAGTCTTTCTGTCTATGATGCAATCACAGTGATGACAGATTTAATTAATCAACTATAATTTAATTAGGCGACATGCGATTCAATAAATCTATTCTTCCCGAGATACATCTTTTCGAACGTGGAAACCTTCCAGTCGAATTCGACAACTTATACGTGATTTCAAACTGAAGTGTTTATTTAATCAAGAGTGTAGATTGTTCTCGTTCCGTCAGTCATGATTGATCAGGTAGAAGTGTTAATTTCTATGTGTTTTTTAGTTATTATAGCATGTGGTAAGGATTGAACGTTCAATCTCCAGAAAAATATCAATTAGAACAGATTTTTAATCAACGCCATTAAGCGTTAGGACACGAGTCCAATTCTTTGAGATATTCAACAACAATTGATAAAGAATTTTAAAGGGATTAGATTTTCACATAAAAGCAGAGGCTATTAATTTTCCTTATCTTAATACTTCTCGTAATAGATAAATATTGTCAAAGAATACATAACAACATTAGATCCACTGATGAATTTTTGTTGTTGTTAATAGAGTAATATAATTTTGGGACGAATTTCCAGATCAGATTACGAACAGCTGTTACATTACGCCTTACCGCGCGTGTATAAATTATTATACACCGCGTTTAGTTGTGAACCCAGGTCCTTGATCGTCGGTAAATGAAACACTCAGACGCTGATGTCAGTTTATAAGAATGACTCATTTAAAAAGAGAGACAATCACATAAAACATAAGAGCGACAGTCCACTTGTGTACGCATGAGAGAAAGACAAACAGACAGATATATCGATGGAGCTGCTCGGGGACGACGACGTTACGAGTCCGCTTGCTTCAGTTGTCAGCCAAAAAGAGACCGAAGATCCTCCGACCAGAAGTCACGTGGTTTTATCGATTTCACTTCTGACCTTTAGAGTGTAACTCAAATCTTTCTATCCAAACACCCTTTCACTATCTAACACAGCGAGAGTGTTATAATATAGAGTGAGAGGAATTCAGAAATAACAGTAAAATTAGATTAAAATGGTATTTTTGGGAACTATCGCATGAAATATTTTACATAATATTCTGCATATTGATATTGTATTAATAGTGGAAATGGTCTGTGCAGTGATTTTTAGGCTGGAACTGAAGATTGTTCAAAAGAGAGATGTCCAAAGAGGGTAACAAACAAACAAAAAAGTAAACATTTTGCGGAAAATAAAATATTGATTTCGACGATTCTCAAAAGATCACAATGAAAAAAAAAACATTACCTCAATCAATTAAAAATTTTACCGGGAAAATGGTCTCAATACGCATCGAAATTACAAGTTACGTCTTTGTAGTTGGAATAACAGATACATACCTGAAAATAAAGAAGAAAATGAAGAAAGTATTAATACTTGAAAGAGTTTGTTAATTTGTTTTACGGCATATCAACCCTTTTCGGGTTATTTAATGCCGAATCAGGTCATTTTGGTAAAAGTTTTTATGCTCGAATTGTTTTATATGTTCGAATATGTATTCATGGTGTTTGGTTTGGTTGTTTTATAGAGAAAACATGTTTTTGTTTTTAGCTTTACAGAGAAACTGATTGATTTTTGCAAAGGGAAAGAAAAAAACAATAACATAAATGTTTAGTGCATTTTAAGTCAGGAAGCCGGTATATTCATACAGCCTGATCTGGTAGCACCAGCCATGTGACACGGACGTTAAACCGATGATGATGATGATGATGATGATGATGATGATGATGATGATGATGATGACGATGATGGTGATGATGATGATTGGTTTTTAAATTAATTTGTTTCTTAACCTAATATTTTGTTAGACAAATAGTCTGTAAACAATAGATTCCTTTAAACACGTAGACGGAACCATGACAGATACTACGAATTTAAGTCAGAGTCGATATAGGAGTAATAGAAAGTAAGGGATGACGCCACATTATGCTAAGCTCCCAAATATGGGGATCACCATTGGATGTAGTGTTGTATCACACTCAAGACGATTTGGGATAGAGAACTTGAGTAGTTAATAGGGGCTGGGTGATGTAGTGGAGTAGCGAGCACCTTGTCCATGGGTATCCGAGGCAGTCTAGTGTCCTTTCTGGGACTAATTCTATTTAACCAATAGCTTGAACACTGACAAGTACTGCCACTCTGCTTCAGAGTGGACCTGCGAGTAGTGGTAACTAAGGGGTGAGTGACTCCACACTCTCGATAATTCCCAAATTGGGTCCTCACCACTGGATGTAGTTTTGTGTCAGATTTAAGACGGTTGAGGGTTGAGAGAACTTGAGTAATGAATATGATTAGGAAATAGGATAGCCAGAAAAAGGTAGAAATGACCTGGAAAATGGATTCCTGTGTAGTTCGGTTGAATAGGTTACGAACGAGCATCTTGTCAAAGGGTATCAAAGGAAGGTTAGTGTCCTGACCGAGACTAAGTCTATTTAACCAATAGATTGGACACGGACAGGTACTACCATTCGGGCTCAAAGTAGATCTGTGCCTAACGTTAACTAAGGAGTGACTCTGCACTCAACAAAGCTCACAATTTAAGGCCTCACCACCGGATGCACGTGAAGGTCATGCCAAGGATCGCATTATATCGAGCGAAATATTATAGATAGGCCATTATTTACATTATGTACACAGTTCAGGGTTTTATTTCAATAGTAATCGTGATATTCACAAAGTTTCGGCGACTGTACTCTACCGAGCCGAACCGAACCGGTAATACCTGGTGTTGCATTAACCCTGGGCGATAATGCCGGCCTCCGTCGAAGGAGGAAGTTTAAAGGGAATATCAAATTAACAAGCTGTCCACAGCAGTATGTATATCCATGTCATGGGAAGATGACATTCAGAGCCTAGCATTCCCAAATGGTCACTCATCTGGTACTGGCCAGGCTTCACGTCGCTTAACTTCGGTGATCTAACGAGAATCGGTGTGTCAACGCGATTATGCTTGTACGACTATATTTCTTGGGGAACCTTTCGTTAAAATCGGTTATCTTATGGAAATTTTAACCTCAATCGTTGTTCAATATTCTAGGTGAATTGCATAGTGGATACACACGTTGATAAAGAAGACGGTCTCCGTAAGTAATTATATCTGGAGATTTTGAGTTCAATTCCTATTGAAGGAAGTAAATCAAACAAGATTGAACTAATATCACATTTTTACTGATAGATAACCGCTCATCAATGAGCGGCGACCCCTCGCCAATAAAGATTAGAAGAGTTGCTGGTTTAACGTTGGTCGTCGTCACGAGTTGGAAACAGTGAGTGGAATGAGCAGAGGATTTCTTAAAAGGGCGTGATTTTCCATAGGACGTCTAATGTATTGGTTTGCTTTTCTAGGAAAAAAACTCTGTTCGTGGAAGCTCGGACTGGTTCTTGGCAGAGAGAGAGAGAGAGAGAGAGAGAGAGAGAGAGAGAGAGAGAGAGAGAGAGATAGAGAAAGTTGATAGATAGATAGAGAGAGAGAGAGAGAGAGAGGGGGAGAGAGAGGGGGAGAGAGGGGGAGAGAGAGAGAGGAAAAAAGTGTTTTGCTGTGGAGGTAAGCAGATGAATTCTTGCTATGAATGTTTTACTGGGGGGGGGGGATTGGAGCTCAGTCGATCACCTACCAGGAATATATCCAAAGCTACGGAATGCTGTATGCGAACCACCAAACATTATTTGGATTTGATAAATGGTTAGAAATTCTGAAAAATTGGTCGTCAATGATAAAACCACATAAAAAGCACACGTATGACGGCGACAAGCAGCTTCATAAACATTCGATTATTTGATGGATCAAATGATTTTTCTGGATTTAACAGGTTTAAAGATATTCCTGGATTTCGAAGCTTAACAGATATTCGGAATTTAGCAGATTCACAAATCAACCCGGATTTGGCAGCTTTAATTATACTCCTGGTTAACGTACACGTCGGCATTTAGCAAGGTTACATATATGCCGAGATTTAGCAGGTTCAACGATATTCCTAGATTTGGAAGATTAAGATATCTGATAGCATATAGCTGCAAAGATATTCATGGATTCATCAGATAGACTTGAATTTCGCAGTTTCAAATATATTCGGTGATTTAGCAGCTTTATAGAGGTTTCTTTATTTAGCAGATTCACCTATATTCGACCTCGAGTCTCCTTAGTACTTAAATAGGTGACTATTAGTGGCGCCATCTATGTGTCAGGACCAGGACTTACTGAATGATGTGTTATCAACAGGGATAATTATTAAACAAATATGTAAAGAGCAAGGTTGAATAAACAAGATATTGAAAAGGAATACTATTCTGGCTCGGAACAAATAAAGTCTTCGAGAATTAAATGTGCTTATCTTTTTAGCAGATGATTGTACGCCACTGAGAACCCGATATTTCTGCAGTCATGGAAAATAAAATGTTCACTTTACTTGGTTTAGTGTGATCACTGACAGAGTCTTTTCTAAGCAAATAGAATGATGTATGTAAGTTTCCTGGGTAAATTTATAGAAGTGCACCTCTCGTATTTCGACCCCTAAAAAAAAAAGTTTCTACTTTTTTGGGCAAATTACATATAAACAGCCTCAACAAATATCCGCTATGAAAAAAAATTATGAAATTTTTTATTATTTTAGATTTTAGGATGGGGGGTCACTTTCTTATATGAGTTATACGTAAAGTGAGCACCCATTTCTTGGCCACCGAATCTCACCTCCCGTGTTTCGACCCCTAAAAAAAAAGTTTCTACTTTTTTTGGCAAATTACATGTAAACAGCCATCCATAACAAATATCCGCTATGAAAAAAAAAATGAAATTTTTTATTATTTTAGATGTTATTAGGGGTGGGGGATCACTTTCCTATATAAGTTATACGTAAAGTGAGCACGCATTTGTTGGCCACCGAATCTCACCACTCGTATTTCGACCCCTAAAAAACAAAAAGGTTCTACTTTTTTAGACAAATTACATGTAAACAGCCTCAACAAATATCCGCGCGCGGATATTTGTTGAGGCTGTTTACATGTAATTTGTCTAAAAAAGTAGAAACTTATATAGGAAAGTGATCCCCCACCCCTAATAACATCTAAAATAATTAAAAATTTCATTTTTTTTTTCATAGCGGATATTTGTTATGGATGGCTGTTTACATGTAATTTGCCAAAAAAAGTAGAAACTTTTTTTTTAGGGGTCGAAACACGGGAGGTGAGATTCAGTGGCCAAGAAATGGGTGCTCACTTTACGTAGAACTTATATAGGAAAGTGACCCCAACTCCTAAAATCTAAAATAATAAAAATTTTCATAATTCTTTTTCATAGCGGATATTTGTTGAGGCTGTTTACATGTAATTTGCCAAAAAAAGTAGGATACTTTGTTTTTAGGGGTCGAAATACGAAAGGTGCACTTCTATAAATTTACCGTTTCCTGTAACCGTAATGAAGTGACAATGACAACCCAAACTTAGGAAGAAACTTTTCTTAAAACAACACCGTAATAAAAACTAGCAAATTGGGATACTGTACGCAAACCCGGTACTAGTGGCCTTACAAGCCGATGGCTGGATACCAACAGGTAACGACAAAGAACACAACAGGCATCATTGGGATGTTTATTGTGATCTGCGCCGAGTAGACACTGGTCGGCGATAATAGATCGATTCAATATTTTTTTAGATTTTATAGCCTTCCCCCAACTACTCAAATAGATATGTAAATTAATTCTTTGATTACTTTTATAGATTTGGTTATCTTTTGGGAGTCGGATGATCTTAAGTGGAAATTCTTGTATAGAATGAGAAGGAAGCGACCGAGAAGAGGAGTTGAAAGGCAACGAAGAGGCAACGTTGTTTGCCTGTCGTCCATTCATTCGGGCGTGATGATAAGATTTGAGCCAAAAGAAACATCATTTCCACGTGAATTCATTCTGCATTACCCTCCGCTTTTATTCACCATTCATTAACTCAAATAACGAATACACTAAACGGATTCGCGTTTCCTTTGTTTGTTTGTTTGTTTGTTTTAAAATCGATAGGCTGCAGATTCGATTTTACTCTTAGATCAGAAACAAAAACTTATCGATATCTTTCCAAAAACATCGTATTGGCCAGATAATGTATTTTTATCAGTTTAACAACTTTTTATCATTTATTTATCGGTCCTAGGTATAACCTAAACCTTTTCATGCATGATGTTCCACAGAAATTCTACGTACCTGATCTAACCTGTTCTTGAACCACGTGCTTTCAATTTCAATCTGAGCTGACTTGCGAAAATGCCCGTAAATGACTAACAATGGCGCAAGACGTGTTCTTCGATGTCCCTGACTCTCACAAAACAAATATCATTAGACAGGTCCACATTTAAGATGATTTATGACAACTTTTCTATTTACTGTTTAGGAACTACAGTGAGAATGAAAGGGTATACGGTGGTGAGGACCCAATTTGCTTTGTATCTAAACGATATTATCCGCTCCAAGTATGCTAATTGATGGTTAAGTTTTGTCTCTTTTGTTCATGCGTTCCCATGCCTGTCACTTTTGAGATTTTGAACTCTTCACAACTTAAAAATTCTGTTCTTCCGCTTCCAGGTGACCGTGATGTAATATTCCTTTAGGGAATATTGCCCCAGATCAAATCTGACCCAGAGTACCTGTAAGAATACCATCAATCGGTTCAGTAGAACCGGCTTCGGACCGGACCCACAGATTAAAAATATGCCCGCACTCGACACAGTTCCACAACTACAATCATTTCATGGGTTGGCCCAATATTATGCGATCTACATTCCAAAAATGTACGATTTAAGAGCCTCCCCATAACGAATTATTAAGGAAAGACATAAAATAGATTTGGTCCTTTTGACGACGGCTTTCCAGAAAATAAAAAAATATGTCTACCTTAAGATCTCGCCTTAGCTCATAATGATCCTGTGAAAGAAATCATCCTTGCGACTGACGCTAGTAAATACGGAGTGGGTGCTGCACTGATAAATAAATATGAAGATGGTACTACTAAACCGATCGCGCACGCTTCAAGGACTCTTCTACCGGCTGAGAAATATTATAGTCAGATCGAGAAAGAGTCATTATCGATTGTGTTCGGGGTTAAAAAATACCATCGCTTTTTACATGGTAGATCCTTTATACTTCAAACAGACCATACACCGTTAGTAACTATATTTAGATCACAAAAGGCACTCCTACCCACACTGCTAACCGTTTACAGCGATGGGGTGTAACCCTACTGAACTATCATCTTAGAATGGAATACATCGCATCCAAAAAATATGGGCATGCGGATGGACTGTCAAGATAAATACCCCAAAATAAAGAAATTTTAGAAGAGACGGTTATAGCAGCACTAAAAGAGGAAAAAGGACAGGGGCCAGTTCAGCGGATAATTTTTAAAATTCTAATTACCGATATAAGATCAGGTCTACATGCCTTGGCGGTGTAAAGGTTTTTTATGATGTCCCTGACATAAGATGGGATAATGACCAGGTCACCAAGTGTGGCTTCAGTCCGCAATGGGAATTTTGGGAGGAAGTGGTTTGCGGAATTAAAAGTGGAGTTTAAAGCGAACCGCTGAGCAAGTAGTTCAGCTTCATCAGTTGCCGTGCAACCGTAATCATTATAGTTTGATAGCGGGAGAATTGTTGATTGTCCATTGTTCACCACACTATTGTATATTTTCCAGAAATCACGAGTACCTCATTTCTGCGACTGAATGCTTCATCTATCACAGCTTCAACATTTTGTCATGACTATAAATTACTGTAGTTGACTTATGGCAGCCGAATTGTGTGAATGCTTGCTGCCTCTGAGCAATAGCAGCTGCACATTTCGAGGTGAACCATTGAGGAGAGTGGGGATCGCTGTAGAATTTTCGCATGGGGACATATGCTTCAATGCCTGCCTTGACCAATTTAGTTACCTCATTTGCGCACTAATCAGCAGGGAGAGAAAATGTATCACTCTATCGGGCGTCACTGATGTGATCTCTGGTGGATTCCCAATCAGCTTGCTTGTAGTATCTCGTCGTTTTGAGCAGGGTGATATCAATCATTACCACAATAGATGGGATCAGCGTTCCTGAGCGGGCTATGGGCATTCGTCGCACAAGCCTCGCGCAGTGAGGTCAAGAACAGGTCGAGAAGTGAGGCTTGCTGGTCCACACGATCAGGAAGGCGGGTTGGGAAAGTGACAGTCTGTAAGTGGGAGTGTGCTATGGAGAAACTATACGTGGAGTTACAAGCAACGTCTGTATAGCTGGAGAATCCAACCCAGTCACGGTGATTGGCATTCAAATCCCCAAATATATGTATTTAGGCTCTCGAGTCAAGTGTGAGTGCTGTATCTATGCTTTCAGAGACACGGTTAATAAGGGTACAGTCCTGGATCGAAGGAGAACGGTATAAGAAATAAGTAAATAACGTTGTGCTGTAAGGTTAATCTAAAGCACATGTAGGCTTGATCATCTGATTCTAGGTTATGTTCTCAAGCCAAGTAGAGAATGTTCCGAACATAAACTTCTAGCCCTGAATATGTTTTTCAGAGTCTTTACGGTAGAGTGGGAGGTATTCAGTCATGTAAAAATGGTATGAAGAGATTGAGAATTTTAGGTTTGTTTCACGTAGTGCTAGGCTATCCGAGGAGTTTACTAGGAGAAAGGCTTCTACGTCATTAATGTTGGTTCTAAGCCCCCAGATATTTGTGAATGCTAGCGTCGAAGGGCAAAGGCGAAGATGTTTTTAGTGGGTGTCTGGTTTAGGTTTGTTAGATTTTTGTTGTATTGTCCTTTTGATTTTAGATAAAGTGGGGAGGGCAAAGTGGGTGCTTGGTTGGTGCCAATAAGCTCACAACCAGACCATTAGTCGCGACTTGATCCATGGGGCTGTGGCCCCGGAAAAGCACAGGAAAAACATTTCGTTATTTGGCTTCGAAAGAAGGTAAAAGGCGGGAAAGATGTACGTTTTTTAGACATCCAGAATGCATCATGAGATTTTAGGAACACTTGGAGATCCAATTGCAGGAAAGTAGAATTATGTAGTTCTATCTTCAAACGTGTCTCCGCTCGTCGACTTAAAGAAGTCGCGTAAGGTTTTCTCTGCATGTCGGCTCGTACATAACTCGTAGCTGGGGTCAGAGTGAATGTGTTGATCGTTCGATTGACTGCTGCAGAAGTATTAACAATTTCCGCTGTAGTATTTTCCCAATGAAGCATCAAACCATTTTCGTCTTGGCGTCGTTTTTCTTTACGACCCATGTTGCATAATTTAGAACTGATGAAAAGAACGAACACAATCAAAATACCGAACAATTATTTATTACTGCGCAGAACCACCAGAAATTACACGTCCTTGCGCATGTTATTGCAGTCAATCTTTTATAAAAATTCGTCACACTTGATGCAGCTAATTAAAGGGTAATATAAGAAATGCGAATTACATATAATGTGTGAACGCACTCTATCTATCTATCTATCTATCTATCTATCTATCTATCTATCTATCTATCTATCTATCTATCTATCTATCTATCTATCATGATTCATGGATGTTCCTTCATCTTCGTGAAAAAATAAACGGATGCATATACAGATATATTTGTGATATTAATGTTAACTTTGCGCCCGTTCCCACGCATTCACCTTTTTATAAATACAAACTATTGATTAAAAGAAGAGATATTTGATACCAGAGATCAAAAGCCGCAGAATTTAAGAGAACACAAAACCAAAAAAGGATGTTTCAAGATTATAACAACGAACGTAGAAGAGGTAAATGTGATATTGTTCTTGGCGCCTTCTCTTTTTTATCGATTTTCAAGAAGATGGCCGAACATCAGAAGACAAGATTTGAACACCACAAAAGAATCCAAAAGCTATCGGTCTTTTGTTTTTTTTCCATTCCTGATGTTATAATGCCATTATTTAGAAATATACCAATCTTACCTCCATTCTAAGTCGAAGAAAACCCTCGCTTTTCAAATGTAGCATAATGAACACATAGAAGACGCTATATATTCCTGCTTAATGTAAATAAATAAGGAATCAGATAGATGGTGGGTGTTGTAACATACATCATTAGTAAAGTAAAAAAAGAGTAAAATCGTCGACCGTAGTTGAAGGCGACTCGAAGGTTCTTTTTTTCATTAGCTACTATATGTAAGGGAGGGTGCCACTCTTTTCCAAGAGTTCTCCACTTACCTTTGTATCCTCACATTATATATTATAGTGTTTAGCAAGGGGCATTAAGTATCATTTTTGAGTCTTTGTTATGACTCGACCTAGGATTGAACTCCGTTCTTCAGGCCTATTAGCAAACATAATAGCCATTATGCCAACTGATTAGAGAGACTAGCAAATATTGTATCCTGACCAATTGTTTTCAACCGACAGATCGGTCTAACTTCCGTTTCTTTTCGAAATGATCAAAGTTTCTTACTATTCCGGACCTTTAATATTAAGCAGTAAGTCCCCCAGTTTGCTGTCTTTATATTTAAAGTTTATTTGAAATATAAATAAATTGATTTGAGATTTGTACATCTATACCGTCCCCTGTCATATATTTTTGTTCACTCCATCTTCTACCTTTCCGGTTTTCCACATTGCATTGCCCCTGCCTTCCTTAATATTTATCTTTATACAGTTACGTATGTGTTTATGTTTACATATTTATACATAAACGATTCACTCCTAAACTAATAAAAAGATCATTCTGAATTTTTGAACACAGCTGCTAGGCGTAAAAGATTGTAATGTGGGGTATATTTAGTTTAATTTAGTTTATGCAAAGGGGGTAAAAACGTTGGGAGCCCTTCGTGAAAATTCAGATATCTCCGATATTTGTGAAATTTTAACAATAGGTATAAAACACTAATTAATAAACATTTCCAAATTTTAGTTTCTTTGGGGTATTTTAAAGAGATTTTAGTCATTTTAGACATTTGCTACAATCAGAATCGTGTAATTGATTTTGATCAAAATTTGAACAAGCTTCTAGACATAATGTTCAGTAGCATTATATCTTTATTTTAATCTTCGTAGGGTCACATAAAAGTGGGGGAAAACTGTTCTGTTCGGAGAATTAATTTTACTAGTCCTAGGAAAAGTATTGTTCTAGTCATCTATATAAAGAGAAGTGCAATTATCTGTGTGTTTTCTCGGCTAGAAGCCAGAAACTACATATGATACACTTACAAACTTTACATAATTAGATTCAGTATGACCTCAACCTGGTAATGATAAAAGACGCTACTGTAATATTCATCACCTTGGAATCACTAAATACCAAATACATTCATTGAGGAGGGTCAGAAAAAATACATTTTCACATTCTTACTGGCAGTTGTTAAAGAAACAACACTGAAACGAGATCAAACAGTCAGTCAGTTATCTTTTCGCTATCGTTCTTGCTTTCTTGCTTTCTATTATACTGCCCCAGTTGCCTGAGAGAAAGAGAGAGAGAGGGGGGAGAGAAGTTAAAAAATATGTTATACAGTCTTTTTCAACTTTTCTATTTTGTTGTCAATGGTCCGGGTGACACCGGGCAACACCGGGTAGCCATGCTAGTTTGTAAATCAATTAAACGACAATGTTGATAACGAACATCAATAATAATAAATAAAAAAAACTGCGTCGTTATTTATGTTGAAATATATTCGAGGAAAATGCAGCAAACCATTTAGGAGTTTAATTCTTTTAAAACTAATCTTAATTTGGTTAGGATGAATATATATGAATAAATATGAACTTTTAACAATACAATAAAATATGAACTTTTATTAATATAAATATTTTATTTTATAACTTTTATTAATTCTATTGTGGTTTTATAAAAAAAGTTACGCAGTCACAAGATTAAGAACACGTGTGAAATTATCCGATTCGTTAAAAGTATTCGCACACGCGAGCAATACCATGCGCATTATTTTCTTTTAAAAAATTTCCGCTTAGTTGTAATCAAGCGTTTACTCAATGTAACACCATACCAGATTTAAGTCAGTTTGAACAATTTTCTTATCAAGATTATCAAATAATATTTAATCAATAATATTCAACTGAAAAGAATACTGAGATTCAATATTTTCTTCCTATATAAAAGTTGTCTTCTTTGGGGATATTTGGTTTTTATGGGAGAGGGCGCTACCCTCGCGTGATTTGGTACTCAGAGGCGTCAGTTCTTGTAAATTCAGAAACTAAACTATGTCTCTATTGACACAATACGCTCTGCTATTCATCATGCCGTTCAAACACTAACTGACTTTACTTGTTATGGGTAATTTTTATCGATATATATATATATATATATATATATATATATATATATATATATATATACATGATGTTAAAATAAAAGCTCTAGTCTTACACTATTGAGCTATAGCATAACACCCTTGTATTCACGAAAATACATTTATATACAACGGTGACTGGAGTCTGGGTTTCGAATCGTGCTACCGCCCGAACAGTCATCCCCCACACTGATTATTCCCGAAAAAGGATGAAACACACGTGGATAATAATTTAATTTTTTAAAAATTATAATATTGTTTATAGCCTCCTTAACATAGGATGTGCACTTTAAGAAAATAAAAATCAGGCTGCTAATTAAATGCGTAATGTCCAACTGGATTGTTGAACACTGTTATGACAGCCTACTAAAATATGCTCTCTTGTATTGACATGAATGGACTTTAAGTATCCCGTTTCCCCATGGCTGTTGGGTTGGCCGCATTGGTAAAGGTTCAGACTTTGTGATTTGGGTCTCGGTTTCGAATCGTGCGACCTGGCAGAGCAGTCATCCTCCACACTGATGATTCTCGCAAAAAGGTTGAAACATGTGTATTTAAAAATATTTATCAGAATATTCGATATATATGTGTGCGTGTGTTTTATAGTTGAATTCCAATGACTATAGGAACAATCAATCCATTACCATAACTTTGATCCATTCTTTCAATTTCTTTTTCTTCATATATCGTCGAATAACCACATTTTTATCTGCTTTTCAATTTATTTATTTTCATATATATATATATATATATATATATATATATATATATATATATATATATATATATATATACATATATATATATATATGTATATATACATATATATATATACA
The DNA here is from genome assembly GCA_963556195.1 of Sepiola atlantica. Taxonomy (NCBI): domain Eukaryota; kingdom Metazoa; phylum Mollusca; class Cephalopoda; order Sepiida; family Sepiolidae; genus Sepiola; species Sepiola atlantica. The sequence continues at coordinate 46,665,230 of OY744541.1, read as the reverse complement.
TATATATATATATTCATATATATACATATATATATATATATATATTCATATATATACATATATATACATATATATATATTCATATATATATATATATATATTCATATATATATACATATATATATATATTCATACATATACATATATATATTCATAAATATATACATATATATATATTCATATATATATATATATTCATATATATATACATATATATATTCATACATATACATATATATATTCATATATATATACATATATATATATATTCATATATATATATATTCATATATATACATATATATATTCATATATATATACATATATATATATTCATATATATATATTCATATATATACTTATATATATTCATATATATACATATATATATTCATATTGTACATATATATACATATATATTCATATATATACATATATATATATGCTTATATATATTCATATATATATGCATATATATATCCATATATACATATATATACATATATATATATGCATATATATACACATATATATATATCCATATATATACATATATATATATCCATATATATACATATATATACATATATATATATATGCATATATATACACATATATGCATATATATACATATATATATATATATACAACACAGGAATCATTAAATAACTATATATATATATATATATATATATATATATATATATATATATATATATATATATATATATATATAGTTATTTAATGATTTCTCTGTTGTATTATATTTTATACTAGTTTTTTTAGGAAGCCATTGTCGCTCAACATATACGTATTACTTTCTACCGTTCTGTCTGTCTATAATTTTTATTTCGTCCCACAAGTTTCTATTATTTTTTTCATATATGGTTAGCCATACCTCGTTTTTTAATGAAAGTCATATCATCCGAGTTGAGAACAGTAGTCCGAGTAATCCAAATAATACAAATTATTAATCGTCATCCAAAAAATTCCGAAGCATAAATATGTTTTTTTTGTTTTAATAATAATATCAAAAATCGATACAAAAAATGCGTATTTCGGCTTTGTCCCAAAGAAAGGAAATAATGTTAACAAACTTCATGTCTAATACAAAAACAAAAACAAAACGTCATTTTCTGCATTTTCTCCAAAATCGGTTGTATTCAATTCGGAAAATTTCTTATTTCCTGACGAAATATTAATTTAATTTCATTTAATTTCTGTGCAACTTTCGAAGAGCGCGTGATCTCTCAGTGAATTCTGAACAGGAGAAAAACATAACAATGACGAGATTTTACTTTCTTTTTTTAAACGTTGCTTCCTTATTGAGTTGAAACTAATTTTGAGATGAAAAAGCCTTTTATATAGCAACGATAATGAAGCATGATTTCATAATTCGTCCCCCGCGAAAAAAAAATCCAAAAAACAAAACAGAAGACATTCATTTTTGGTTGAAGACAACTCAAAACAGGAAGTTGGAATAAATACGAAACTAGCACGCAGGTAATCAGGAAATACATTGCTATTGGCTAAAATTGAATTTATTTCAATAAAGTGTATTTAAATAAAACAATATTTTGACAAACCTGCATTCTCACGCATGCGCGTCTCCCCATACTGAAACTTTCTGCTGAGAGATTCGGAGCGAATAAAAGAAATGTATCACTTCAAAATTAAATCCGTCTTTTTTCACCCTTATCAAAGAAGTAGTTCCAACTCCCCCACTCTATAATAAAGACCAATGTATAGCTCTATCTATATAAAGATAGGTATGTTTATATGTTTATATATTTGTATGTACAGGATTAACTCCTAAACTAATTAACCGACCATTATGAATTTTGGAACATATCAGATAGGCGTAACAGTTCCAAATGTAGGCTATATTTTGTTTAATTTAGTTTAATGCAAATGGAGAAAGGAGTAAGTGGAAGCCCTTCGTTAAAATTCCGATACTTAGGATTTTTGTGAAATTTTAACAATACAATTAATTCGTAAATAAATCCTCCACACTAGATAAAAATTCAACGATTATTGTTTTCTTTAGGTCATCCGAAATGATAATACTAATTTATACATAAAAAATAATTTTTCATGTAATTTCATAATTTTATATTAATAGTAATGCAAACACTAGCGAATATATATATATATATATATATATATATATATATATATATATATATATATATATATATATATATATATATATATATATATATATATATATATAAACAAGATTTGGTTACTTATCAAAGGCCCAGATTTTAGTCATCTTACGAATCATTTGTTTTTCAAAACAATCCCTTTTGGTACAATTACGGTTCTCTTTCGTCACCAGAAAACCAACCGACATTTGTATGTCAATATCGGAGCTTTCTTCTCTAAACTCATCAGAAAGTCAAAAAGTTTTCAATCAGAAAAAAGTATCTGAAAATAAAAGTCTAAAAAACAAGCAACTCACATCAAACACACAAACACACATATATATGAAAAAAGAAAACAAAAAATACTATTTATGTATTCATCAACGTTTCGTCTTTATTTCAAGACTTCCTCAGGATAATTGACTGAATCAAATAACACACAGGTACACAATATTTGAAAAAAATGGTATTTTGTACTTATGTGCTATTTTCTTCAAACAATCATCTTGGGGAAGTCTTGAAATAAAGACGAATATATATATATATATATTGTGTGTGTATTTAGGCAGCATATTGTCATTTAGGCAAACATTATTAGATAACACGGAGTGCTTTTGGTTGATAAGACTTTAAAAAACATTTCCGAATGGTCCAGTTAGTGTTTCGGTCAAATTGCTCTATGTAAGTTCCATGGGTATCTTGTACTATTTTCTTTCCTTTTTTTGCGAGTACTTCATCCTCTCATGTAACATCTCATATTTAAGATGCTCGTTTTAAGTTGTAAATAAATAGCCGTTATAATAATAAAAAACTCGACAGTAAAAACATATTTTTAAGAAACAAAAACTAACACCGCCTTAAGATGAGTTGACAAATTAAAACGAAAGTACTCGCGAATAAAGAAAATGGAAAAATAAACACATGGAACTTACATACATCAATTTGACCGAAACACTAAATGGACTATTCGGAAAATTGAAAAAGTAAAAAGAGCCTTATCAAGCAAAAACACTCCGTGTTATCATATATATATATATATATATATATATATATATATATATATATATATATATATATATACAGGGTGTCTCAAAAAAATGTACTCACTCGTAGAATGACGAGAAAACTTTTATTTATGAACATAGAGTGAAATGAAATAGCATCGAATACATGAGACAGATGTAATTGAAGAATCATGTTCGCAAATGTTCAAACTGATGACCATTATTGTTCAAACAAAGCTGATAACGCGCACCAAGGGATTCGCAAACGTCTCGTCATTCTAAGAGTGAGTACATTTTTTTGAGACACCCTGTATATATATATATATATATATATATATATATATATATATATATATATATATATATATATATATATATAACCCAAAAATACTACAGAGTGATCGAAGAAATTTAAATGCAGGTGACACTTTAATTATCGTCTCATCATTAGAAATTGTGACCTTGAATGGGTTTTACACTCACCGAATTTTAACCTCTCCAGATGTTTATCTGTAGGGTTTTCTAAAAGATAATGTCTATGAAAACGATATTCAGAGTATTCCTGAATCGAAGAGGGCCGTCATAGTCGAAATGAAGGCAATACCAAAAGAGAGGTGTATCAGAGTTATTGAAAATGTTGCTCCTCGTATCCAGATGTGCTTATCATTGACCGCGGATAGAACAGACTGTTGGATATTCATGATCGAAACAGGGTGGACAAGTCAGGGGTAGACTGAAGTTTATTTGTACCAAATAGGGTTGTATTAACTACAAAAAGTACTGAGAATCTTATTGATCATTATATGTATAGCAATTTTAGGGGATCACCATAATGGAAACTGCATTAGGTTAAAAGAAATGTTTTATTGTCACTAAAGTACATATATCACATAGATATAATAAATCTCTATTTAACAATTTTTAAGAACTTAAAGTAAGCGGACGTTTCCGGTAATCGAAATAGAAACCCGTATTGTTGGCTATGAAATGTAGTTTTTTTAAACAACCCATCTTTGCGAGAATCTAGAAATTTACAAGTTTAAAGAAGTAAAAAATATCAGGCTGGAATATCATCACTTTGCAGCCTCCTAAGTTGTACACAGTTCTACATTTTTTTGGTGAATTGGTGTCTTAATATCTTGCTTTGCCTTTCAGATATAGTAATTGGTTGGAAAATATTAAGTTTAACGGTCTCAGCCGTCAAAAATAGATATTAGTGAATACCATCTGAGACATTGCATGCTCTATGAATTCAAAAAAGAAACTCAGATAAAAAAGCTACAAGGAATATTGGAACTGTCTATGGGATAAATGTTCTGAAGGATCGAAAATGTCAACGGGTGTTTGCAAAGTTTTCTCTGGAGAGTTTAACCTGTCGGATCGGCGACGTTCGGGAAGGCCAAAATCAATTGATAAAGACGCCATTAAAGACGCTATGGAGGCCAATCCAAAGTTAACAAGCAGAGAATTACCTCAACAATTCAATACAACCCATACCACAATTATTTCAGGCCTTCACGAGTTACGAAAAGTTTCAAAACTTGGACTCTGGGTTCCCCACGATTTGACCGACGCTCAACGAAATCAAAGATTGACTGTTTGCACATCTTTGCTTTCCAGGAATCATCGAGAACCATTTTTTCAAAGAATTGTGACTGGAGATGAAAAATGGGGTCTTTACAAGAATACCCAACGCAAAAGACAATGGTTAGACTGAAACCAAAGTCCACAGCCTGTTCCAAAACAAGGACTACACCCAAAGAAAGTTATGCTTACTTTATGGTGGGACATGAGAGGACTGATTCATTATGAGTTACTAGAGCCTAATCAATCAATGACAGCAGTAAAATATTGTTCGCAGCTGGATGATCTAAGAATTGCTCTATCAGAAAATGACCAGCATTACACAATAGGAAGGGTGTAGTACTTCAGCATGATAACGAGAGACCTCACACAGCAAAACTCACTCAAGAAAAGGTCATGACTTTCAATTGGGAAGTTTTGCCACATCCGCCTTATTCACCTGACATTGCTCTATCTGACTACCATCTTTTTCGGTCGTTGCAGCATCACTTAAACAATAAAATT
>OY744541.1:46634991-46654991 GCA_963556195.1 Sepiola atlantica | reverse complement strand
CGATGTCCTGGATTTCACCGACCGGGTTGGATCACAAAAAAACCTTCTGCCTGATGAGACCTCAGCTCTAGATAGCTGTAGATCGATAACATCGACAATGCCAGTGTAGCAGACTTTGTACATGTTTAAATAAAAAGCATTTACAATACAGCTCTATATTTTTATTGAGCACTCTTTTATAAGCCCGGTTTGATTCCCTTTGGATTTCTACCCTACCTGGATTACTATATATATATATATATATATATATATATATATATATATATATATATATATATATATATATATATATATATATGTATATATATATATATATTGAGGTATACATATATACATATACATATATATATATGTATACATATATATATTGTGGTATACATATATACATATACATATACATATATATATACATACACATATATACATATATATACATACATATATATGTGCATATATATACATATATATATATATACATATATATATACATATATATATACATATGTATACATATATACATACATATATATACATATATATATTCATATATATACATATATACATACATATATATATACATATATATATATATACATATATACATTCATATATATATACATATATACATTCATATATACATAGATACATATATATATATACACATATACATATATATATACATATACATATATATATATACATATATGATTATTTTTATTTACACAGACATGTACAAAATCTGCGACACTGGCATGTCGATGTTATCGATCAACAGTTATTATAAACTGAGATCTCATCAGGCAGAGTTAGAATCCGATCTTAACCTTAGATCGTATTTGGAAAGAGTTCTTTCCAAATACGATCTAAGGTTAAGATCAGATTCTAACTCTCCCTGATGAGATCTCAGTTTATAATAACTGTTGATCGATAACATCGACATGCCAGTGTCGCAGATTTTGTACATGTCTGTGTTAATAAAAATAATCATATATAAAAGCTCTATTTGATATTGAGCACTTTTTATAAACCCGGTTGACATTCTTTGGATTACTACCCCGTGGATTTTTTACCTGGATTATTATTATTATTATTATTATTATTATTATTATTATTATTATTATTATTATTATTATTATTATTATTATTATTATTATTATTATATATATATATATATATATATATATGCATGTATGTGTATTCGATGTAAAGTTTTGATATATATATATATATATATATGCATGTATGTGTATTCGATGTAAAGTTTATATATATATATATATATATATATATATATATATATATATATATATATATCAATTTCTTTAATTTAACACAAAGGTTTATGCAGTAGCTCAATAGTGTACGTACGGCAAGAGCTCTTAGTTTTACATTTGAAATTTGAAAGATCGCTATTATCGCTCGAATATGAACACTTTAAACAAAAGAGAAAAACAGCTATAATGAAGATAATAGGCGATACAATTTTACATATAAAAACAGGCTTCCCATTGAATTTGCGTGTAAAATAAATATGTATAAATTAAATAAACGTCGGATGCATTTTAATTTTTCAGCCTGACTATGCAATATCATAGATTGATGAAGCCTCTTCATGAAGCCCATTCATAAATATATGTGATATTTTATATATCATTAAAATACATGTTCTTGAAATGGGCAGAAACAATTGTCTGTCAATAAAGTTTTTTTTAAAGAAATATGGAACGTTTCTCTGAATAACTAAGGTTTATATGATGTTACATATATATATATTCGTGTGAAATATTTGAAATTTATTTTCAACAGAATACAATATGTATTAAACTGCTTTTTTGTTGATGCTATATGGTTTCTGCTGATAATATTAAAAAGCGATTATTTAGTCCGCGGGGCTGAAAAGGGAATAAGAAAAGCAATAAGCCAACAAAGTGATAAATGAGACTAGTACTAGTTCGAATCCTGTACCAATCTAATTTTTCACTTTGTGGTATTCTTTCATTATTTCCAGCTTCGCAGACTAAATAATTAATACTATCCAGACATATATATATATATATATATATATATATATATATATATATATATATGTGTATATGTGTGTGTGTGTGTGTGTGTATGTGTGTGTGTTTTCATACCTTATCCGGTGAAAAAGTTGTTTGTGGCGCTAGGGGTGCCTTGAATCATGTGACATTCTGACTTCAAAGTCAGCACTCTCACTAAAACGACATGGAAATCACATTACAAAACTTTGTTCGTATTTTTCACCGATCTGAGTTACCGGATGCCCATTGTTATGGCCTTTCATTCATTACAATTTAACGCTACATTTCCGTGTTTGATCAGTGAAAGAGAGCTAAAGTTTTCGATATTTTTTACTTATATCCACTCCAAACACGGTACATAGCCACTTAGACGTAAGTGACTATGCGAATTAGAGACCAGATTTACGAGGGCATCCTAAGTGGGGAGATCTTCAGTGAGATGTTTATATACATTACATGTAAATTTCTACATTTTGGTGCAGTCGAAGAAACAAGGAGCAGAGAGAGAATTACAAAGTCAAGCTGTCCTAGGAAAGAAGTTATAAAAGTAGAACGTTTTACGGCATCTGGGAGCCTCTATAGTAAAGGTGATTTGGCTGATTGTCGGGTTGCTCGGAGGTATTTACGGTGAGGGGCCCAAGTGCAGCAAGTTCGTCGGAGCACATTCCATTGAAGTACTTTTAAATCAAGTGCAGGGTGCAACATTGCGGTAATGAGACAGTGGCTGGAGCTTCGTAGACGCTGTGGGACCTATTAGATTAGAGGTTCTTTTTGGGACCCTTTCTCAGAGGGAGAGACTAGTGGTTTGTGTGGTGTAATCCAAATTCCCCCCCTTTTGCACTCGTCCATAGCTAAGGAACTCTCCTATATTCGAAGATCACATAGAGACTTTGACACAATATAGATATAAATATTGTTAGCTTAACCGTAAGGGACACATTAGTTCTCACTCGGTATAGTGTCCTTATTCTCATCAACCCGCATGATATTACAGTTTGTGCACCAGCCCAGATGTGACAACTATACTCTATGCATCGGCGAATACTGTCTTTGTAGAGATATTAGATACTAGCAGGTGTGAGAAGTTTTCTATCCCGGTAGAGGAAGCCCGGTTTCTTTCCAGCAGACTTGACAGTATCTTCTATGTATTTGTTCCAATTCATGTGAATATTAGGGCAGAGGGTCTGAATATTGGACTCTCAGGTAGGATTTTAATAGCCATGGCAATCGGCGGTTAGAATAGTTACTCATAATTTTTAAAGTAAAAGAGCTTTGTCTTGGTAGGATTTGATATTGAAGGAATGACATTTGGAATAAAAGTGGACTTGGAATGAAACTTGAAATGAAAATTTAAAGGAATAAACATGAAGGAATGAAAATGTTGCTTGAAGGAATGAAAGAGGGTTCGAATGCGATCCTGGTTATTCGAATCCCACTTTGCATTGCCGACGAGTTTATTATTGGTTGCAGAGGAGGTTTATTGTTGTAAACTTACTACATATGGCCTCGTCTGATTTTTCTTAACACCCACTGACCACACATACTTAAAATTATCATAACGTTATTATAAGTGCTTCATCGGAAAGGTTATGCACGCATCAAATAACAAGATCATACATTTTTTCATACCGATATATATAGCGAGTCGAGGACAATATCACAAGAAAAAAAATCAAAATCAAGCAGTCGAACAGTCGATCTACCAGATTCTCTGCACAGACGGACTTTTCCTATGGTGTTTATTATTATTTTTGACAAAGGGATATTTCTTTTTTCCAGAAATATTAAATAAATCATTTTTAATAATCATCCGGACATCACACAAACAGCTTACACCACACTTGCTGTTATGTAAGATTTTAAGAAAAAATAAATAGTAAATCCCATTTAGATTTCGATTTATTATTTTTGTTCCTTCCAACTTACATCCTACCCGGGACTTTGCATTGCTCTCAGCCTTTTTAAAAACATACTATATATATATATATATATATATATATATATATATATATATATATATATATATATATATATATATATATATAATAATGGTAATAATCCAGGTGAAAAATATCCACAGGGTGGTAATCCAGAGAATTTTAACCGGGTTTATAAAAAGTGCTCAATATCAAAACAGAGCTGTATATATGATAATTTTATTTACACAGACATGTACAAAATCTGCGACACTGGGATGTCGATGTTACTGATGAACAGTTACTATAAACTGAGATCTCATCAGGCAGAGTTAGAATCCGATCTTAACCTCAGATCATATTTGGAGAGAATGAAGTGGAGGGATAGAGAAAGAGAAGAAGAAGGAAAGAAATTTAACATTTCAAAAATTAAAGCCGTTAAAAAATAAAAAATTAAAAAATTAAAATTAAAAATTAAAAAATCTAAGAAACAAAAAACAGAAAACAAAAATCTAAAATCTAGAATCTGAAACAAACAGGGCAAATAAATAAATAAATAAATAAATAAATGAAAATATAAGGTGGAACGAGGAACAAATAATGATGAGGGGAGAGGTGGTTGGAAGGTAGACACATAGAGGAAAAAGAAGGAGAGAGAGAGGGCGTCTGTTGATTCAGATCGAGAGGGAAGGAGGGGGGGTAGACATGCACGAATCAAGTGTAAAAAAAAACAGTCGAGTTTATAAATAACATCGACATGCCAGTGTCGCAGATTTTGTACATGTCTGTGTAAATAAAATTATCATATATATATATATATATATATATATATATATATATATATATATATATATATATATATATTCAGCATTTTTTCTTGAAGACATATTTCGTTAAATATTACAGACGACTTGTGTCTGCATATTTTTCTTTGATCCTTTCTAGATGGCGGATTAATTTCCGAGTTTCAGGCTGAAACTGGCAGATGTATTTGCCGTACTCATTTTGTACCCTAATACTTTCAATTCAATCAGGAGCAATCTTCAGGGTATGTGTACTGAGTAAAGAACACGTAAATGTTTAGCGATGGTTTTGGTTGGAACCGTGAGATTGGTTATAGTATTAATAGAGTTCTAGTTTTCTTGCTGTCAGTATTAGTATTAAAAAGCTTTTTAAGATGTTTTCACTGTGTTCGAAATTAATTTTTATTAATTGCTGGCTTTTTAGTTTTTATTTGCATAGCTTCTAATATCTGTAGTCTTTGTTTTTATTTTCGTATTCTAACATAGTGTATTGCTTACGAGAAAAACACTAAAATTGATATAAATAATATGTTATAATTTTGTTTATTTAACGTTAATATATAATAGCTCTGCTTGACAAGGTTCAAACATTGAGCTGGGAGATACCCTTTTTGAGTGTATGTTAGTATGAGCTTGAATTAACCGCCCTATTTTTTTAAGGTAAGATAAAAGCTTGCTTTTTTGTATACTACCTAAATCTTTACAGTTGACGTATCTATTCATATACAGGGTGACCCAAAAAAACGGGCCCTCGTGTACACTTTATGTGATATCTCCTTTATTTATTCACACACACATATATATATATATAGTAGTCGTGGGTTCGATCCTAGGCTAAGTCAACGAGGCTAATGACGTCTGGATAGCGAGAAACACGTTTCCATAGATTACTTTCATGTACGTAAAAAAATTTAAATCATATATATATATATATATATATATATATATATATATATATATATATATATATATACATGCTGCATGCAAGGGAGGAACCTTTTTACCACTTAGGAAAGTGAAAAAATATACAAACGCTGTGACTATCGCTAGTAAAAACGATAAAAATGACAGAAACATAACATATGTATATATATATATATATATATATATATATATATATATATATATATATATATATACGAATATATATATATATATATGTATAATTGGTGGTGGGAAATAGCTGAAATCGGAGATGTTGAGGAACCTGTTTCAACGTGCCGATTGAAAATAATGGAAAACAAACAGTACTGCTGCCAAAATGAATGTAAAAAATTGAAATAAATAAAAGTCGACGAAAAAATAAAGGTAAACAATTTGATGGCGAAAGATAAAAAAGAAAAGATAATTGAACAACGGAATAAAATTACAGAACGAAAAACAATAACAATTTTTTTAAAAAATCAATTTAAAAGAAGTTAAAGCAGAAGACGATAAAAAAGATGAAAGAATTTGGGGAATGGTCAACCCTTACCCTAACCCTCATCCTAGCCCTAACACTAATCTCTAAACTTAACCGAAAGGATCGAGATTATAATCGAGCACTGTATGACTGCCTTTGAGTCTGTCTGTCATTGAGTTCAATATTACTTGACAGAATTACACAAACTTTGGAAAGAGGGGGAACATAAAAAATGTTAATACTACCATTACTACTCATACTGCCAATAATGAAAGCAATACATATTTAGGTAATTTCCTAATGTACGGTCGCTTATTATATACAGTCAAATGGGTTTCAGCATTGCTCCAAAAAACAACTTATTTTTTACTTAAAACTATCTTTTTAGTAAAAAAAACAGAAAGATGACGGTGGTTAAGTGGTTAACGACATGGACTGACGACCTGGGCGTGCCAAGTTCGAATCCAGTTCGTTCCATAAAAGCACTTTCACTTAGAATGTTGGCAACCTGCACATGGTCCCTACTGTAAGTACTCGATTTTTTTCTAGAAAAAATTCTGACTAGAAAGATATCGGGGTAACCAATACCGACAATAGAATCATCTGATTCATAAGATATGCAAAAAAGAAGTAAAACAATAAGAAAACCATTAAACATTAAAAACAGTAAGTTATATAAAGTTTAATCGTACACCCAAAACGCTGAAAGACAGGTAGACTGAGAAAAAGGATGGCCGATATAAACAAATCAGGAAGGAAGATAGCTTCAAGGTTTTACATTAAAAACATCTTTTTCAAAAAAACGAAAACGGGTCACATTTTCTAGGAAGAGACATGATTAGCCAGTTGTAATAATCTGTAAGTAATCAAATGTAAAGAAAATATAATTTTAGTTTTTGTTTTTGAAAAAAAAACCCAGTAAAACTTGAAGTTATCTTCCTTCTTGATTTATTTATATCGGCCATCTTTTTTTTTTTGGTCAACATGTTTTTCTTTGCGTTTCACGTGTACGATTTAACTTGCTATCAACGTTTTTAATATTTACTGTTTATTAAGTTTTTTGGGAGCCATATCGAATCCCATAATAATAAGTTATCGCACATTATGTAATACCAATATTTACGAGCAGGTTCCCGTGATAATTCATCGGTGCTTTACCTACCGTCTTCTTTTTATACTTACCGTTAAAATACTTGTCAAGTAAATTGAAATTTTCTTTGAAACAATTCATTTTGAAATAGTGTAAAATTGACCCTTTTATGTTTCATGCTGTTGTTCCACAACAAAAAATATGAAAAGTGTCATAAATTGTCATAAAATTGGATTTGGCTTATTTTATTTGTTTTGAAGGAGAGTCAAGGACATCATGGAATACATTTTACTTCCATGTGACGTAATATCCTGACACGTAGTCTTACTTTCTAATGGAACATTTGATATTTTTGCTTAAACTAACCTTATGTAAAAACACTATTTCAACCTTATTTTTACCCCCCCCCCAGACCAATACCGCTAAAACTGTCAGTGATATGTACGCGTTTTCTCGAAACGTACCTACACTCGGAGACAGGGTCCATAATCTCCTTTAATAAATTATTGTAAGTATAACTAGATTCTTTGGCTACACTCATTTGTTTGTTTGTGTTGTACGATCTTTAAACAAATATAAGCTCACTCCATATCAATTAGTCACACTCATAGTATCTTCATTGGGCCGAGGCTACTTGGCTGCACATATCCATCTCAGCTATTCAGGATGATACACTCATTTGTGTTGGCTGGTCAAAAAAGGATATCTCATCCAATTCCACGTGACGTCACAGTCACGCGTGCATTTTTGTTGAAGTCTCGCGGCGCCATGTTACCCCTTTCTATGTAAAACTCGGGCGTTTATAAAAGATAGTTCAAAGTTTAAAAAGCGAAAGAAAAATACAGATGGCAAATATGTTGTTCTTGAACATTTAACGAATCCGATATTGTTTCAAAGAAAACGGGAATATGCAAAGCAAATCTCATGTAGCGTAATTCATCAGTTTCTAATGATAGCCGTAATCAAATTTATTGCAAAGTTTCTATTAGTTAAAAATCATTATTCGTTCCTTGAAAACCCATTAATCGCAATGTTTTTAAAATCTAAATTATAGAAAATGTCACTGTCGATTGATTCTCCATCCATTCATTGTAAACAAACAATAAGGATTCCATTTTAAAGATGCGCCCATTCAATCTACGCGAATCTACGAAAAATGCTATTTCTAACTAGCGCGACATGCGGACAGACAGGGCTTCTTCTAAATATGCGTGGTCGCATCTAAAAATTCTATTTACAACTTAAGCGTAACATACTACCAAAAAGCTATTTTAAACTTAACCGCGACAGACCGACGGACCTACCTACGAACCTACCTACGGAATGACAAGCTTCTTATAGAAATGCATATACGTATCTAAAGATGATTTTTCAAAATTGAGTGAGAAAGAGGGACAAACTGACTGAATAACGCCAGGACATTATGGTGATGCAAGGACGTAGCGCTACACCTCCAGAAAGTACCTCACACCTGACACAATCCTCTACGTGTACATGAGTCAGATACGTTCCGGGGAGGTGTCTTGACAGAGTACAGAATCGACCTCACAATTCGATAGTGGTTGGGGATGATCTCTTCTCTTTAATTCAGTCCCTTTTTTCACAGAAGAGACGTGGTTAGTCTTTTTCTGCTCTATAGTTATTTTCATGATAGATGCTCGACTGAGCTCCAATCTCTGGTTCATCCCTGTAAAATATTCGCAGCAAAGAATCGTCTAGCGTAAACCACTGCAAAGAATTTTCCTTTCTTTCTCTGAGTACCTAAAACGAAACGGAACTATCATAAACAAAATTTCTTTCTAAGAATCTTTAACCCTTATCTTCGAGTGGCTTTTGGGCCTTGATAAGCGGTGATCAATTAATATAAAAAGATTCGTTCATTCAATTTGCGTGGTTTGCTAATATAATGCTATTACAAACTTTAGCTTGACAGACCAACGAATAGAGCTTTTTATAGAAATCGATCTTTTGTAAAACTCCGCCAAAATACACCCCCCCAAAAACAGACGAATGCGTGTTGTAAAATAAAAACACAATAAAAAAGTTGTATTATTACTCAAGAAGATGGAATCCATTCACCCCATTGAGTATTTACATAAGATCGTTTCCCTTATATTTCTGCCTCCAAATAAACCTACACAGATAGTTGGTCACCATTCCGCGATGCGTTCCACAGTAGCGTTTACTCTGACTGTTGTATTGCAGGAAATGAGAGTATCATCGATCTTAACGTGGAGACCTGGATAGTAACCGTAACCCTAACCTTATCCCTAATCCGGCGTATGTCTAAACAGGACTCACTAAAATTGGTGAAAGGGCGTGTGCTCACTGCTCATAACTGGCGGGCTTATATTTTTGTCAAAAATGCAAAAGATCTATAGAGATATTAGACCCATGTGAAGCACAAGGCGCCAATTCAATCTGCGCGATTAACGATGAAAATGTTACCGCGAACGTAAGCGTGACAGACCAACGGACGTATCGATCGACGGACAGCGCCTCTTACAGAGATGCTTGGACGCATCTAAAAAAAAAGAAGCTGATAATAAAGGTTAACCGGATGCAAGAGGCGACAAGTTGAGAGGATTTTTATTGGCTGTCATCGTAGTTGTATACGAAAACATATGAGGGCGTAACTTTTATGGGTTATTCACATGCGTAGAAGCAGGACTGGATTAATCATTAAGCCAAATAAACATACGTCCAATAATCTCGATGGATCTTTTTTTAGAAGAACTCCGAAACTAATGAAAAAATGAGTTTCGCAGAAAAAAGTCCCGCTAGACATGCGTAGTTCGCACACGCGTCCTTGTTCTATTTTTGTTAGTCCAGGCTAGACATACGTCGTATTAGGGTTAAGGCCCAGGTCTCCGCGTTGAGATCGATGAAACCTTATATCCGTCGTACGTATTTAGTGCATCAAGGGAAGACGAGGACAGCATTGAGACAACGAGGCAGGTTTTGTGCATTATCTGCGTACATGTCTACTTTATTTTTATATCTTACTTCAGTTATCTCTCAGAGATTAACGGGGACCCTTATTGGGGCTAATACTTGATTTCTTGATGAGATACCCAAGTGTTTATTTTAGGTTCTTCTCTACTTCTCTACTTTGAGTAAGTACAGTAGTGAATACTAATACTTTTCTATTTTTCAATGAACCAATTAACTATTTTATAGTTTATCTTTCTTGTGGTCTTCGCTTGGTTTTGATGGATTCCAGGACCAGAATTCATCTGGTCTGGTGGAGTATCCAGCTTAGTTCTATTACTTGTGGTAGCATCACTTGGAAAAAGTGTACTATTTCTTGGTAAGTCAGTGTGTAGTTATTCCTATGGAATCTTATTTAGGCTTCGAATACGATATGCTATCTTGAATATTTAATCAGGGTTTACTTGTGGGGCTAAGCATCCTCATGTCAGGTTGCCATGATAACCCTAACCCTAACCCTAACCTGTACAGAGTGACCGAAGATACTCGAGAATAGTGTCGGGTTAGGGTTAGAGAGTTTGCGCTTAAAAAAAGTAAAAGTTGAAGTACATGAATCAACCATCATGTTTCCATCTTAAATTAAAATTATCCGAAAAATATTTCGAGTAAATGAATGATTTATTTAATTTTTCGTGTAATCTATCTATATCTTATATAAACAGATTTTGTACGTCTGTCCGTCCGTTGCATTTTTTAACGTAATAAATGCATTGCGGAATTCGTCTCATTTAGAAATATCAAAGAGCTTAACTACTTTTAGAAATAGAAAATATATTATATTAAATAATAAATTGTTAACAAATTAAGCGGATGCCATGACCGGAAATCGAAACCGAAACTTTGAGATGACCAGTCGTAGGTTCTATCAACTGACCTATTTGAACCTATATATAAAGCTTAACACATTAGCTTAACAAAATAATTATAGCTTTGGCGTGACATCATAGACGTTGTGTGCATACAGCAATAGTGAGGTAAATGAGCCAATTCGCGTTTACAGTGGTTACTGGCATAGTGATCCTTTGCTTGCGCGTGATAGCAGGCCCTTCACAGAAGCTAGAATTTGGGTTCGTAGTATTATTAAAAAAGTTATAGTGTTTTTTAAGTCTGTCCGTTCGTACGCAAATAGAAAAATATGATTGGTTGACAAAAAAGGAATAGAAAGAGTACATATTACTACTAATAGTTTTTATGATGCAAATACCCAAGTTCGAATCTTACGTAAAAACATTATATATATATATACAGGGTGGGCAAAAATAAGGGTCCTATTTTTAAAAATTCATAACTTTTTTATTTATTGATTTTTTTAAATTTTTTTTTTAGAATAAGTAAAGGACCCCTTCCGAAGCAAGCATGAGCCGTATTAGCCCTAAGGAACGTACCCTCATTTAGAAAACATTATTTTTGCTTAAAAAACTCAAAACAGTGTAAAAAACAATACTTTAGTTTTTGTAAGTTTTAAGAAGTGTTTTTCGGCTAAAATTTGTTTTGTTTATTTCAAAAAATCTCGGAAGGGTCAGTCTACACACACATAAAGTTTGGTGAGTTTAACTTTTATTTTGTGGAAGTTATTCAAATTCAAGTTATTCAAATTTAAAGATAGGACCCTTATTTTGGCCCACCCTGTATATATATATATATATATATATATATATATATATATATATATATATATGTTTTTATTTTTTATTTTGATTTTAATAAAAAATATCTGCATCTAACACATGTTTTTATGAAGGCATTTTGCCTCTTTCTTTATGTTTTAACATTCTAAAGATGCTTAAAAATGAACTTTCCCAAATTTATGCCTACCAGCGATCATGCACGATTTAAATTCAATTTAAAAGAGACATTTGCACCGTTAGTCCACATAACATCGGACGTGACTTCTAGAAGATCAGGAAGGATTATTACGAAAAAAAAAGTTAATACCTTTTATTTGTCTAAAGCTCTATCGAGGCTTGTTATATGAAGCGAAATATTAGATAAAAAAGTCTAGATGAAAAAAAAATGCTTTTATTTTTCATTTTTATTTTAATAAAAAATATCTGCATGGTTTTTATGAAGGCTTTTTTCCTTTACCTTTATGTTAAAAATTCTAAAGATGCTTAAAAAATGAACTTTCCCAAATTTATATATATATATATATATATATATATATATATATATATTTAAAACTTAATTACTTTTTTTATAATCAACGAAAAAGTAGACATAAAGTGTATTCGGCATTAGTTCAAAGAGAATTATTTTTCTTAAAAACAACATTTTTAATGTTTTTGTCAATAAAAAAAATACGTAATACATACGTCGTAGTTACTTACTCTGTCATGCAAACACTAAGGAGCGGATTTTTCCCTCCAAATTTCACAAATAATTTTCTTTCTACTATATTTACCTAGTTTCTACAGCTTTATAAAGCTGTAGAAACAAGGTAAAGATGGAAATTGACATACCCAGGTACTGTAATAGCAACGCTGAAAGAGCGGGTATAAAATAGTAACTCTTATTGAAAATGAATGTCTTTGTATAAAAATAAAATTTAAAAAGTTCACACATTACATGTAGGGGAGAACACCATCAGCTTCGAAGTGATTAAGACGTATTTAGGACCTTATCGGCCCTACGTAGAAGTATACCCAGCTAATCTTATTTTTGTTGGTTCCGTGGTGTACTAAAATAAAATATGGTTATTGGAAGACAACACACTTATAAAAAGGAAAATTGCTTTTATTTCATTGATAGTGATTAGGTTTAGAGGGAGACTTTCCTTCCTAATAAAATACACCTGCTACCAGCGTTATTGTCTTTTTCTTTCTCTTTCTCTTTCTCTTCCCCCGGAAGTTCCCTCTTCTTTCTTTTCTCTTTTTCCTTTCAGTAAAAGTCCTTCCGGGAATTTATTAAGTTTTTGTTTTAAGTTGTAATTCCCCACGAACTACTTCCTGATAATGAAGAATAAACCTTTGCTCTTCTAAATCGGAACAATTCGATTTTTTTTTTACTGAAGTGGACAACTCATTTAGTTTCGCATTGGACACATTACTGAGGTTCACCGGTGCAAAAGTTATGAATACGATCAATGACAAAGCAGAGGAGAACAGAGTACAAACGGGTCAAGATACTCACTTATATGTTATCGTACAGACACTCTCAATATATATTTGCGAAAAGGTCCGGAGGTCCGTTGGGTCTGTACGGTTTCCTATCGAATAATATCGTTTCAGATCAACAACCATAAATCTATTTTTGAAAGCAACCTGAATTCAATCAATGTTTCATTTTTATGGCTGGAATAAAGCTCTCAACACTGAAATAACTCGATTCAATTCGAGTTAAAAATAATAATACGGAGTTCAGGGCTGGGAGCAGGAGTATTCATTGGGTCTCATTCATAAGCGAAAACACCGGGTGTCCTTCATAGTACTTAATATTTATGAATTTCACGGTTAACATTTGTCAAGGTAACGTTGTTTTACTCTTTATATAAAAAGCAAATATATACAACATGTAGTTAAAGCAAAATAAATTGTTTGGGACTGTTAAAATTATTTCCAACGCTGTTGATAATGTTTAACCATTCATTTATTTATTTTTTTATTATCGCTTATGTTGAATTCATGTTTTGAAACATGACGTAAATCATAAATCTATGACGTCACGTCACAACTATAATTATTTTGTTATGGTAATATTTTAAGCTCTATTTATAAGAACGTGCAAATAGGTCAGTTGGAAGAACCTGAGACTGTAGATTTTAAGTTTTCGGTTTCGATTTTCGCTTTATTTGATGGAAATTTATTATTTATTATTGATGCAATATTCACTATTTCTAAATGTAGTTAAGATCTCTGATATTTCGAAATGTAACAAATTCACCAATGTATTTATTAGGTTTCAAAAATTGTGACTGGCGGACAGACGGACAAAATCTCTATTGATATAAGATTATTAGATGCTTCGAAAATTTCAATCTTTTAATAAGTGAGGATTTTCTAAGAATTTTAAAGCCAGAGATGATTTTCTATTCCGCAGTTTAAATATTTCAAATTCCTTTCAAATTTGAAAGCCTCTGGAAGTAATTCATACCCTTTTTTAAAACTATAAACAAACTATTAAAATAGCTTACAAAGAAACCAAAATATATTCTGGTGGATTTAATTCCGTAATTGTTTTAAACAAATCGTTCCATTTTATGCTATTGCATTTCTTCTTTCAATGAATAATCGATAGTAAATAAAACAATAATGTATAAGTTACGTAGAGACGAGAAACCTACATACACATACACACGAGAAATATTCGTAGAATTTTATTAACATGGAGATATTTAAAGTCAATATTAACATGATTATTATTTAAATAAAACAATTTAAATCCCTTAACCATGATAAAATTTATGATATAAAATATATGAAGAAATCTTGTCGGATTTTAAAAGTCAGACCTAAATAGAATATAAGCTGACAAATCTAACTTTGCTTCTGACTAGACAATTTTCATTTGTCATTTTTGTGCCGTGTTATTGGCATTATATATTATAATGTATTTAAGGACCCAGACGACTGCTAGTATGATTTTTTAAAAAAATAATCACCTTAAAATAAAAATCAGCAAAAGGAACAACTAATTTTAGATGACAGAGCTAGTTATAAATGTATTTGTGTGGTCACTCATTAATTGTTAGCAAACAAAAGTAAATCTGTATGAATCAGAATTGTGCGACCTTTTTTTGGGGACCGGCTTGATCCTGTTATTGGTATTGGCTTCCCCGAATTTTTGTAGAATCAGTTACTTACAGTACAGACCACGTGAAGGTTGCCAGCATTCATAAGTGAAAGTGGTGCTATGAAACGAATGGATTCGAACTTGGCCCACCCAGGTTTGAAGTCCACGTCGTTATCCATGCTAACTTCCAGAGTCACACCTGACAATGTACGGCTATTCTGACTGGGTTGAGTCTACTGTTAGCATTGACTGACCCGATTCTTTCAGGTACTTAAAATGGGGACCACATGAAGATCGACTGGATCTGAATTTGGCACATTCAGGTCGTAAAGTCTGCGTCGTTATCTATTTCACCACCGCCACCACGCAATTATTGGTGAAACAGATTATTGGTGTTAACAATACCAACAGCCAGTGGTCAGTAGAGTGGGCAGTAAAGTGGGCAGAACGCAAGGATGTTAAGCTAATCATCTATATTTCACTGCTATAATAATTTCAATATTTATATAGAGAAAAGTTTGTTGTTTCCCAGTGAAAATATCGCCTCGCCCCCCCCCCTCCAAAGAAAAAGGAGTTGAGTAAAATTTGATTGCAAACGCAGCCACAATTCAATCAGTGATTCTATTTCCATTGCTGAAATGCGACTCATTTGACCCATGCAATATGGCGTCACAATTAGATTTGAGCGCCATTATTGAATGATAGCGGAACGTTGTTAAGACTATTCTGAATGCAATAAGCTTCCTAACCTGTTTAGATAATCGATATTTGTTATTTCAATTATCTCGCTTGACTAACATTCCCTTAGTACATATTTTTCCATCGCTTTTTTATCTTCTGGTCACACAATGAACGAGACAGGAACCATTCATTTATTTTTATACTTTGTGAAAATTACTTTTGAAAAGCACTTCTGTTTATTTATTTATTTATTTATTTATTACCAGGGATACCCTGCGTTACCCGGGTACTCCTATTCCTGATTCTGATCACTTATATTATTATTGCTATTCTTATGTTTGGTTTTTAATATTTTCAGTTTTAATTGGATCAGGGAAATAAAATTTTAACTATTTGTAGAGTTATTTCCCTTGATTTCTTGAATTTCTTGAATGAAACAACATTTTGACATGTTTACCAGAACCCGCTCGGGGTCACAATAAATCAGAATAAGGTTTGTAAGTGTATAAGTGTCTCTTCGGTAAATTGTTAGTTTTAGCCGCACGGACACAAAGACAAAAAGAAAGAAAAGACAAATTTCTTTTAGGTAAAGGATTATGTCTCTCGAGGCATTTCTTAATTAAATAACTAATCCTATTTCAACTGTTTATAAAAAAGGAACGACTATTTTAAAGATGCGTGCATTAAAATCATACACGCCCCACAAAAACAGAAAAAAAAAACATTACATTTAAAACTAATGCCATATTTATTGCCTATTACTATCATGTGATGGGTATGCTATTACTGGACTCTACTTATCCTAACGTCTTTTACAACTTAACGTGTTTTTTTGCCTCTACCGTGATTCGATCCCTCCGGAGAAATACCACCAAAATGAGGAAGAAGAAGAAGAAAGGGACCATACACTACAAGACATTATCGCCTGACAAAGTTTTTTTACAACGAAAGCTTGCAAAACAATTAAATACATGATTTTTCCATTTACATTGCACCATGTGTTGATTTTAAAAATATTTCACTTAAACATATTTTAATGGGTGCCTCAAATATGTTTTAATTTTCTTATATAACTATTTGTCTTTATCAACATACGTATACGTTTCTTCCTTTTTGGAATCGTCAGTGTAGAGAAGATAATTCATACCAGTCGCCGGACTCGAACCCCGGAACACCAGTCATGTTTCAAACTCATATTCCAACGTCTTTCCCCACACGGCCGTCATCAACAACCAAGTATATCAGCGAGAGATTAATCCTATTTAAAGGCAGCCGTCGTCAAAGTGTTCTACTACTAAAAGAGAGCATGCATTGAAGCCCCGTTAACGGTTGTGTTAATACTACTAACTACAGAGCCAAGCCTAGATTTGTGGGGCAACAAATAATCATAAATAATTGTTTTTTTATCTACATACGTATACGTTTAATCCTTTCAGGAATCGTCAGTATAAAGAAGGTTATTCATACCGGTCGCTGGACTCGAACCCCGGAACACGAGTCATGTTTCATACTTAAATTCCGACGCCTTAGTCCCCCATATATATATATATATATATATATATATTAGTACAGAAAAATTAGTACAACATTCGTACCGTCGGTTTCAAGCACGGAAAGTCTTAGCCATCCGGCTCTCTTCAGCTTCTGTTGTCAGAGATAACAACAGAAGCTAGTATATATATATATATATATATATATATATATATATATATATATATAAATATATATATATATATATATATATATGTAAATGTATATATATATATATAAATATATATCTATATATATACATATATATATATATATAACTATATATACATATATATATATGTATATACATATAAATATATATATATATATACATTTATATACATATACATATATATACATATATATACATATATATAATTATATACATATATATATACATATATACATATATATACATATATATACGTATATATACATTTATATGTATATATATAAATATATATATGTATATATATATATACATTATATATATACATTATATATATACATTATATATATATATACATTATATATATACATTATATATATACATTATATATATATATATACATTATATATATACATTATATATATATACATTATATATATATATACATTATATATATATACATTATATATATACATTATATATACATTATATATATACATTATATACATACATAATATATATATACATTATATATATATACATTATATATATACATTATATATATACATTATATATATATGCATTATATATATATACATTATATATATATACATTATATATATACATTATATGTATATATATACATTATATATATATACATTATATATATATACATGATATATATATATACATTCTATATATATACATTATATATATACATATTATATATATATACATTATATATATATATATACATTATATATATATACATTATATATATATACATTATATATATATACATTATATATATACATTATATATATATACATTATATATATACATTATATATATATATATACATTATATATATACATTATATATATATACACATTATATATATATATACATTATTTATATATATATACATTATATATATATATATTATATATAAATACACATTATATATATATTATATATATACACATTATATATATATACATTATATATATATATACATTATATAAATACACATTATATATATATATTATATATATATACACATTATATATATATATACATTATATATATATACATTATATATATATACATTATATATATACATTATATATATACATTATATATATACATTATATATATACATTATATATATACATTATATATATATATATTATATATATATATACATTATATATATATACATTATATATATACATTATATATACTAGCAAATATATGCTCCCTCCGGTCGCATATTTTTGCTAGGCTGCCGCATCAGAAATGAAGGCTCACGCGTAAGCCAATGGAGCCCCAGTCATATTTCTGTGGTGGTTAGACATTGATTTTCTGTGTTTATGACAAAGAATATTTTTAGTTGAAAATAAAGAAAAAAAAAATTCGACCCTACCCCGATTTTTGTTTTACCCTCGCCCATAAATAGAAAGACTTGTAGTTTAAAAAGAAAGAAAAAAGTTTTTTTTACCCCCCTCAATTTTTTTATATTACCAGTCATTGAAATATTTTTTAGTAAAGAAAAAAAAAAAAATTTTTTTGACCGCCTTCCCCCAATTTTTTTATTTCCCCCCCTTATACATGTAAATATTTTTAATTAAAAAGGGGGAAAAAAAAAACCTAACCCTAGCTGTAACGACGGGGTCAAAGTTAGCGTGGGTCCTAAAATGAAAAGGCACCAAAAAATCAAATACAGTGAACGTGTGTGCGTGTTTGCGTGTGCGTGTGTGTGTACCTTTTTTAATTAAACAATTTGATTCTACAATCAGTTGTATAGTTTTCCAGTACAATGTGTTAGTTTATTTTGTTGACATTAAAGAAAAAAAATCACATCTTTTTTTTTAATAAATAAAACATGGAATCATAAATTCTGTTGAGGTCGTGAAAAAATGATAATATTGGATATGAAAGTATTAAGAAATCAAATACAGTAAACACGAAAAAAATGTTAATTCTCGGAAAGAAAAAGTTTACCTGAACTGTGTGTGGGTGTATGCGTGCGCACGCGCGTTTTTATATAGTAACTTTTAAATCAATTATTATTTTAATTAAACAATTTGATTTAATAAATTTGTGTTTTAAAACATAATGGCTAAGAATAAACAAACTTAGGACGATTTTAAAAATAGAAAACTGAGCACGGTGTTTGCCAGCGTTGTTGTTTACATGTTTAACGTGCCAGATTAACGTCGGCTGCTTAATCAGATCGCCATATTTAATTACCGGAGGGAGGGAGGGAATACTGATTCAACAGCCAATCGGCTGCTTAATCAGATCGCCATATCTAATTACTGGAAGGAGGGAGGGCACTACTGATTAAACAGCCAATCGGCTGCTTAAACAGATCGCCATATTTAATTACCGGAGGGAGGGAGAACACCACTGATTAAACAGCCAATCGGCTGCTTAATCAGATCGTCATATTTAATTACCAGAGGGAGGGAGGGCACTTCTGATTAAACAGCCAATCGGCTGCTTAATCAGATCGCCATATTTAATTACCGGAGGGAGGGAGGACACCACTGATTAAACAGCCAATCGGCTGTCTAATCAGATCGCCATATTTAATTACCGGAGGGAGGGAGGGCACTACTGATTAAACAGCCAACTGGCTGCTT
>OY744541.1:46609991-46629991 GCA_963556195.1 Sepiola atlantica | reverse complement strand
ATATTTTCATTGCTTACTACCTCGCTCTACTTACGTATCGAGCACTGTTGAAGTAAATACTGAAAACTGACACATAAAAAATTATATCTCCTTATAATATTTTATGTGGATACATGAAGTACTAATATATACATGTATGTGTGTGAGGGTATGTTGTAAAGAAATCAACAAATTGCCCGATCGTAAGAATGCGAGAGTTAAAATAAAATTATTTTTTAAAAACTAGACATAGTTTATCGAGTTAGACTATGGTTTCATTGACACGTATATGCAATTACTGTTTAGAAAAGGCTTCTACAGTCCGTCTCAAATCCTCAGAATCCCACGAAACGAAGACGATCCGAAAAAAATGGAACGGACGGCAACGATCATCGTCTGTGAGACTTCGGTGTTTAGTTTAGAGCCGTCCCTCTGGAGATAAGTTCCGTGTTGATGGGGGCGGGCCTGTCTATATTGATTATGTGGGCTTCCAAATTTTAATTACAACTAAGTATTATTTTACTACAACTTCATATTATTGATTACTGAGGTCGTATGTTTATCTGTTTCTCTTGCATATTTGGAGTTAGATGTGATAGTGTGTAGCCTTATTCATTTATACTAGCGGAACCCGTGTAAATTACACTAAATGGTGTTTTCAATACTAATTATCTTGTTCATAACCTATACATGTTTGAATAAAACATAAGATTTGACTCGTATATTTATTTTTTTAAATGAACAATAAATGAAACAATTTACAAAACTTCTTTATATACAATATTTCTAGTGACGGTAATATTTCGACGACTAAACCTTACTTTGTAAATGCTTTAGATTAAATTAAATTTGGCTCCAAAGCGTGACACACAAAATAACACACATGCTATCGTATTAATATGTGTCGCCCCGGTCGTCCCCTCCCTACCTCCCCCTTCGATGTAGAAAAAAAACTTAGAGGTTGGTTGGGATCGAACTATAAACCAGTAGGGCCTACGTACAAGATCACACGTCGCTAACCGTCGTGCCAAAGGGGAATACTTGAAACACTACGAAAATTAGGTAACTTTAATGTTTTTTCCGAATCTAGGTGCAGCACGCATGCGCAGAGCTTTTGATGTAAGCGTGACACACGAACACACACGCTATCGTATTAATATATAGATGATGGACTGGTGTGTGGGTTTAACTTGTATTACATGAATTATATAACATGGAATCGGGGGTTATATGTGTATGTGTGGTTGACTGATATTAAATTACAAATTAAATATGTATTAATACAGGGTGGGCCAAAATAAGGGTCCTATCTTTAAATTTGAATAACTTGAATTTGAATAACTTCCACAAAATAAAAGTTAAACTCACCAAACTTTATGTGTGTGTAGACTGACCCTTCCGAGATTTTTTGAAATAAACAAAACAAATTTTAGCCGAAAAACACTTCTTAAAACTTACAAAAACTAAAGTATTGTTTTTTACACTGTTTTGAGTTTTTTAAGCAAAAATAATGTTTTCTAAATGAGGGTACGTTCCTTAGGGCTAATACGGCTCATGCTTGCTTCGGAAGGGGTCCTTTACTTATTCTAAAAAAAAAATTTAAAAAAATCAATAAATAAAAAAGTTATGAATTTTTAAAAATAGGACCCTTATTTTTGCCCACCCTATATTATTAAAGGATTCATATATTATTTTTATATTTTTCTTTGGATAGTTCTCATGTTTGAGCTATAAAACCCTTGAAAAACGCATCTTTAGGTAATAAACATGGGCACCTTATAAAAATATATAATTCTCCTCCTTTAATTTGGATGCCAGTGGCTAACGCCTCGTCCCCCCCCCCTGCCCCCTGCACGCTACTGGACCCAACTTAGGTTATAATTTACATTGGTATTTGGCAAATAAATATTCCAGCCTCTTCAAATGAATTGCCGCCAAATATCCAGTCTGCCCATCATAGAATCATGAGTAGACATAACGGTTATCTTAGGATGCTCACAGTAAACACCCGGGTTGGTTCACCGTTTCTAATTGTGTATATGAGTCAAGGTAATTAAATACGCTTACAGATCTCATCTATAAATTTTTCAACGACGGATGGAGACATCACCTTAAGAACTTGCACGAGGAAAGACGCCATTAGAAACCCGTTCGACGTCATTATACCGCACTAAAGTTCCTGTTGATGGTAGTTGCCCGGAAACTTGGAATAACGACGCATCCTATCCGAGTGTTGATAAAAAGGGGCGCATCGAAGACAATAGGCGAAAGCGTGGTATCTAGGCAGGATGTTCCCGGCTGTGCTAGCGAATCACAGAACCGACACTCTTATTATGAAGGTTCTTGTTTACTGTAGATGGGGACTTGATGGCCAGATCATGAGCAAATCAAACGGATATGACGTCATCAAAACGGACGAAAGAGACGATGTAATCAAGAAAACTGTTTTCCATAAAGTCTTTCTTATTTAGTTACTAGCATAGTTACTCAGTGTTTCCCGGGAGCATATGCAACAAAATAGAAGAGTTAAAAAGTGTTTGTGACATCTTTCTTTTTAAACTTCTCTCTTTATCACCCTCCACCATCTCTTTCTATCCGCCTCTCTTCCCCTATTTCCTCTTCCTCTCTCACTCTCCTCATCTCCTCCTTTCACCTCCTCAGCCAAAAAGACAGAACAGATACTGCACTTTGACTCTATTTAAAAGGACAAGGAAATATATCTTAAGCCCAAGGCTCGGAGATTTCTTTCCGCAAAGTAACGAATTGCTACATTAATAATACTAAAAAACGTGCTTATATTTTTTTCTGTGGCAATGCTGAGAAAGAATATATCAGCTTTTGGGGGAGTCTTGTGTAGTTTCTGACTTTTAGCTGCACACACAGAAAGACAGACATACACACAGACAGCCAACCGCCCTTTCTATAATAGATTAGCAAATATATGCTTCCTCCTGTCGTATATTTCTGCTAGACTACTGCGTCACCCCCTTCTCTCTTGTTGTTTCTAAGAGGGTCTTTCTATTTACTTGTCTAGAATTATATAATCGTGAAAAAAAAATACATACAGTTCATAATTGAAACTAAATTAATTCTTTTGGACTATTCAAATAATTTCAAATACTATTGATAATTTTTATCCATTTATTTATATTTTATTATCGCTTATGTTTGAATTCATGTTTTGAAACATGACGTAAATCATAAATCTATGAACTCACACCAAAGTTATAATTACTTTGTTAAGGGGATGCTTTAAGATCTATTTATAAGAAAGTTCAAATAGCTCAGTTGGTAGAACGTCAGACCGAAGATCTCGAGGTTTCGTTTTTCCAATTATGACATCCGATTTTTTTTGTTTGGAATTCATTATTTACAATTAATACAATATTTTCCATATTTAAAAGAAGTTAAGATGTTTGTTAAAAAAATTCTGACTGGCAGACAAACATACCCCCCTCCCCCGAGAAATTGCCCATCATGTTATAAGTGGATTTCTGAAGAAAGGTTTTTTAAAATAAGAGTCAACAATTCTTGCAAAATGAGAAAAGATCTCCTAATTTGATATTTTTGGCACAATGCACAAACCATAATTCTATTTATGCGTACACAACTCGGCTTTATTCGTAAAAAATGTTATGATTAACTTGTGGAAGTACTAGCCAATACCAGGAAATTTATTATTATGCAAAAGCTGAGTTTGTTCAACGTTTGTTTCGTTGACATTTTAATTTCTATCTATTTTAATAACACAAAATGCACACTAAAGTATCCGTCAATTTTGGGATTGGGTAATGTTTAAAAGAAAAACTTCTATTTTAATTGTTCTAATTAGCCGTAATTTGCAATTAACTCATCAAGTGATCCATCTCTTAACTTACTATCTATGACTTGCACCCTCTACCACTGTAACTTATTTGACTCTCGCTCTTATTCTATCCGTCGTCTATTAATCACGATCCAGTTACCCTTTCCCTCTCTCTGTTTATTAACAGTCGAAGGAAATAGAGAACCGAAATCATAAAATGAATGGAATAGTCCATTATTATTGTTACAATTAACCGTAATTTGCAATTAACTAATTAAATGACCGATCTATTACTAAGCTTCTATCTATCACTCCAACTCCTTCATCACTGTCTGTTGTTTGTCTTCCCTGCTCTTATTTTATATGGTAACTATCACTCTTGCTTCCATCACACACACACACACTCTCTCTCTCTCTCTCTCTCTCTCTCTCTCTGTATGTATCTATCTATCTATCTATCTATCTATCTATCTATCTCTATCTCTGTTGTTTGTTTATTAACAGTCGAAGATAATAGAGAAAGAAAAAAAAATGATAAAAAGACTGGAATAGTCCATTGTAATTGTTCTAATTAGCCGATATTCGATTAATAGTAAAACAAATAATTATAACCACTTTCAGACCAACGATTGAAGAACAGCTACACTCGGTATTCTTTAACCGAACGGGATGGATTTCCAGTGATTGCTTAAAACCACAAGTATCAATCGCCGATCGAATTAATGTACAGTGTTATCGGAAATAATATATATATATATATATATATATATATATATATATATATATATATTGCTTGAATTAATTGATGTTTTAATAAATACTGTATTTTATCCAATTTTTATTCTCATCATTCATTTTCTTATAATACTGCTCTATTTTGTATATCAAACATTGACTAGTCAAGATAGGATTTAAAGGTGCTTGTATAATAACAAGCCGAAAAAAAGTTTTTTTTGTCTTTTAGTGTAGGAGAGGTAAATAAGGGGCGGGTAACTCTTCACAACAGCTCTAGATTTCAAACAATATATTTTCATAAAATGTAATTTAAATAAATTCAATTAATAATAACCCTAACCCTAAACCTTAACCCTAACCCTAACCCTAAACCCTAACCCTAACCCTAACCCTAACCCTAAACCTTAACCCTAACCCCTAACCCTAACTGTCTGCGGTAAAATACAGTATATATTCGAACTTGAAAGTGTTAACATCCATGTTCCTAATTTCAGAGAAAAACTTGATTAAAAATCGTAGTAAGAGTCACCTGCCCCTTACTTACCTCTCCAACACTATAAGACAATACTTTTCTCTGCTTTTTATTATACAAGCACCGATTAAAAGATATAATTTTGATCGTTATCATATATATATATATATATATATATATATATATATATATATATATATATATAACATAAACTCACTATAATTATAACTCAAACAAATAATTATAACCTATACAGGCAAACCATTACAATTACACGTTTTCTTAAAAAATAAAACAATATATCACAGACATAACATAAAAATACGCTCACAATATGTATTTACTTTCAGGCCACAATGACACATAATACATAATATGTATAAAAACGTTTAAAACAAATCATGAGTACTCAAATAAGTCAGAACCAGCTTCAATCACTAGCTAATATTAACTTTCAACAGATCCGCATACTGAATAATTCGCTAACACACATTAACATTACACAAGATTTAATAGCACGTTACTAACTACAGACTCGTAAATTAATAACTGAATCATCAAATTAATAGTATTAATACACATTGGAATAATTTGATTTATTAGTTAATTTCGGTAAACATTGCATACTGTAACTTAAGATGTATGTATGCACGCGTTAGCCCGACAATCGTACATACCAATGTAAACAAATATATAAATTAATAACCTATCTCAAATATAGTTTATTTCGTTGTATAAAACATATATTAATTAAAACACTGGGTCACTACGGCTTAACAGAGCTCGAGATCTCAGGCATTACATCGCCATCACTTTTGTTCAGAACAACAAATGTAAACACGATATGATTCAGATAACATGATGCATTATTTTCATTTTAAATAAAATGAATTATTTATTTAAATCTAATAAGCCTTAATAGGCATTTTTAAATTTAAAAAAAAATGATTAAATTGGAAAATTTTTAATGGGCGGTGTAGTGTAGTATCGGTTCGGTTGTCATAAGACTGTCCTCCTGGTAATCCGGAGGAAATGATATCGTGAGGAACGAATGTATACTGTACGGCCTTCCCCCCGAAGAGGAGGTAATGCCTAGGAGGATTATATAATGACAACAGAATAGATAGTGCACTAAATCCACCTCCACACAAAACTGGTAATCCTGAGGAAATGTTATCGTGAGATACGAATTATGCTGTATGTCCTCCTCCCCCGAAGAGGAGGTAATGCCTGGGAAGAATGTATCATGACGAATGAATATATACTACAGAGAATTAAATAAGCATGAACCGTTTTAATGTCAATATAGTTAGAATAGGTGGATAACACTTTTGCATTTATTTATTTAGAAAACATTAAAAACCATGGCAAGTTTCATTGTCCACGTGAAACGCTTAAATGAAAATTGGCTGGAAAAATATAGTCGCCATCTTTATAAGCAAAGATGAATATGCTGGCTAAGGAAGAACGATAACTTTAATAATTTTCTAGTTAAAAATACATGTTTATTATAAACTTGAGTTATCGTTCATCCTTAGCCAATATTATAGTGAACGAACATATACTACACTCTTCCCCCCACTTTGACAGAGGATATTATCATGATGAACGAAAACGACTTACCTCCACCCAAAAAGAAGGAAGTCATTCTTGCGTGGACGGTATTATGAGAACAGAATCGATACTATATACCCCTTAAAAGATATTCTGACTAAATCGAGTCTTAGTGGGTTTTTTTTTCATTGTGTGAGGATTCCCACTACACACCCTTAAAAACGGAGGAGGTAATTCCTGGAAGGACAATCTTGTGACAACAGAACCGATACTACATTAGAAAATATTCCAATTTAATCAATTTTTTTTAATTTAAAAATGCCGAGTCACAAATTTTTTTTATGGTTCCGTGGCCTTTTGGCTAAGATCAAAGTGTAGTATTTGTTCTTGACATCTCAGCAATATTTGACACTTTACTAAAGCCGGAAGTAAATTATCTCCCTTGAAAATGTAATTCTAAATAAGTTTTTAAACGCTATCATTTTTTAAATAAAATCTCTTTATCTAATTTTATTTATACTTATAATAATAGTAAAATCGATAAAACGATTGTGTATATAGAAGAAAATTTGACAACACAAAGTAGAATCATATATTACAGAATATTAATTTATTAAAAACTTAAAAATAAATAAATATACAAATGAGCAAAATCGAGATTTGTTTGAGTGAGTTGGAGATGCCTATATATATAGGGTATTTCAACATATTCCTTTATCGTTGAAATTAAATAATCCTAACGTGTTTTAATGCTAATATAGTTAGAATAGATCACAAAAAACTTTCGCATTTATTTATTTATATATATATATATATATATATATATATATATATATAGTAGTAGCAAAACCTACCCACCACACAACATCGGACGTGACTTCTACAAAACCAGGAAGGATTATTACGAAAAAAAAAATGGTTAATACCTTTTATTTGTCCAAAACTCTGTCGAGGCTTGTTATATCAAGCGAAATATTAGATTAAAAAAGTTAAGATGAAGAAAAAAAAAGAGCAAAATGTTTTTTATTTTTTTATTTGAACTTAATAAAAATATCTGCATCTAACACATGGTTTTTATGAAGGCATTTTGCCACTTTCTTTATGTTATATATATATATATATATATATATATATATATATATATATATATATATATATATATATATATATATAATCAAGTTTTCGTTCGTTTTCCCTCTAACCACATACTTAACGGGCGAATTCACTTCTCTCTCTCTCTTTACGTATCTATTCCTAATTCGTTCCCTCGTGATGGTTCAGCGCATGGAAACTACAGACAGACTTCAGTTTTAGCTTTCAGAAATGCAATTCCATTGTGAAACTATAATTCATTATTTTATTTTCCATGGAATATAAAACAGTTAATCCTGTGCCAAGATGAGTTTCCATCAGTCTCTGTTTAGATACTTACCTAATCCTCGCATGAAAAGATGAAACGTACGAAATACATTTCTAAACCGATATAAGCACATACAAGTATAGATAGTAAGTAAGTATAAATACATAGTTTTGTGTGTATCTATTCATTTTAAATGAATTCTAAGACTACTGCACTCATTCCTCTGAAAGAAGCAAGTATTTACAATCAATAATTGCTGGAATTCAAAATATACCGAGTCTACAAATTCTCGAGTTTGTGATATACATAATTGTGTTATATATATATATATATATATATATATATATATATATATATATATATATATATATATATATATATATATATATATATATATATATATATATTACGTAATTGTGTAATATATATATAAACATTGTTTTCAGAAGCTAAACAATGGTGGCTTCTGAAAAATGAGAACCGGTCCCCGGTGGTTTCGTGGTCAATCCTATGTTTTTCGGATGTTCCAAATGGATTTAGGCAAAGATGCAATTTATGTTTAGAGGAGAAAATAAGAATCCTAAAATACGAACACAATAATCTTTTAAACAAACGCGATGAGCTTATGGTAAAATGCAGACATAAATGTAAATTTAAAATAAACAATATCTCATAATCCAATAGACCTCTAGATTTGTAACGGTGAAGATACCAAATAGATAAAAAAAAAACAATAAGTATTTATAATAATATCTGTTATGGACACGTACTTACTGACTTGGTGATATTCATTATAGGTGTTTTGGGATGTATGCATATATAATTGTACTTTAAGATATTTGTTTATTCTGATTATTTACTCAAAATAAGATAGCCGTAAGAACTTTTTCTGCTGATAATACACTAATCATTGAATTAATTTAAGTATAAGTGTCTAATATTATCACTAGACATTGTTAGATTGGAATTAGGTTATAATTATAGGTTTCCATTGATTATAAAATTAATGTAAGATGAATTTTTAGAACTCAGATTATTAATATATTACGAATATAGAATGTCTATGTAAATGTTTTGTATTTAGATGCATATTGACATCTGTGTGTGTATGTAACTGCATGCGTATAATACGTATTTCAAATGGATTCAAATATAATCTTAAATAATTTTTATTTTTCAAATATATCCTATCTCGGATCTAGACAGAATTCAAACTTGTAAACCTTTCACAGTTTGTCACTCGGTTGATGACACGCAAACGCCTGCCTGTCTCTCTTCTTTTATTTTCTTTCTTCCTTTCTTTTTCCAAGTCTAGCCGAATTTATATGACGCAAAAAATATATTGTTGCGTGCGTGCGTGCGTGCGTGCGTGCGTGCGTGCGTGCGTGCGTGCGTGCGTGATCGTAGGATGTGTATATATGTGTGTGTGTGTAGAGACGCATACACGTGTTTATATCACCAGGTCGTAAGTGTCGTTATTATTTAAAAAAAAAACAATAAGATTCATTTCGATCGCCTTAGTTAAATATAAGATTTTAATTCCTCCTCGCTCGGGTGTTCAGATTGGTTGCAACCACCACTCTCTCTGGTTGTATTTGAATTGTAGAAGGTGAATTCAGTTTTCTGTCAGTCTCAAAAATGTAATTGTCTAGTTTGATGCTTGAGGAAATCACAAGGTTGAAATAAATTATTGCATCGACAATTATGTAATTTCGTGTTATTATATTTATGTTATATATATATATATATATATATATATATATATATATATATATATATATATATATATATATATATTCTTCTCTAATTGTTTTCGTTTTTTATGATCTACTTCCGAATGATATATTTAGAAGAATATACCTATGTTTTTACTAGCTCTGTCAGTTTATATGGCGTCGATTTTTAAAAAGAATCTGCATATATAAATACTTTAATGGTGTGAGTTTAATTTTTTCTAGTGTTTGACATGATTTTGAATTTTCCAACTGATCAGTCACACTCATTAAAAATCCAAGATATATGACTCCGTATTTTGTTTATCTGAGTGATAATAAAACGAGCCATTCAGAATTAGATCTTTTAAAGAATTAATAAAGACATGGTTACTTGAATCTAATTTTATATTGCTTATTTATACATGTTGTGGAGTTAAAAATTAATATCTATTCAGCAGCTTAAACCTTGAAAGTCTGACTACAAATATATATATATATATATATATATATATATATATATATATATATATATATATAAAAGTATACATTTTTATTTATACAAACATTATTGGTTACATATGTGCATACATGTTTCGGTTGTACCTTTCACAGAGAGTCAACCTCTTCAGACCAAAGAAGATAGTTGTCTTCTTTGGTCTGAAGAGGTTGTCTCTTTGCGAAGAGTACAACCAAAACATCTATGCACATATGTAACCAATAATGTTTGTATAAAAATAATTAAAAAATTATACTTAAGAACAGCTCTACTTGTTATTGAGCACTTTTTATAAACACTTTCAACGGATTTACATCTACAGAACTAATACAATACGTCTACTATATATATATAAATATATATATATATATATATATATATATATATATATATATATATATATATATAGGGAATGTCTATTGGGACTAGATGTGATCAGTCTCTAAGATTCATCCTCCATTTTACATATAACATAACGCTATTTTATTTTCTGTACTCTTTCTTTTTACCCCGTTTTTTTAAATCCCTCGTTTTTTTAAAAACACCTCGATACAGCCTTTGTTAAGAGAGGGCGAAACCGGTCGGCTGGCATTTTTTTCTCTCTTTATTAACTTTTAATCATGAACGATAGAATTCGTCTTCCCTTCATGCTTGCTATAATAAAATGTTGTACTCCCCCCAAAATCATGAAATATATATATATATGTCTGTATTTTTCATTAATGTTTTCTTAAGAAAAGTCGTTATATTTTGTTGTTTCGAACTTTCTAAGAAATAAAGGAAAATAAGAAATCACAATTTGATTTATTGTTTTTGTGTTGGATTTAATCAATTTATTGATAGCAACAGTATTGAGTTGTCGTTTGTTTGACAAAATCCAAACATTTAAACAGAACGATTCAACATGTATAGTAAAAACCTGCCCAGAAACCGATGTTTTTCTCATGTATAGTTAAAACACCGCTAGAAAAACTAGGGCGGGATTACACTACGCTGATTAGATTTTTTACGACGCGTGACGGGTCTCGTTAAGATGCGCAACACTAGATAATTAAAAATAATCAAAATTGTTTCAATTTCCACAAAAAATTACATTTGGCTAAGAACGTCAATGGTTTGAAATATAAATGGAATAATTAAAAATATAAATGTTAAGACAAAACATAACCTATTGTTTTGGGGTTTTTTTTGTGAATATAAATGTATATAACAATGTAGAAATGGGCTGGAAAGATAGACTTCGGAGTGAGGTGGTGTATCTGCTTAGTACCTGAGACCCTTTAAGTTGTCAACAACTATCATTAGTATGACCAATCCAGGAAACACCATGCACACATTCGCGAAGATATATGAACCGCATATAATTCCCTTTTTTAAATTAAACAAAAAGAAAAGGCGATCTATTTACCGGCATAATTGAAACACTGACCTATTTTTCAGCTACATGTAATTTATTTACCTCCTCGCCATGAGGTTAGGCACAATGCCAGTTTGTTCTTACCCCCACACGGAAAGATGTGACCCAAGGTCGGGTCGGGAAAGTGGGACTTGAAAAGTCAGCGCCCGAGAGGGTGAGCACTCTGGCCATTAAAAATTGCCTGGGCAGCCCCGTCGGCATTTCCCGGTAGGGCGCCTCAGGCAGTAAGCAATAAACTTACTCCTCCCGAAAGAGGGGAGGTAAAGCCTGCGAGGGTGGACCTCCTATAACTGCACAGGACCGTCCCATAGACCGGCGTAAATCAAGCCCTGAAGGCCAAGACGATACCAGGGTATGCAGTATCCATTGGAACATATACTACACTTTGATCTTGGCCAAAAGGCGTCACCACTCGCACTGATTCAATGAACTTTATCCATTCGAGTTTAAACAAGACACTGAACAAATAGAAAATAGAAAGCTGTTATTTACCAATAGCTGAGGAGGTGGAAAACTATTTAATAGCCTTGTTCCAAACTGAAGTGCCCTGCATATTGTATGGTTTGATAGAAGTCGCAATTTACACAGCTGACCTTCGAAATGAGCAATTAATTTAGACATAGCATTCCAAATCAAGCTAGGCGTTGGCGTGACATTTTCCATCAAAATGAAAAAAGAAAATCTCACGAGAAAGAACCCCGTGAGACAGATGTGAAAACACGAATTCAGTGTGATTCACAAAACAGCCTAAACAAGCTTTTGACGCTTTTCCACTAAAATGAAAAAAGAAAATCTCACTAGAAAGAACCCTGTGAGACACATGTGAAAACACGAATACAGTGTGATTCACAAAACAGCCTAAACAAGCTTGTGACGCTTTTCCACTAAAATGAAAAAAGAAAATCTTACGAGAAAGAACCCCGTGAGACAGATGTGAAAACACGAATTCAGTGTGATTCACAAAACAGCCTAAACAAGCTTTTGACGCTTTTCCACTAAAATGAAAAAAGAAAATCTCACTAGAAAGAACCCTGTGAGACACATGTGAAAACACGAATACAGTGTGATTCACAAAACAGCCTAAACAAGCTTGTGACGCTTTTCCACTAAAATGAAAAAAGAAAATCTTACGAGAAAGAACCCCGTGAGACAGATGTGAAAACACGAATTCAGTGTGATTCACAAAACAACCTAAACAAGCTTGTGACGCTTTTCCACTAAAATGAAAAAAGAAAATCTCACGAGAAAGAAACCCATGAGACAGATGTGAAAACACGAATTCAGTGTGATTAACAAAACAGCTTAAACAAGCTTGTGACGCTTTTCCACTAAAATGAAAAAAGAAAATCTCACGAGAAAGAACCCCGTGAGACGGATGTGAAAACACGAATTCAGTGTGATTCACAAAACAGCCTAAACAAGCTTTTGACGCTTTTCCACTAAAATGAAAAAAAAAAATCTCACGAGAAAGAACCCCATAAGACAGATGTGAAAACACGAATTCAGTGTGATTCACAAAACAGCCTAAACAAGCTTTTGACGCTTTTCCACTAAAATGAAAAAAGAAAATCTCACGAGAAAGAACCCCGTGAGACAGATGTGAAAACACGAATTCAGTGTGATTAACAAAACAGCCTAAACAAGCTTGTG
Organism: Sepiola atlantica; assembly: GCA_963556195.1. Taxonomy (NCBI): domain Eukaryota; kingdom Metazoa; phylum Mollusca; class Cephalopoda; order Sepiida; family Sepiolidae; genus Sepiola; species Sepiola atlantica. Next base: position 46,616,808 of record OY744541.1, on the reverse strand, counting down.
ACGCTTTTCCACTTAAATGAAAAAAGAAAATCTCACGAGAAAGAACCCCGTGAGACAGATGTGAAAACAAGAATTCAGTGTAATTAACAAAACAGCCTAAACAAGCTTGTGACGCTTTTCCACTAAAATGAAAAAAGAAAATCTCACTAGAAAGAACCCCGTGAGACAGATGTGAAAACACGAATTCAGTGTGATTCACAAAACAGCCTAAACAAGCTTTTGACGCTTTTCCACTAAAATGAAAAAAGAAAATCTCACTAGAAAGAACCCTGTGAGACAGATGTGAATACACGAATTCAGTGTGATTAACAAAACAGCCTAAACAAGCTTTTGACGCTTTTCTACTGAAATGAAAAAAGAAAATCTCACGAGAAAGAACCCCGTGAGACAGATGTGAAAACACGAATTCAGTGTAATTCACAAAACAGCCTAAACTAGCTTTTGACGCTTTTCCACTAAAATGAAAAAAGAAAATCTCACGAGAAAGAACCCCATGAGACAGATGTGAAAACACGAATTCAGTGTGATTCACAAAACAGCCTAAACAAGCTTTTGACGCTTTTCCACTGAAATTAAAAAAGAAAATCTCACGAGAAAGAACCCCGTGAGACAGATGTGAAAACACGAATTCAGTGTGATTCACAAAACAGCCTAAACAAGCTTTTGACGCTTTTCCACTAAAATGAAAAAAGAAAATCTCACGAGAAAGAACCCCGTGAGACAGATGTGAAAACACGAATTCAGTGTGATTCACAAAACAGCCTAAACAAGCTTGTGACGCTTTTCCACTAAAATGAAAAAAGAAAATCTCACGAGAAAGAACCCCGTGAGACAGATGTGAAAACACGAATTCAGTGTAATTCACAAAACAGCCTAAACAAGCTTGTGACGATTTTCCACTAAAATGAAAAAAGAAAATCTTACGAGAAAGAACCCCGTGAGACAGATGTGAAAACACGAATTCAGTGTGATTCACAAAACAGCCTAAACAAGCTTGTGACGCTTTTCTACTAAAATGGAAAAAGAAAATCTCACTAGAAAGAACCCCGTGAGACAGATGTGAAAACACGAATTCAGTGTGATTTACAAAACAGCCTAAACAAGCTTTTGACGCTTTTCCACTAAAATGAAAAAAGAAAATCTCACGAGAAAGAACCCCATGAGACAGATGTGAAAACACGAATTCAGTGTGATTCACAAAACAGCCTAAACAAGCTTTTGACGCTTTTCCACTAAAATGAAAAAAGAAAATCTCACGAGAAAGAACCCCGTGAGACAGATGTGAAAACACGAATTCAGTGTGATTCACAAAACAGCCTAAACAAGCTTGTGACGCTTTTCCACTAAAATGAAAAAAGAAAATCTCACTAGAAAGAACCCTGTGAGACAGATGTGAAAACACGAATTCAGTGTGATTCACAAAACAGCCTAAACAAGCTTTTGACGCTTTTCCACTAAAATGAAAAAAGAAAATCCTACGAGAAAGAACCCCGTGAGACAGATGTGAAAACACGAATTCAGTGTGATTCACAAAACAGCCTAAACAAGCTTGTGACGCTTTTCCACTAAAATGAAAAAAGAAAATCTTACGAGAAAGAACCCCGTTAGACAGATGTGAAAACACGAATTAAACAAGCTTGTGACGCTAACTCAAACCATTGGCTTTTAATCTAACTTGAAGACGTCTGATAACGAAGTCGTTAATGAGATACGAAAGAACCTTATTTCATATGATTTCAAATACAACGAATATCGAAATACTTTTATGTCTATTATTTATATAACGTTTGTCATGTGTATATGTTTGTATATTTCCATCTATCAGATTCACTCCTAAACTAATTAACCGATCATTATAAAAGTAAGAAACACATATGCTATGCTTAATGGTTGGTAATGTGGGCTATATTTAGTGTAATTTAGATAAAACTAAATTACACTAAATATAGCAAAGGAGGCAAAGAGGAGGTATAAGCACTTAGTGAAAATTAAGAGTTTTGTGAAATTTTATCAGTAGGTATTAGACATCAATAAACAATATTTCTTCAAATTTCAATTTTTAAAAAGTTTTTTTGAAGGGTTTTAAGAGGGCATAATATGGCCACAACTTCCCATTTTAAAATTTGAATATTTCAGATTTGCATTAAATTTGATCCACAGTTATTAGACACCAATGAAACAAGATTCTCTGAATTTCAATGTTTTCATAAGATGCTTTAATCTTAAGCTTTAAATCTGGGACATTTTCTAAAGTCAAAATTATGTAATTGATTTTTATCAACATTGGAATAAAGATTCTAGACATAAGGTTTAGTATCGTTATATCTTGATTTTAATGTAAAGAGGCATAAAAGTAGCGGAAAACTGTTCTGTTCGGAGAATTAATTTACTCGTACTGGAACAAGTATTTTTCTAAATTTTTTTTACAAAGCTGTGTCTATATATTTATAAAGTTGGGCCATTTGTCGCAATAACAGTGAGATTAAAACGCCAAATTCATATTCAAAATAGAGCAACAGCTTTCTAATATACTGATCATGTGTACACTATTGACATCGTAAATGTAACTAACTTACCTATTGGTTTGCAAAAGGACTTCCTATTAATTAACTATCAGTTTCTATTGCTTTTTTAATTCAATGATTATTTTTCCTTTTAATATAACACAGTTTATTAACGATTTTTTTTTATATCGTGGATAAATGCTCAGTATTTTGGGTGACAAAAGACTTTCCAGAGCTTTCAGATCAATTTCCTTCTAGAAGTTGCTATTTTTTGACGCAGGTCTCGCTATTTTAGTTAGGATTTGAAATGAATAGTTAAAGAAAAATGAAACATACATGCATCATCGCTCGCTGATATTTATACATTTTTATTCCACTGTTAATCTTAATTGAAACCTACTTTTACGTCTATGTCACAAAATGATATGAGTTTTACTGGGAGGTATTTATTGGAGTGATTTCAATGTTTTCTACAAGCTGATTTAGTAGTTATTTTTTAGGTTATTATATCAAACTTGCAGTATATAGGACTTTGTATACTCCAAGTTCTTCAAAAATGCATTCATTCTTTCGAAGCTTTCAGGTTAATTTCCTCCCAGAAGTTGCTATTTTTGGTTTCCTCAAATCTCACGAGCCACGTCAAGACACAGGTCTCGCTCTTTTAGTTAGTAAAGCTGTATTTTTTTAGAGTGATTTCAATGTTTTCTACAAACTGATTAGTGGTTATTTTGTTCAATTTTCAGGTTATTAAATCGAACTTGGAGTATACAAATCTTTGTATACTTCAAGTTTTTCAAATATGCATTCATGTTCTTTCTGTAGATTTCATCTTTTTCAAATACTAACACACATTCATCTACCTTGATTATGTTTGTGTTTATAATTTGTTAGATTTTTGCATGAATAGCGACTGCTTCATTTGGCCACAAGTAATTGATTCACGTAAACAACCATTTGGTGAATTTTAAGTAAAATTTAATGAACGAAATTTTACATATTTGAATAGCGATTTTGACTATTTTAGGGCTATTTTAGAGCCTCGTCCATCAAGTTGATTGGAAACTCTAGTTGAGTAAGTTTTCTGCGTTCACGGTCAAACAAATTCATGCAAAGTTTCATTAAAAAACTAAGGAACGAATTTTGAGAAAACTACGAAACTAACGGACCAACCGACCAACAGGCAAAGAACTTAAATCCTTTCGGATTAACGTCTGAAACTAAATGGATTTTAAATATTTTACAAGAATAATTAAGTTGTATACATTATTTGTTTCTTTTAATATCCTATTAACATTTTGCTTCTGCCTGATTTGACCCCTTAGATCAGGGGCGGGCCACCTCCGGCCAGCAGGCCACATCCGACCCGCCAAGGCTTAGCGTCCGGCCCGCCACCCTGTTATGCTTTATTATTGCAATTCGGCCCGCAAACCTCCCAGTAAAACTCATATCATTTTGTGACATAGACGTAAAAGTAGGTTTCAATTAAGATTTACACTGGGATAAAAATGTATGAATATCAGCGAGTGATGATGAATGTATATTTCATTTTTCTTTAACTATTAATTTCAAATCCTTGGCCTGAGATAAAAATGGAAAAAGAGAAAGAGAGAGGTAAAGAGGAAACGAGAGACGAGGAAAGGGCATGAAACAGAGAACCTATGTGAGGTGTGTCAAAACGAATGCTGGATCAACTTGCTACTTCCCCCGTCATTATTTTTTATGATTCCAAAATGGCTCTTCGCCGACGCATTTTATAACATCACATACAGAAGTCTCTTGAGAAAAAATATCAGATTTTAGAGTGTTTAATGCAATTTTTGTACAATTTATTCATGTAAACAAAATATAGTCATTCTGAGATTTCGTTTTTCACTCCGGCCCGCGATCTCCTTCCAAAATTCTCATCTGGCCCTCACTCTGAAAAGGTTGCCCTCCCCTGCCTTAGATTCAAGTGGTCGCCATCTGAGCTACACCATCACACGCGGGAATATGCTTAGTTTGGCAGTAAATAAATCATTTGTTTAAAGCTACACTCCTATATGTAATTTTATTGCCCGAACTAAAAAAATAAACACGCTTTTATTTAATAAGTCCAAAAAATGAACTTTCTATTAACATTTGTCTGTAGAAGAATTAATTAATTTTTTTTATATAAGTTAATATCTGCGTGTTCGGTGTTAAGTGTCATATGCGCTTTTACGAGTTTGCATATGTGTGACAGATGTCAGTATTTTAAAGATTAATTAATTCGTTTTTTGCAGGTTCTCAACAGCGAAGTATATGGAGTCATATGCAGGGCTCTTAAAATCTCGGCCCGCGGATTATCTTCTTTTCGCCCGAGGAAAACATGTTTTGCGTGTCGAGTATTTCCTTCAATTTCAATAAGTTTAATAAATCTGTCCCTCTTTCCTTATTGCATTTAATATCAGAAATATTGCATGTGGTCGACACATAAAGTGCAAACAGGCTGTGAATCCTAAGATGCGTCCATTCAGTTAATAAAAATGCTATTTCAAATTTAAGCGTGACAGACTAACAGAAATTCTATTTGAAACATCAGCGTGATAGACCGATCAACCGACATATATTGTCACTGAAAGAGATGCCTGGCCTCTATAACACTACGGGGGACCATTTTTTATGCCAACAAATTATTCGGACGACGACATAAGCAGCTGAAGTTTCGTTGTGTAGATGACACGTAGCAGCAGTTCGTTCGCCAAAATATAACCCAGCCACTCCCCAAAAACAGACAAATGCGTGTTGTAAAATAAACCTAAACAGTTTTATTACTTACTCAAGAGGACATAATCCATTCATGTCATTGAGAAGTTGCATAAAAGGGTTGTTCCCTTACATTTCTGCCTCCACATAAACTCACACAGATAGCTGTCCATCATTCCGCGATGTGTTCCACAGTAGCGTTTATTCTAAATTTTGTATTGCAGGATATGAGGGTTTCATCGATCTCAACGTGGAAACCTGGATGGTAACCGTAACCCTAACTCTAACCCTAATTTAGCCTATGTCTATACAAGACTCACAAAAGGAGGTAAAGGGCGTGTGCGCCCACTACTTATAACTGGCGGGGCTATTATTTGTTTTGCAAAACTACAGAAGATCCATAGAGATATTATACTCATTTGAAGCACGATGCACCTATTCAATCTGCTTGATTAACGATAAAAATGCTACTGATGACGTAAGCGGGACAGACAAACGGACTTTGTTTCTTTTTCTTCTTTATTGTTGTTGTTCTGTTATGATGCGTGTTGATTGAGAAGAGCGGTTCTTAATAATGATAGCATAAAATCATATGGGGTTTAACAATGCTTTCGTTTTAATTTTTCTTATCCACAATAGATTATACATACATCATACCCCAACCCAGTTTACATCAGTGAATGGGCGCAACTCTCCCAAAACTCACCACTCTTCCCCGCTGCCCAGAAAAAAAGAAGATCCTCTAAACTTATCCACCACGTGTCTCTGGTAACTTACTTTCTATGACGTAATATCTAGACCCGTAGTGCTAAATCCAAACTTTTCACTTTGACTGGAATGTTCCTCTGCTCTAACTTTATGCTTACTCTAACCTTATGTAGGAAAATACCGTTCACAACCTTATCTTTATATACGTGAATCTAAATATTAGTAAAACGTAATCTAAAATAAAGATAAATACATTTAATATGTGCGTTTAGCGATTAAAATGTTTTATTATTTCGATTGTTCGGACTACTATTCTCATCTTGGTTGTTACTGTCACAACGTTTCGGCCGATGTTAAGTCATTTATATTTTATTCTTAGTTATTATCATATGTAGCGAGGATTGAACGTTCAACATACAAAAAACTGTCTCTTAGAACAAATTGTAAACAACGCTATTATCCGTTGCACCATGTGTGTTACTTAACACTTCTACCAGATCACGACTGACGAAACAAGAACAATCTACCCCGCGTGTAAAATAAAGGGTTCAGTTCGAAATAGCTCAGTACGAAATTTCATATAAGTTCCGGAGTTCGACATAAAGATTCCCAAGTGCCAAAAGATACATATGAAGAAGGACGGAGATTACATCGACCGAAACGGTGTGACTGTAACAAAAACAGATAAGTATAGATTTTCTTTTTAATATGAGGATGATAAATTATATGATTTGGATTACTGTTTACACCTTTGTTGTTATTCTAACAATGTTTCGGCCGATACAACATTCGACCTTCTTCCGGTGCGTCGTATCCAACCCGGGACTCTTTATGTCGAACTCTGGAATCTGTATGAAGTTTTGCACGAAACCCTGTATTTA